>BLSH010132811.1:228147-239135 GCA_018402905.1 Glandirana rugosa | reverse complement strand
AGATTCAAAACACAGGCTTATCTGCCAGCCAAGCCAAACAATTTACCTACACTACAAAAACCTATGTACACCTCTAGCACACTACACTAGAGGGTGCTACACTAGAGAGAGATGGCAGCTTAAGGTGAGATGTGAGACCGGCTGATCCCAATGATGAATTGCTAAGTTAGATGAGGTGCAAGCCCTATCACTGCACCAGTCAAACTGCAAGAAGAAAATCCGGAATGGTCGCACTCTCCATCAAAATATGTGCAATTCGTTTATTTGATAAAAAGCACATAAAGGGGTACAATCCATAAGGGGAAGGGGGACACGGTCATTCCAGATTTTCTTCTTGCAGGGTGCTACACTAGTTCAAATTCTTTTTTTCTCCAAATCACAAAACCCGTTAGCACAAATCCTTCTTCCCCTGGCAGCTCAAAACCTTTCCTCCCCTCTAGCACAACCCCCCCCCCCCCCCCAATCCCCTCTCCCAGCACAAAGCCACAACCATACAGCGGTTTAACAGTATATTTTTTGGCGTCAGGTATACTATCCTTTATCACACTATGCTTGGCCTTATACCAGCAATGAACTGTCCCCTTTTGAGTCTGCAAATATATTTTTCCATATGTATTATCATAACTTTATATAACTCATTGATATCTTAAAGTTACTAAATATTTAAAGTACATCATCTTTCTTTAATGTCTATTTAGGTCTGCTTTGCGGCCTTAAGACTTATAGGTTCCTCGGTTGTACACATTTTTTTCATTCATATTTATATTTTTATAGATGATTTGCTGTCTTCTGAACCATCAGATCTAACCTTACAGCAAAAACCTCTCTTTGGTGGACAGTCACTGTCCTCCTTGGCCTGGATCTCTGTCCATATTTGCAGTGTCTTTGGCCCTCTGTGAAGCTCTCCGGCTTTGGTGCCTATGCTGTGATGAGTATATGTCCCTTGCTCTGCCATTCAAACCACTTCTCTTGATTTTATCTACTCTCTTGTTCAATTTTGACCTAGCCATATGATTCCACCCTGTGGACAAGGTGAGCCGATTTTCCCCACATGCATTCCTTCAATCAATCAATGTTCTACTGTACTCTGATATGATCGATTTCTCGATTTTGTCTTTCAAGTGATACAGTTTTCCTCTTTGAAACACCTCTGAAGAAGGAATCCACCGAAATGCATTAGGTACAATCGACTGTGCTGTAACATCACTGTTTTTTCTATATATGTTGAGACATCTGGTCAGTGGTAACTGACTTTGCTGTAACATCACTGTTTTTTCTATACATGTTGTGACATCTAGTCATTACGCAAAATTTTAATGGCAAATTTTCTATTTTACTCTGTCATGTAAATATAAAATTTATATTTTTAATACTGTCTATAAGATATTTTGTGTTTTAAAAGTCCCACCCCTTGAGGGAGTTCTCCTATTTTCTTTACAGCGGTTTAACAGGACAGGTTCCACTCAGAACAGGCCTCGCCTTGGTCGAGCAAAGAAGTTGAGTGCACGTGCTCAGCAGGTTGTCTTTAGGAAATAGACGTATGAGTGCTGCCAGCATTGCTGCAGAAGTTGAAGGGGTGGGGGGTCAGCCTGTCAGTGCTCAGACCATACACCACACACTGCATCAAATGGATTACTGGAACCATGTCCTGTGGACTGAAACCCAGTCCCATGATTCAAAACCCAAACTGTCCTGGTAAATCCCAGACAGGTGGCAACCCTAGGCAGAGTACTGTAGTCCTGTTCTGTTTCTGTTGTCCTGATAGAGCAGAGTGAATGTGTGTTTCCTGTTTAGGACTGGAAATGTTTTTGTCAGAATCACCAGATAAAAATGATGGGGGGAAAAAAACTTTAAAAAAAGATAACTAATGAAGACACAACACCTAAGAAGCGGCAAGTTGTAATATATTATGTTTTGGTGTTTGGGTTTAGATACGCTTTTAGGCCCCATTCACACCTGAGCGTTTTCAGCTCTTAAAACGCTCATAAAACGCTCATCTCTGTAGCTCCAAAACGCCCAGCAAGGAAAATCCCATTCATTTCAATGGCCCCTGTTCACATCTGAGCATTCTGTTGCCTAAAGCAAAATGCTTGTCGCTCTAAGGCCTCATACACACGGGCGTATATAAAATAATAAACAAAATGTCGGGCCCGACGTCAAGGAAAAAAAGTCAACGTTTTTCGGCGTTATGCATTGGCGTTTTTGAGCACTAGTGAGCGTCGGCGTCAATAGACGTTTTTTAAAACAAAATCATCCCTCTGCTATTTTTCAACCTAAAAACGTCGGCGTCAAAAAACGCCGGAAAACGCCGGTATAATAATAGGTGGCATATGGTGGCATATGTTGGCGTTTCTTGGCATATTGTGGCGTCGGCGTCAAAAAACGTCAAAATGTTACAGCCTCAGAACGCGATGGCCATGGGTTCTACTTTCTTCTCACTAACGCCGACGCCACCTACAGCTCAGAAACGCCGACGTTTTTATGGGACCATTGACTAACATGGAGAGCTGCAAAAAACGCCAGAAAACGCCGGCGTCAAAAAACGTCCGTGTGTATGAGGCCTTAAAAGTACATGAGCTTCTTTTTAAGGTAGATTACAGGCATTTAACTGCATTTTACATTGGTGACCTTTTGACCTGTACAAAATCGCGGTAAAAATCGTGCGATTTTTCTGCCAGAAACAAAACGCTCAGGTGTGAATGCAGTCTGATTCTCTAGCACCCAGCAAGATCTAAAATATGAGTTTTGGGTGGACTGACCCTTTAAATTCCCCTGGCTCAGAAACTCTGCGGGAACACTTTTTTAAATCGATTTATTGTTGTTCAATGTTATACAAGAGGAACAGTCCATGTGGCACTTATTCCAAAGGGCTTTGTGAAGCTTTTAATCATAGCACAGGGATCTCAGCTGGAAGTTGGAGATACTGTAAGAGAAAACAGCAGTCAGATTGTTATCAGGTGTCAGATCCCACAAAAACCTTTTCCTCGCCCTGCTTTGTTCTATATATGGTTCATCATACAGAGCAGAGATAACCAGCAGATTTTAATCATTTGTCATTTAATTGCAAAATGACATTCCAAAATGTAATTTTTAGGAACAGAAACATGTAGTTGAGGCAACATTTTCTAAAAAAAAAACAAAAGATAAAGAGAATTTACATGCGACTTTTCACATTGACTTTTTGGATGAACATGCTTTGCTACTCGGCCTTTGTTGTCAGAAAAAAAAAAAATGATGTTTCAGTTATGTGAGCTTTGTAAACCAATGAAAATAATTAATTTATATATTTCATATGTAGCAGAATGTAAGATCCTTTGCTAATAAAAATCCAGACTAGAGTTAAATGTTAAAGAAAATAAAAATAATAACCTGCAAAAAATGCTTTTGTTATTCTAAAAGCAAAGTTGATACTTCCTATTAGATGTATAGCACTATACTGCATATGTAGAATGCCTAACACAGTGGAACCTCCGATTGCGAGTAACGTGGTTTACCAGCGTTTCGCAATACAAGATTTTTTTCTTAAATGCTGACTCGGTTTGCGAGCGCTGTTTCGCAAGACAAGCAGGATTCAAGCCTCTTTGTGTGCTAAACCCTATGTGGCCAGAGGTACGGGGGCACTGGTGAGGCTCGGAGACGCTCGGAAATACTCGGAAATCCCAAAAGTCTCAACAGTGACTCCAAGTGTTAGGCTCTCCGAGCCTAACTAGCGCCTCGCACCTCTGGCCACATACATTACTGCATACACCAAAGCTCCTGCACCTCTGGCCACATACTGTACTGCATAGACTAGCAATCATTGTGGAACAAATCATCTGAGTTTCCATTGTTTCCTATGGGGAAACTTGCTTTGATATATAAGTGCTTTTGGATTACAAGCATTCTCCTGAAACGGATTATGCTCGTAACCCTCCGCTGGGAGAACACAATAGCTCCACAGTAGGGCTTCCCCCATCAATGCTGACTGTGTTGATGGGGGAATCGAGAAAATCAATGGCCAGCTTGACTAGGGAGTAGTATGCTTTACTAAGTCCTCATGCACACAGGATGTTTTTTTCCTCTCCTCAATCTCTTTGTTCCAGAGGAGGAAAAAGTAGTTTACAAAACACTGTCAAAGTGTTTGGGCATTCATTCATTCTACTGGCCAGAATATTCATTTATTTTGGCCATTGGAATGAATGAACACTCAAGTGCTAAGCTCACTTTACATGTGTTTAGGCACGTTCAGCATTTTTTCTGCTCAAGCGCTCCTCTCCTGAAGGCACAAGTAATGTTTTTTTTTTCAACCTCTAGACACTCATCTTCTAACACACCTGTAAATGCCTATGCCTATAGTATAGTCACAGAAAAAAAGTCAAACTCCTCTAAAAGCAGTGTTGTTTTCATCCTGTGTGCATGAGGCTCAACGGTTCAGCAGTCCGTAATATAGTCTTTTCTGCTGACCAGCTTGTTGGGGCCCAGCTGTTAAGTTGGAGCTCTCATGATAATGTCCCTTTAAGCACGGATGATGGCACTGGCTCTGTCTCTTTAAGCACTGAGAAAGTCACTGGCTCTGTGATACTCACAGGCAACACTGTCACACTTCTGTCAAAGTGCAGTGTGGATTTGTCCAACGGCCTTTCAGCAACTCATGTGTCAGCAGGTGACCTACACTCTGTGAAGTGCAGCTGGTCAGTGTCTGCGGTGTTTTTCCCCTTGGTCAGGCAGTGGGCTTCTCCAACTTCAATTGTGGCTCTCTCCAATGTCCCAAAATGTTTGTCACCTTGCCTGTCTCTCAGGTGCAGTGGTTAGTAATCTGCCAGCAGCCAAAGGTGCATTCAGTTCTCACAACACACCCTTTACATGTCTCCCCAGCCTGGCAAAACAGTAGGCAATTACCTCTCCTTGTTGCCCCAGAACTACACCTCCCAGAATCCTTGCAGTACACATCCTGTCTTCCTTCCTACTGGGTAGTAGGGGTAGGCAACCTGCGGCCCTCCAGCTGTTGCAAAACTACAAGTCCCATCATGCCTCTGGGAGTAATTGTAACTGCCAGCCTTACAATGCCTCATGGGAAATGTAGTTCTACAACAGCTGGAGGGCCGCAGGTTGCCTACCCCTGGGGTAGAGGATAGGCTCAACCCTGGCTGTACACAGCTATGCAATAAGAGTCCCCTCCCGCAGCTATGTCTGTGTAAAAGTCTCCTCTGCTGCTAGACACACCTTTTCCTGTCAGTGCTCCATACGGGGCACACATACACTTTAATAGGTTCATGTAATTTTAAAATTCATTTCAGTATTTTTAAATCTTTAAAAAAATAATACCTGGAAATTCTGCTATGAAGGCCCTTGTTTAGGCATGGCCTGTTATAGGGTGGCAAAGCTCTGTTCCTGCCTGATGGACACTGTGTCACACAGTCATGATCCACTGTTTGTCACCATCAGACAACTCGCATGTGAATCCCACAGAGTACAAAATAAGAAACGGGGAAGCCATCCCCATCAGTGATTATTGCTAGCAGAGCAATAATCATATGGAAAATCTGGCATGCTGGTGGTACCCAAGTTGATTTATCGATTAACTTGGTACATTCAGCCTGCCCATACATGGCTCGAACCGTCTCTGGCCGGCTTAATGTTGGCCTCAAGTGTACATATTCGCCAGCACACCATGGATCTCCGTCCAAAGATTCTTTATTGTAGAAAGATCACATCATAGAAATGTGCAATGTTTCGGAGCCGCGCATGACCCCTTCGTCAGGCATGTGAACATCACATGCCTAACGAAGGGGACCTGCGCAGCTCCGAAAAGTTGCACTTTTCTGTGATGTGATCTTTCTACAATAAAGAATCTTTGGATGGAGATCCATGGTGTGCTGGCAAATATGTACACTTGCATAAGGTTCCCAGGATCCAGCTGGTAATCCCTGCTGTACCCACCCTTGAATGAGCCTTGTTTGCCAGGAAGGTGTGTGATAGGAATATAGACATTAATGTTGGCCTCAACGTTTCTTCCATGATGGATTTCCTGTAAGTGCTGGGGTCTATATTTTAAGGGAGCATTTTAAGAGTTCATATATGTGTTATTATCAAGTAAGGGGTTAGCTTAAAGATAAGCTTTTGGGGTGGTTTTAAAAGTTATAAAAATAGAATGATCAATAACTTTTGTTTACTGATACCATAAAAGGGTCCTGAGACAAAACAGTTAATATTGCATTTCTGTTGTTCCTCAGATTGACAGTGACTTATGGAAAAAGTTGACCAAGAAAACCAAACTTTGGTGTCTTTTATTTTGGTTGTTGGCTTATCAAAAGACGCTGGGTGGCACGCTTGGCCTGACGCTGCCACTTCCCTCGCCACCTCAGCTCCCGGCCATGACAGTCCCGGGTGGCCCACTGCATCCGGGACTGCGCCGTCGATGCACAGGTCATGTAAGTATTGCCTGTGTGCAGTGTGGGGGCTGCACATTTGCTGATGCATGTTCCATCTTGGTACATGTCAAATTAGTTATACCAACCCCTATCTATATTTTATATCCTAGATTTTAACACGCTGGCTCCTGATGAGTGGCCTATCAGTCACGAAACGCGTCAAGCTACTACCTGTCGTGTTTCCAATAGTGATATCTGATCAACTTTAACTGTGCAACTTTTATGGATTGATCCAGGGGTAATACCCCAGGGAATTTAAGTCATGGGCCATGCAGCTCTCCCTGTGTAATTGTATCATTTGCTACATAGTAACCATATTGATGGAGGGGGGAATCCTACTATGTATCATTATTGTACTAATAATAATTTTCTATCCTGTGTCCCTCACTGTGATCAGTTATTTATATGTATGAATATTGAATAAACATCTTTATCTCATCTTCTATGTATCCATCAATGTTATGTTTGGCCACCACATGCCTCATTCAAAGTCCTACTCCCTCTGCTCCCTTGCACTTTTGTGCAATTTTTTAAAATAGAATTAGGGATGGAAGCACCAGCCTTACCAGGTTCCAGCATCATGTAAAGTCCCAAACCCATTCCCTTTCTTAACCTGACACTTGTCGTTCCTCTCCTGGAGATCTCACTGACAGTGCTCTTTCTCGCTGTCCTCTGCTTGCTCTCTCACATGTGCCTCTCTTCCAGGATCTCACTCTCCTCCTGGATGCACCCGAGCCCCAGGCTGAAGTCATGCCCCCCCCTCCCCAGACTGGGGGGCTCCTTCAAGGCCCCGACAGCCTCTGCACTGCTACATCTCCATCTCTTCCACCCAAACTCTCCTCCCAGGCTGGGCTGACCCCAGGTATTTAAGGAGACCTGCCCCCTGCACGTATGTCGGGTAACACCACGTTTTCCTGCGATTAGTTGCCTCTTCTGTCCTCTCCTTTGCCTAGCTGATAGTCCAGGGGGGCCGAGTATTGCAGCTGACATCAGCCGAGGAGAGAGAAGAGTGGAAAGACAGAGCTGAGGAGTCACATGACCACAGGAAGACGGTGTGTTATCTATACAGATAAGCATATTTATAATATAACACAGACACAGGGGAACTTCTTGTTCTAATACAGAGGGAGTGGGGGCTTTTCATGTTAAGTATGAGAGCAGCAGGAGCAGGGCTGACACGAGCAGACACTCAGAGAGGGAAGGGGGGAGAGGAGGGGGGAGAGAACAAAGGAGACACAGAGCAGGGCTGCAGATGATGGAGGCACGTAGTGACTCCGGTGTCACGGCTCTGCAGCCATGATATTTCGGAGTCAGCATACAGGGGGAAGGCAGAACCAGGCAGGATCAGACAGGTATTACAGGTGATACAGGGGGCAAATGACACAGCACAAGCTCTGTGCTGTATAACATGCTTTAAGGGAACAGGATCTTTATTTTTTTTTCTTTTGGGTAACAAACGCTTTAAGCCTTTAAGCGTTTGTTACCCCAACACTTCATATTCCTGATATGTGCCTGCTGTTCCATTTACTTGTATAAAAGTGTATTCTTTTCTCTTTGTATTGCTTCTTTTATGTGCAATCCTTGGTGTTTCTGCGAGTCCCCTTGTTTCCCTATTAAAAACTGACCACACTAAGCAGGAGAGCACATCTGGGGTCAGTTCTCTAGCTATGCTGGGAACTTAGTGTATTCTCCTCCAATGATCAGACTTGTCCTGACACGCCCCTGCTGCACAGCCATTCACTGGGAAGCTCAATGTACAGCTGCTTCTCCTCCCCCAGCTCTTATGCAGCTGAGAACAGAGGGAATGTGATCACTTATAAAAAAGGGGAAGAAATTATTTAGGGTTGAATATATTTTTATTAGGAACAGCAAACAAGATACAGATATGAGACAATAAATGATTACTATTGCCTACGGGTCTGCCAAATGACTATCGCCAGTGGCATGACCTGTGGTGAGCTACAATCTTTGAGGAAGAAATTATTTATAATGTTTTTTTATATCTTTACAAAAATGTTTTGCCTTTCATTTCTATTTTAAACTGAATGAGTTGTTTTACAAGGCGATAGAAATAGCCTCTGAAAAACGCCTGAAAGCTGCCTCCCATTTTTTGCAGTGTCTTTTCAAACTGGAGCGATGTGCTTGCGGGACTTACGAAAAAAGTTCTGCAAGCAGCATCTTTGGGGCTAGTTGGGAGCTCTGTAAATAGCGCTCCCAAAACTGCCCTGCCCATTGTAATGAATGGGCAGCTCTTCCAAAAAAACAGCCCACCATCGGCCTAAAACGGGCACAAAAGCGTTGCTAAAGCATGGCAAAAATGACCACCGCTTAGCGCTCTGGTGTGAAAGGGATCCAAGCCTAGTACATACAGGTCGAATGTCAGCCGGCATCAGCTGGTTCAATAGAAACCTCCCGACATTCGGCCTGTGTGTACGCCAGCTGATCCAACAGAAGCCAGCCGTTCGACTGGCATCTGTCGAAGGCTCATGACTGTAAAAGGTTTGCCAACCGACAGACCACTGGGTTGAACGAAGAAAAAACTAGTGGTGTGTACTAGGCTTTTGATCTTTTGTCATCTCTATTAGTGATATCTTTGGGTTCCCATTTCCACCCACTTGTTGTGTAGGCTGAATCAAGCTCTTTGAAATGCAAACTAAGCTGTGTCTTTAATTAGCATGGCTTTGTAACAAAACAACTGGAACAGCCAACCAAGACATTTTAATGGATAGTGTGAATCCAGGTGTCCTGACACTATACTGGCTGTTTGCTTGTCCTGTTGTTTGCTTGTCCTGGGTCAGTGATTTACTAAGTGAACAGAGCAAAAGGAAAACTACCCTTGCAACCCCAGGAACAATCCCATAATTACATCCAGTTTCCGGACAGATCCTCTTTACAGTCCATCTCTGTGCAAGTCTAAACTTTGCGTAAAAGATCTCCCCACCCCTTTATCGTTTTCCCTCTTACTCCTCTCCCTAATATAGAAATCTCTCACTCGCTGAACTCCAGATGACATCATCTTCTGGCAGGGGAGGGCTGGGCCGGGGGGCAGGGGGGCAATTGCCCCCCAGGCCACCCTAACTTACAATCAAAATGGCCGACGGCCGCTGCCAGCTCACACTTTTTTCTTCTTGTGGAGGAAAGAAGCAGGGGCCAGGGGCGCAGCCACCAACTAACTGCAGGCAAAGGGGGGCACCCAGGGCGGGCCCTACCATGGATCTCGCTGGGCCCATTGGGCTGCCTGATTACACAGAGCAGGGATCTCCCGCTTACTAAGTCCTACCTCCTGGACCAGCTTCTATAATAGACAGCACACTGGTCCAGGAGGCAGGACTTCATGGGACAGCGGCCGTGCCAGGTAAGCGGGAGATCCCCGCTCTGTGTAATCCAGCGGCTCTCCTCTCTCTGCATTGCAGGCTGCATTGGATGTGCACTGGTGAGGCTGCATTGATGGGCACTGATCAGACTGCATTGATCAGGCTGTGCTGATGGGCACTGGCAAGGCTGCATTGATAGACAATGATCAGGCTGCAATGATTGGCACTGATCAGGCTGTGCTGATAAGCACTGATCAAGTTGCATTTGATAGGCACTGGTGAGACTGCATTGATGGGTACTGGTGAGGCTGCATTGATGGGCACTGATGAGGCTAAGCTGATAGGCACTGGTGAGGCTGCATTGGTGGGCACTGATGAGCTGCATTATTTTTGTTAAACCTCCTTTGTTGCTATTAACATTAAATTATGCTACCACATTGTATCATATTTGTCTTGCTTCATAACATCAATATCCATTCTAAAACCAAGTGGTCATGGATGGTGAGCTGATTTGGTGGTTCAATGGGCCACTTGACTAGACTTGCCCCCCAAGCCTAAGGCTGCCAGCCCTCCCCTGTCTTCTGGCACCCTGATCCTCAGCTTCAGTTGTTCAGGGAGTCTGCAAGGTGCCCTATGAACACATGCCCTACAGAGCTAAACAGATGCTGAGGACCTCAGATGAGGAGACCCAGCACACCTAACCATCCGGGTGACTGGTCTTCTCAACAGGAACTGCTGCCACTACAACTGTTACTTGACAGCATTTCCTAATAAATGATAACTGAAATGCAGCTTAAAATGTACCATAACGGGGGGCGTGGCCAGCATGTGAGACTGAGAGGACGTGCAGCGCCGGAGCTCCGATCCTGATTTAACTTCCAGCTGTCTATCACACCTACCTTCAGGTTCTTTCCTACTCTCCACACTATCTGTCGACCTTCAATTTAGTCCTAGCCTCGAGGCCGCGACGTGCAGGAGAGTCAGAGTGTACGACCGGTGCGGGGGGCAATACCATGTAAAATTCGACGTAAAGTCAATAGTAAATAATCCTTTACGACAGTTCATTGTCAACATCACCGTCGTCAAGGACAACTCTTCTGGTCAGTGGGCCTACCAATCCACACGACCCAGAGGAGTAGACTCCAGGAGTCGTAGACAAATCGAGACATCCCGTACACAAGTATCCCGTGGAACGTCTGAGGGACTTGTTGACTTCGACTCCTAGTCCCACGGTCTTCTGTCCCCTCCCGACCGTCGGAATCCG
>BLSH010132811.1:212038-223079 GCA_018402905.1 Glandirana rugosa | reverse complement strand
TGCTGCCTGCTGGGTCTGGTTGAATCTCTGGTACCGACTGTTGCAAAGCGAACACTGTTGGGAACGCTCTTTTTCTATGCTCGTAAGACAATTGCTATGCAGTGGAAAAAATCTTCTCCTCCCTCGCAGACCCAGTGGAGAGCGTTAGTAAACAGCTGTCTCCCGCTCTATAAAGATACATACGCATCAAGGGGATGCCCAAAAAAATTTGAGAAGGTCTGGCAGACTTGGCTGGGAGAACCCTCTACATCTTAAAGGTGAGGGATTGGGATGAGGCGGGAAGGGGGTGGTGAAGATAAAGGGACGCAGTGATGAAACAGAAGTGAATGCATCATATGACTTTGAAATGTTTATGCGCCAACTGTATTGTTGTCTAACGCAGCTATTTGTTTGATTCATGTAGTGGCAGTAGCCGCTGTTGTCTATGTCTTGAAAAC
Source organism: Glandirana rugosa (assembly GCA_018402905.1). NCBI lineage: Eukaryota > Metazoa > Chordata > Amphibia > Anura > Ranidae > Glandirana > Glandirana rugosa. Next base: position 222,642 of record BLSH010132811.1, on the reverse strand, counting down.
TCAATAAAAAAGATTTTTAAAAAAAAAAATAAAATGTACCATAACAATAAAGTTTGAGCACTATTTTTGTTTAGGCCAAGACAACAGCTTAAGGTCTTATGAACACAAGACGGTTGTCCATCTCTCCTAGACGACTTTCCTCCTGGAGGCAGCATTTTGGCAGAAAAAACACTTGATCCTTGTAAACATTTGTAAATGCATTTAGACGTGTTTAGGCGCATCAAGCACTTGAGCATTAACCACTTGCCCTCTGGAAGATTTTATCCCTTTAATGACCAGGCCATTTTTGCTATTCAGCACTGCGCTACTTTAACTGATAATTGCGCAGTCATGCAATGCTGTACCCAAACTAAATTGATATCATTTTTTAGACACAAATAGAGCTTTCTTTTGGTGGTATTTAATCACCTCTGGATTTTTTATTATATAAATGAAAAAAGACCAACAATTTTGAAAAAAATATTTTTTACTTTCTGCTATAAAGCATATCCCATAAAAAATGTGAAAAATCAAATCTCTTAATAAAGTTTGGACAAAATGTATATGTATTATGTATTTTGTAAAATAAAAAATCCCAATAAGTATATACTGATTCGTTTGTGTGAAAGGTATAGTGTCTATAAACTATGGGATATATGCTAGAATTTTTATTTATTTATTTTATACTAGTAATGGCGATGATCAGCAACTTATATGAGACTGCAATAGTGCGGTGGGCAATCTGGCACTAACTGACTCTGGGGGAACTTACTAACTGCCACTGACATCACCAGTGACATTATTACAGTGATCAGTGCTAAAAATAAACACTGTCACTGTACTAACGACACAGGCGGGCAGGCAGGGGTTAACATCTAGGCCAAGCAAGGGGTTAAATGTGTGTCTAACAAGTGTTTATGTGTGTACTGTGTGCTGCTTTTACTGGGGATCTAGTTGTTTTCAGGAATGAACAAACAATGAGATCCCCTGTCACTGAACACAGTTCTGTGTTTACATTGAGCTGTGTTCAGGGAAGCACAAAAAAAAAATCATCGGGTGTTGGCAGTCAATCATTGGCCAGGACCCAGTGATCAGCATGTGCTGTGACAAATTACAGCACAGCTTGGCCCCCTGCCCGAGCGTGCAGATCACATACTAGGTACGTAATCCAGCACAAGGAGGCCGCTTTGCCATTGTACATCCTCGTGATGCAGTAGATAAGTGGTTAATCCATTTCATTGGCTAGAATAAAAAATTAATTTCGGCCATTGAAATTCATCAGCACTCCAGCCGTAAATGCGCATTGACACTCCTCAAGCGTTTTTCTCTGCCAAAACGTTGCTGCTCCTGGATGCGCTGGCATTGGGTTTGTTTCTGCGTCTAAACAATTCTAAATGCCTAGGTGTACATGGAAACATGGGCTAACATGCAGGGGTGTTTAGAAACAAATAAAGAGCCGAAAAAAATATGCCAGATACAGCAGCGTTAAATACGTCAAGTGTGCATGAAGCCTTACGATGTTCATTGTTACCTTGGCCATACATGCCTAGTAATTGGCTGCCAGATCTGAGTCTCCTCGGAGGGGGGAAGTTACAGGAGAAGAAGGGAATGGCAAAGGAAAGCTGGTAAAGTGAGTATATGGGTGTCAGGGGCCCACTGTAGATATAATCTCACTTTGTCCTACATGGACATAGATGCCAACTGTCCAAGATTTGCTGGGACATTCCCACATCTAGGTGCTCTGTCCTGATTATGCAGTGTCCTGGGAAAATGTCCTGGAATCACAGCATTACCCTTATTTGAGTTACTGAGCATGCCCAGTAACATAAAAATAAGTATATTATCTGAGAGGATTGCAGCCGCGGTAGTGGGAGTGACTGGAAGGTAGATATGTTAAGTGTGGGCCATGGACTGGTTGACAGTGTCCTAGGGACTGGTCCAACTATGTTGGCAAGTACAGTATCTCACAAAAGTGAGTACACCCCTCACATTTTTGTAAATATTTTATTCTATCTTTTCATGTGACAACACTGAAGAAATGACACTTTGCTACAATGTAAAGTAGTGAGTGTACAGCTTGTATAACAGTGTAAATTTGCTGTCCCCTCAAAATAACTCAACACACAGCCATTAATGTCTAAACTGCTAGCAACAAAAGTGAGTACACCCCTAAGTGAAAATGTCCAAATTGGGCCCAATTAGCCTTATTCCCTCCCCAGTGTCAAGTGACTCATTAGTGTTACAAGGTCTCAGGAGTGAACGGGGAGCAGGTGTGTTAAATTTGGTGTTATCGCTCTCATTTTCTCATACTGGTCACTGGAAGTTCAACATGGCTCCTCATGGCAACAAACTCTCTGAGGGTCTGAAAAAAAGAATTGTTGCTCTACATAAAGATGGCCTAGGCTATAAGAAGATCACAAAGAACCTGAAACTGAGCTGCAGCACAGTGGCAAAGACCATACAGTGTTTAACAGGACAGGTTCCACTCAAAACAGGCCTCGCCATGGTTAACCAAAGAAGTTGAATGCACATGCTCAGCGTCATATCCAGAGGTTATCTTTGGGAAATAGACGTATGAGTGCTGGCAGCATTGCTGCAGAGGTTGAAGGGGTGGGGGGGTCAGCTTGTCAGTGCTCAGACCATATGCCGCACACTGCATCAAATTGGTCTGCATAGCTGTTGTCCCAGAAGGAAGCCCGTTCTAAAGATGATGCACAAGAAAACCTACAAACAATTTGCTGAAGACAAGCAGACTAAGGGCATGAATTACTGGAACCATGTCCTGTGGTCTGATGAGACCAAGATAAACTCTTTTGGTTCAGATGGTGTCAAGCATGTATGATGGCAACCAGGTGAGGAGTACAAAGACAAGCGTGTCTTGCCTACAGTCAAGTATAAGTGGTGGGAGTGTCATGTTCTGGGGTTGCATGAGTGCTGCCGGCACTGGGGAGCTACAGTTCATTGAGGGAATCATGAATGCCAACATGTACTGTGACATACTGAAGCCGCAGGGCAGTATTCCAACATGATAATGACCCCAAACTCAGCTCCAAGACAACCACTGCCTTGCCAAAGAAGCTGAGGGTAAAGGTGATGGACTGGCCAAGCATGTCTCCAGACCTAAACTGTATTGAGCATCTGTGGGGCATCCTCAAATGGAAGGTGGAGAAGCGAAAGGTCTCTAACACCCACCAGCTCCGTGATGTCGTCATGGAGGATTGGAAGAGGACTCTAGTGGCAACCTGTGAAGCTCTGGTGAACTCCATGTCCAAGAGGGTTAAGGGTTCTGAGTGGAACCTGTCCTGTTAAACCACATGGAATGGCCTGATACCAGAAGTGAGGTGAGAGACGGCTGCATGCCAATTTTTATCAGTTTTTAGCCGATTTTATCTATTTTTAATGTAAGCACCTACTATTAAATAAACCATTCATTTTTTATAAATACTACGCCATGAGGGTCCCTTCCTTTTAATCCTCTCTTTTCCGCTTACCTGTATGCTGGGAGCTTAAACATACTGGAACCACAGGAAAGAAGTACACAGACCTATGGTGACTGACCCCATCGCTGACATCCAAGACACAACAGCTGTAAGGCGATTTTAAATTGTCATGGAGGTGAGTGCATAGACTGCACTAAGGTGGAGGTTATTGTACAGCCACTGGAACATTCAGCACAGGAAGACACACTGAGCTTGAAGCACTTATTACCACTTGAAGCATTACATGGGATCATTGGCTTATGAACTATTACATTTATATATTAAGATACATGCACTTTCCTGTACAAATATGAGTTGTATAAGCATTGGAGCACTGATCACTTGTATGTTTTTTGCACTGGCACTTAATTTGTATATCAGTATTTGCACATGTGTTATTAAGTGGTAGAATACTGCGCGGTATGTTCCACACATTTTTTGTCCTATTAAACTGTTGTATAGTCTTGGCCACCGTGCTGCAGCTCAGTTTCAGGGTCTTGGCAATCCTCTTATAGCCTAGGCCATCTTTATGTAGAGCAAGAATTCTTTTTTTCAGATCCTCAGAGAGTTCTTTGCCATGAGGTGCCACGTTGAACTTCCAGTGACCAGTATGAGAGAGTGAGAGCGATAATACCAAATTTAACACACCTGCTCCCCATTCACACCTGAGACCTTGTAACACTAACGAGTCACATGACACCAGGGAGGGAAAATGGCTAATTGGGCCCAATTTGTACATTTGCACTTAGGGGTGTACTCACTTTTGTTGCCAGCAGTTTAGACATTGATGGCTGTGTGTTGAGTTATTTTGAGGGGGCAGCAAATTTACACTGTTATACAAGCTGTACACTCACTACTTTACATTGTAGCAAAGTGTCATTTCTTCAGTGTTGTCACATGAAAAGATAGAATAAAATATTTACAAAAATGTGAGGAGTGTACTCACTTTTGTCAGATACTGTATATATAATTTTCAAAATGCAATATCCATGTAACAAGGTAAAAGGCTCAGGAAAACTGTCAATATAAAGTGAAGTAATAGAAGCAGAATGTCCTAGCAGAACTGCACAAACCTGAGTTATTGGCAACATTATGTTTAGGATTATGTGTAGGAGAGAACTATGGAGAAAATAGTGTTTGAATATTTAACTGCTTTTTGTGTTCTCTTTGATTCATTTTACTGCTTTTTTTTTGCCCTTATGTTAGAAATATATTTATTTTATACTTATTGTATTATTTTATGTTTCATGGGAAATTTCATCTGCATAAGATGCAGTTTTCTGAATGAGGTGTTTAGAGGAGCTGTGCATTTTTATAGATGAAACCCCTTTTCACGCTGTACTTTCTGGTGTGGTCATTACATGGACATATTCTTGATGGCTGGTACAGAACTGAGTATATAATTGATCAATGCTTGAACCTAAAATTTGTTTTGAATGTCTACCAATTTTTTTAATTCAAATTTGAGTTAAGATAATTGTACAGCCTCATTTATCCAAAAAAAGACTGTTCGGGTCAAACCATAGTTGCTACACAAAACATATCATGCAATATATTCCAACTGGTGAATATACAAGGGCAAAACATTTGCTAAAATTAAGATAAATGTCCCCCTGATTTACCCTGGTGATCCCTATCTTCCATCTCCACAGGAATGTGTGCATTGGCAATATTGTGTTGGAAGTTCATCACCAATTCAGTTCACTTCAAACCCAGAGCAACACAGAAAATCTATACAATTAAACAGTTCATAAACTGTGTTACAAAATGCATGATTTATCTGGTTACATGTGTTATTTTCCAGCTCCAGCATGTTGGTTCCTGAAAAGAAGGATACAAGTTCATATTGCAGATTCCAATAATCCTCTACCATCAAATGTCACAAATGAAAAGCCATAGCAGGGATATATACACTTAAAGACCTGAATGTTTGGCCCATGTGTATCAATTCCTGGTGCTTTAGCGCCCCCAGGTGGCATAGGTGCAGCATCCAGTCCTGCTGACTGCAGCCTGTCAAAGTATGACAAGCTGAAATAATCTGCAGCTGAACGCTGTCTGGAGTGGCACTTTAAGGCCTCATACACACGGGCGTATCTTTAAAAATAAACAAAACGTCAGGCCCAACGTCAAGGAAAAAAAATCTGCGGTTTTTGGCGTTATGCATCGGCGTTAGTGAGCGTCGGCATCAATAGGCGTTTTTTTAAAAAAATCATCCCTCTGCTATTTTTCAACCTAAAAACGTCGGCGTCAAAAAACGCCGGAAAACGCTGGTACAATATTAGTTGGCGTTTTGCTGCGTCGGCATCAAAAAAAATGCCAAAACGTTACAGCCTCAGAATGCGATGGCCGTGGGTTCTACTTTCAGCTCACTAACGCTGACGCCATCTACAGCTCAAAAACGCCAACGTTTTTATGGGGCCATTGACTAACATGGAGAGCTACAAAAAACGCCGGCGTCAAAAAACATCCGTGTGTATGAGGCCTAAGGCTGCACGTGTTCAGAGACATATGCCCAAAAAATAGCTTTTCTGCATTCTGTGCATTGTTCCCTGAATGCATAGAGCTCGAAACACGAATAGTACGGTGTCCAGTCACAGTTTTTTCAGCCTATATTGCATGGATATGTGACCAATAAAGCATTTGAAAAGGAGTGCGGTCGTCTGGAGCCTTTCTTCCGTTATTCCTGCTGACTGCATATTGAGCCTGCACCCTCTGGGACTGTTTCTTTACACACCAGGACTAGGTATTGTTGAGCAGTTACTCCACCATTTAGTTTTTTCAGCCTGTCGTAGACATTGACAGGCTGCAGGCACCTGGGCTGGATGCTGCAGCTGTGCCTCTGGCGCAATAAACACCAGGAATTGAGGCACATGGGTTAAAACCCCCCTAACGTGCATGCAGCTCTATGGAGAAGGGGTTGATATACTAAAACTAAAGAGTGCAACATCTGGTGCAGCTCTGCATAGAAACCAATCAGCTTCCAAGTTTTATTGTCAAAGCTTAATTAAACAAGCTGAAGTTAGTAGGTTTTTGGCTGCCATGCACAGCTGCACCAGATGTTGCACTCTCCAGTTTTAGTAAATCAACCCCAAAGTGTTCATGGGTTTGCCACTGTCTATGTTAGGTCTAGGTTCAAATATGTTTAATAAAAAATGTGTTTTTTTATTGAGCACTGTCATGGAAGGACTAGTGTTTCTTATGGTTGATTAAAGCTGAACTCTGGGTTGGAACACAAAAAAATACCCCTGCAGTGTGGCTCCTTGCACAACATGGGTTAAATGCTCATTATGTCCAAGGGTGTAGAAATAAGGAGAAATACTGTACCTTATTCCATGCTCCAGCAGGCTTCCTCTGTCTGTGAGACCAGTTCAGCGATGCTCCCTCTTTAACCTGCTCATAGCTAGGGTCACACGCTCTTCACCTCCACATACGATGCCAGGTTATTAACTCTGCATTGTATGTGATGAACTAAGGGACCGCCAACAGGCTGGAGGCCCAGAAAGAAGAGGTCATTGCTGGTACAAGCAATAGGTAGGTAATAAACTAATAGATAGAGGTATTGCGCTCAGGATTTTTTAGGCTTACTTTTGTTGGGTTTGCTGCCCCCAGTGTTACCTTCCTAACAAAGGAATAATAAAGAGCTGGGTTGGCGCTGCCCTGAATAAAAAGACCATATAATTGTTGTGGCTGTCAGCAGTGTATAAGGTAAGGGATCCACCCAGGTGTACCCCACCCTTGTGCAAAATAGCAAAAAATAATTTATAATAATAAATAAATTAGCAAAAGTGAACAGTGCTTATGTTATATGTTATATCCTGTGTTTCCCAACCTTGTGCTGGTATAACATATAAAAAACCATAAATATCATAAACCACATAAGATTTATAGTAAAAATCAATAATTAATAATGTCCATTAGGTGAGAGTCCATTACTCTTTCATATGTGAATCACACGTGCTCCCCTCTTTTTACCCTGCTTACCGGACAGCCCCACCCCACACAGGGGTAAAGCGCAGGGGCGCCTGTCTAGGCAGGTGATCAGGGGTCTTTGCTTTGATCCTTCTGTGAGTTGTCCAATGTTGTTATCCAGTAATGAATATTTCTCCGCAGTCCTCCGTTGGTCAGTGTATTTGTGGTCAGTTTGAGATGAAAAAGGAAAAAAGCTCCATAGCATATATCAGTCAGCAAAAACGATATTTATTTTAAAAGGTCTTTAAAAACAAACATTCAATAGACTTTGTAAAAGGTCCCGGGCTACCAGGAGTAGGAGAGGCAGTGATTAGGACCTAAGTGACCATCTAGGAAATTTTTTTTAACAAGGATCGTGTTGAATGTTTGTTTTTATAAGACTTATAAACTAAAAAGTTCCAAAGAAAAATCCAGAGGTGAACTTCAGAGATGTGAATGAAACTTATAAACTGAACAGTCCCAAAGGGAAATCCAGAGGTGAGTTATCCTCTCAATTCAAGGCAAAATGTAAAATAAAATGTGTATCCCGATAGCCTGAAAGCCTTTCAGCAATAGGACCACCACTCACATCAGACTACCATGGTGTAGTCTTTCAAAGATGACCCTCACTAAGGAGAGGTCAACCTCCTTGAGGATCCTAACAAACGGTTACACCTCTAGGTACACTAGCAGATCACTGTGTAGTAGAGCATAAAATCCTCTTTTTCAAGTTCATTAAGGGACACAAGATTCAGAGATAATTGGGTTATACTGCCACCCTACAGAAGGATTTGGACACCCTCCTGGTAGGGGATAGGTCCCGTTCCCCCTGGTTGGCGGTTCCAGACAGCAGGTCCTAGAGACTTGGTCCCTCTGCATCTGGTACACATGCACACCATTTCTGGTAAGCTGGCAGTTAGGTGCCAGCAGTAAGACCGCTCAATGTGTCGCTCTGTTCTCTGAGGTGTCTTAGCACAGATTCTCTCAGCACACCATCCTCTCCCCAAATAAACCTTATATGCATGCACTTAAAACTGCACTGATCAGTATTGCCCACTATAGCCAGCAGTAATGATCAGGCAAAAAACCCCAACAGGCTGTTTTTACAGAAGTCCATTGAGAGATCTACTTCTGTGCAACCAGCCTGCCCATAGATGGATCGAAATCCTTCTGATCCCTGCTGAACCAGCTGAATTTCGATCAATTTATGGCCGGCCTTAGGCCCCATGCGCACTGGACATTTTCTTTTTCAATTTTTTATTTAGAAAATGCGATGGGCAGTACAAAATCACATTCAATGGCACTAGGCCAAACAAGAGTTGTAAGTATACAAAGCAGTTGCAATTAGAACAGAGATGAACATTGCAAAGATTTCCATTTACAGCTGAAACAATAACATGCATCCCCTTTATAAGGGTCCAGAAAATATGGACACAATATGCACATTGTAATAGTTGTCCACTATGCTGCAGTCAATACATATAATATTCAGAGGGCATCATAGGTGTGCGCAGCCAGTCCATAGGGTTCAATATTGAGTTGGCCCACCCAACAACTATAACAACTTCAACTCTTCTGGGAAGGCTGTCCACAAGGTTTAGGAGTGTCTATGGGATTTTTGACTGTTCTTCCAGAAGTGCATTTGTGAGATCAGGCACTAATGTGGACGAGAAGGCCTGGCTTGCAGTCTCCGCTCTAATTCATCCCAGAGGTGTTCTATCGGGTCAGGACTCTGTGCAGGTCAGTCAAGTTCCTCCACTCCAAACTCGTTCATACATGTCTTTATGAACCTTGTTTTGTGCACTAGCACGCAGTCATGTTGGAACAGGAAGGGGCCATCCCCAAACTGTTCCCACAAAGTTGGAAGCATTAAATTGTCCAAAATGTGTTGGTATGCTGATACCTTAAAATTCCCCTTCACTGGAACTAAGGGGCCAAGCCCAACCCCTGAAAAACAACCCCACACCGTAAGCCCCCTCCACCAAATGATTTGGACAAAGCAAGGTCCATAAAGACATGGATGAGCAAGTTTGGGGTGGAGGAACTTAACTGGCCTGCACAGAGTCCTTACCTCAACCCCATAGAACACCTTTTGGATGAATTAGAGCGGAGACTGCAATCCAAGCCTTCTCATCTGCATCAGTGCCTGACCTCACAAATGCTCTTCTTGAAGAATGGTCAAACATTCCCATAGACACTCCTAAACCTTGTGGACAGCCTTCCCAGAAGAGTTGAAGCTGTTATAGCTACAAAGGGTGGGCCAACTCCATATTGAACCCTACGGACTAAGACTGGGATGCCATTAAAGTTCATGTGTGTGTAAAGGCAGGTGTCCAAATACTTTTGGTAATATAGTGTATATACAATATATATAGAAGTAGTAGCTCACAGTGCAAAGTAATCAGACCCTCCCATTGGTCATGTGTAAAAACTGCGTATAGGGATTGCTGCACATAAAATTTTATATATGAAGATCAAAAAATTACAAGCATCACATAGTGCTCCGTTTACAACAGTTTCAAGATATAATGCCAACGCCCTTCCTCAGGCAAGAATACACAAAGTAATATCAGTATTCACATGCATATATATATATATATATCATTTAGAGATCTGGAACCAATTAAATAACACATCTTTCCTATGTACAATAATCCACAATGCCATTTTATTATATATAACTCATAAGACAATTGACAAATGTACTGGTCCTTAATATTTATATTGTAACCCCTCTGTGATTTTCCCTTAACCACTTCCTTACTGGGCACTTAAACCCCCCTCCTCCCCAGACCAATTTTCAGGTTTCAGCGCTGTCGCATTTTGAATGACAATTGCGCGGTCGTGCGACGTTGTACCCCACTAGTTTATGGTGGTTTTCTTTCGAGATAAACACCCCTTTTTTCCTGTAGTTAAAATAAACCCATGTTGCAGCGTGCTGGCGCGTTAACAGTAAGTTTTACGCTGTCGCGACTTTGGACTTTTAACCAGACCCCTCCTCCCCCCAAATTCACGGGTCATTCCTTCACCAATTCCCTTTTAGTGTCTCCCCAATGTTATATTTATAATTCCTGGTCATGTAAACAGTTAACAGAATACTCAATATATATTATTTTACCGTAACACCTAATAACATGTATCCTTTCTACACAATAAATTAACCAAGGTCTAGAGATTTACTATATATATATATATATA
>BLSH010132811.1:174312-197502 GCA_018402905.1 Glandirana rugosa | reverse complement strand
CTTCTAGCACAATCCAAACAAAAAAAATCTTCCTTCTAGTACAAATGCTCTTCTCCCCCAAATCCCCTCTCCTGGCACAAATCCCCCCACCCCCACTGATTCCCAATAAGCCCTTCCCTCATTCTAGAAGTCCTCTCCCCTCCCGAATTGTCCCCAACAAATACACTACTGTGAAAAAGTTTTAGGCAGGTGTGAAAAAATGCTGTAAATTGAAAATGCTTTCAGAAAAAAAGATGAGTAAATATTTTAATCAATTAATAAAATGGAACGTAAATCATGTAATTTCAGACAGACTTGATAATGCTGAGATCAGGGCTCTGTGGGGGTCAAGCCATAACTTCCAAGACTCCTTGTTCTTCTTTATGAAACATAGTGACATTGACATTGGCTGTATGTTTGAGGTTGTTGTCCTTCTGCAGTATACCTTTGAGGCCAATCACATGCCTCCCTGATATGGCATGATGGATAAATATCTGCAGTATTTCTCAGCATTGAAGACCCCCTCGATCCTGACCAAATCTCCAACTCCATTTGCAGAAATGCAGCCCCAAACTTACAAGGAACCAGTCTGGAGCACCTGCTACCATTTTTCTGCACCTCAGTTCCCATGTTATTGGGCATAGTTGAGTCACTTATCTTTGTTTTCACGTCGGAGGTATGTCTTTTTTGGCTGCAATTCTTCCATGAAGACCACTTCTGGCCAGACTTACCCAGACAGTAGTTGGGCGTACCTGGTTCCCACTGGTTTCCACCAGTTGTGCTGATGGCACTGCTGGACATCTTCCAGTGTGAAAAGGAAGTAAGCATGTTGTGTCTTTCATCTGTTATATTATGTTTCTTGGTCAACCACTGTATCTATGGTCCTCATTGTTGCTTGTTTCTTTGTGCTTTTTTGAAAGAGCTTGAACAGAACATCTTGAAACCCCAAGTGTTGAAATCTTTGCCTGCGAATGGCCTTGCTGATGCAGTATAACTACCTTGTGTCTTATTGCTGTGCTCAGTCTTGCCATGGTGTATGACCTGTGACATGAATTGTCTTCCACAACCTCACCTTACTAGCAGAGTTTGGCTGTTCCTCACCCAGTTTTAAGCCTCCTACACAGCTGTTTCTGTTTCAGTTATTGTCTGTGTTTCAACCTACATATGAAATTAATAATAATTAGCACCTGCTTGGTATAATTGGTTAATCATACACCTTACTCCAATCCTACAAAATCTCTCATTTTGTGCAAGTGTACAAAATGTGCGAGAATTGATGCTGATTTAAAGCAAAAGGGTAGTCACACCAATTATTGATTTGATGTAAATATTTTCTTCCGTTTGCTCAGTTTGCATTTTGTAAATTGATAAAAATAAACAACTAAAATATATATTTTGGGATCCTATAGCTAGTTTTAGCTCAGGGCTCAATGACCAGCATAGGCTAGAGCTAGTTTAGGCATCCAACGGCCACTTAGGATGTAAGAGGCCCAGTTGAATGGCTTATTAGAAATTACCAGAGACTAAAGCTAGACAAACATTACCCAGTTTTTTCATTCAGCCAGCCGGATGAACAAGAAAACTGATCGCGATCATCCTCAGGGACCATGCCACTGAACTTAGCTGCAACATCCATTTTTCTTAACCCCTTCAGGCCCGGAAGGATTTCCCAGGTTAGGACCAGAGCACTTTTTGCGATTCGGCACTGCATTGCTTTAACTGACAATTGCGCGGTCGTGCGACGTTGTACCCAAACTAAATTTGCGTCCTTTTTTTCCCATTGGTTTTGGCCGATTTATATTCTTCCTCATATTTTTGGTAAAATCGCAATCTGCGTTTATTGATTGGTTTGCGCAAAAGTGGCCGCGTTTACGGTTGATGAGAATTCATTTCTGGGGTTTTTATTTTTTTTTCATTTTTTACTAGAAATGGCGGCAAATTGCAATTTTTAGCGGTACTGCGATATTGGGGCGGACATATCAGACCATTTTGACACTTTTTTGGGACCAATGACATTTATACAGCGATCAGAAATTTAAATGTCCACTGATTACTGTATAAATGTCATTGGCAGGGAAGGGGTTAACCTGCAGGGGGAGATCTAGGGGTTAACTGTGTTCCCTGGGTGTGTTCTTACTGTGGGGGGGGGGGGGCTGGGCTACCATGGGCATAAGAGATCTAAGTGATCCCAGTGACAGGGATTAGTGGATCTCTTATGCCCCCACTGACAGAGCGGGGAACCGCTGTGTTTACATGAGCGGTTCCCCGTCCATTTGCTGCGGTCGCTCATCGCGGCTCGCCAGCGGACATCGGGTCCACCCGAGCACGTGCGTGCCCCCTAGCGGCCACCCGCAAATCGGCGCTTATTTACGGCGATTCGCGGGACGCAGCCACACTGCCGCAGTAAATATACTGCGCGCAGTGTGGAAGCAGTTAATGAAAATATATACCTGGGTATGGTGTACAATTCCACCAGGACTCTTGTTGGCCTCTTTGTTGATATTGCTTGTACATTGGATGTATGTACTTTTATTATCTAGATAACTGGTTAATTTCCCAGGAAATGTCTCCACCTGTCCTCGGTGGAGGCGTTGCCCACTTTATTATTAAACCCACTCTTTCACTTAGCGAAGGTTCTGATTTTCTGATTTACCTACATGTGTAGTGTAATATCCTGTTTGAGGTGGGCCATTTCTCATAACCACCACCCCCTTCCTCCTTCCTTCCCCACAAAAGGACTACACATACAAGGCAATCTAGTATTTCTAGGCTGATCAATAAGTTATTCCATCAAAATGTGATATTTAGGCCCTATTCAAACTTGGGAATGAAGCCTTCTGCAATTAGATGTGGGAGACCCCCCACTGGGTCTCCTACATCTAATTACAAATGGTTCCATTTGCAAGAGTGAATGGGACCTAAATTACAGATGAAAGACTACACATACAAGGCAATCTAGTATATCTAGGCTAATCAACAGGTCATTCCATCAAAATGTGATATGTAGGCCCTATTCAAACTTTGAAATGAAACCTTCTGCAATTAGATGTGGGAGACCCCCCCACTGGGTCTCCTACATCTAATCACAAATGGTCCCATTTCCAAGAGTGAATGGGACCTAAATTACAGATGAAAGCCTAGTTCCTGAATCATTCTGTTAAGATGGTTTATACACTGATAACATTTTGTCTGGTTTCAGCTAAACCAGGTGCAATTTGAGCAGTGGGTGACCCTGTTGGCATCCTACTGCCAGATACCCTTATATCCAAAATCGAACTGGGTGGAAAAGTCTCAGCCATAAAATGACTCCAGCCTATCAGAATACAATAGCCCCAATGGTAGATCCATTCATCTGTGCTGTTTGGCATTCATGGAGGAAGTTGATACATTTTTTCATTCAGCCTGAAAAATCTATATATGTATGGCCAATTTAAGATCTTTCTGCCATAATTCCAGACTCTGATCCCATCCAACTGTGAGAACCCCTCATAATGGTCCCAGCAGGTGTGCAGACCCAAGAACTCACCCATATCCTTGAGAGGTAGACGAAACTGATATAAAGTGTATGTAACCCCTAATAATGAGCATCTTCTATTTCAGTGTTTTTCAACTCCAGTCCTCAAGGCACACCAACAGGTCATGTTTTCAGGATTTCCCTCAGATGAAACAGCTGTGGTAATTACTAAGGCAGTGAAACTGATCAAATCACCTGTGCAAACTCATGGAAATCCTGAAAACATGACCTGTTGGTGTGCCTTGAGGACTGGAGTTGAAAAACACTGTTCTATTTGGTCCCTGTTGGTCTTCGTTATAACTGTTCAATAAGTGTAAAAAAAAATGCTGATCCTGCCAGAAATTTTGTGAACTAGTAACTTCCTGGGCTCTCTGCCTGTGCAGAGGTCCCAGAAGGTTATCAGCTCACAAGATAGCTGAGAACAATGTAACTGATAAGAATGCATCTCATCAGTTTTATTTTTCCCAGCTATCTCTGAAGACTACAGAACCACACTCTTCTGTGCAATGAAGAATAAGGCCTCATACACACGGGCGTATATAAAATAATAAACAAAACGTCGGGCCCGACGTCAAGGAAAAAAAGTCGACGTTTTTCGGCGTTATGCATTGGCGTTTTTGAGCGCTAGTGAGCGTCGGCGTCAATAGACTTTTTTTTAAAAAATCATTCCTCTGCTATTTTTCAACCTAAAAACGTCGGCGTCAAAAAACGCCGGAAAACGCCAGTACAATATTAGGTGGCGTTTGTTGGCGTCTGTTGGCGTCTCGTGGCGTTTTGCGGCGCTTTTTGACGTCGATGCAGCCAAGGAACGCGCTGGTCGTGGGTTCTCTGATACGCCGACGCCATCTACAGCTCCAAAACACCGACGTTTTTTATGTGGCCATTGACTAACATGGGGAGCAGAAAAAAACGTCAGTAGACGCCGGCGTCAAAAAACGCCCGTGTGTATGAGGCCTAAGGGGCAGAGTCGTCCTGTTCTGTTGTCCTGACTGTAGGACTGGAAAAGTTTCTGCCAGAATCACCAGGTAAAAATTAGAGAATTTTTTTTTTTTTTAAAGAATACTAATTAAGACACCACACCTAAAGCAATAAGCAGTAAGTTGTAATATATTATGTTTTTGTGTTTGGGTATAGATATGCTTTACTTCTCTAGCACCCATAAAGGTCTAAAATATAAATTTTGGGTGGACTGACACTTTAAATTCCCCTGGCTGAGACGCTGTGCTCTAGGAACACTATATTTTTTTTGTCCAATGTTATACAAGAGGAAAAATCCATGTGGGACTTATTCCAGAGGGCTTTGTGAAGCTTTAAATAACCAGAGATCAGAGCGCAGGGATCTTAGCTGCAGGCTGGAGATACTGTAAGAGAAAACAGCAGTCATATTGTTATCAGGTGTCAGATCCGAAAACCTTTACTCGCTTAATACGGTTCATCCTATGAAGCAGAAATAACCAGCAGATTTTAATGATTTGTCATTTAATTGAAAAATGACAGCATTCCAAAATGTCATTTTCAGGAACAGATTTAGAACTTAGTGAAGCAACATAAGAGGAAACTGAATTTTTTTTTTCTAGAAAAAAAAAGAAATATAGAGAAAATAGACATGGAGAATTTACATTGACTTTTTTGGCTGGACATGCTTTGCTACTCGGCTTTTGTTGTCAGAAAAAAAAATGGTGTTTCAGTTATGTGAGATTTATAAACCAATGAGCAAAATATGAAAATACTTTCTATAATTTCATATGTAGCAGAATGTAAGATCCTTTGTTAATAAAAATCCAGACTAAGAGCTGAATGTTCAACAAAATATAAATGATGACCTGCAAAATGTATTTCTTTATTCTAAAAGCATATAGACGTATAGCACTTTACTGTATATGTAGAATGGCAAATAATTGCTTTATTAATAGATTGATATAGGGCCACCTTTTTCTATCACATTGTGCAAAAAACGCACATACATGCAAAGATTTAGATTGAGTTTTCAAAGTTTGACCGTCAATTGATTTTCGTCAGATACTCATATAAACAAATTAATTTTCCTCTGTTAATTAAAACAGCAGAATGATTGCTCTAGAATGCCATTTAGCATGAACTTTTTTTAAGCAATTTTTAAATTCGACAACATTGGTCGTTTATTAGATCTGTACAGGTATGGGCATCATTGTTGGTACAAACAAAGGTGCTCATTCACAAGTGCAGTGCCCTCTGAAGAGTAATCAGTATTGGATTGCTTTTCAGAAGGCATTTGATAGGCAGTGAGGAGGTGCTATGTCACGCCTGACATAATCCTGCATCTGGCATATTACTGCGTCACAATTGGGTGCAGTGCACATGGTTGCAGGGCAGTTGCAGCATAGTCCCATAGACCTGCATAGATAGAAAAAATTATTTGGGGGTTTTAACCCTTCACTACTGTATTAAAATTTTAAAAAAGAAGTTATTTTTGGCTATATTTATGTAGCGCTTATCTCCAAAGGAGATGCTGCTCTGTTCCTATGTTCACGACTCTACAAACAGCCCTGCGCAATCTGACACACCTGGCTGTGTGGGGAATATTTATTGCAGATGTATATGCAGTACCCCAATTGCAAAATAAATAGCAGAGAGCAGCAATAATAAGACAAACAGTTAAACCATGGCAAGGAATTGATTGCAAATAGGTGAAATACATTGTAAATAAAATAAAATTGGTGTAGAGGGAAACTCCTCTTAAACCCTATGCTGTGACAATCCTAACTAGGTAGAACTATGCCTTAAGCCAGCCACAGTTTGAATCTCGGCTGCTTTAGCAGGAACCGGCCGAGATTCAAACCATGTATGGGCTTGCTGAATGGATCAATCGATCATCTTGGGTACAACCAGCCTGTCGGGTTTTACATGCAATTACTGCAAGCAATGTCAAATAAAAAAAAACACTTTATTAAAATAAACAGCACACTTACATTGAAGTTAGCATGAAACAGCATAGATAGGGAACACCTAATACCAAGTAGCTGTGATCAGTGTGAGGCTGTAGGCATTACTGAGCAGAGACAGGGGATGACGGAGCCAGCCAGCACAAAGTAAGGATATTAGCAGCGGGGTTCTAGGCTGCACACGAGGATTACAGCTGTCAAAATGCTTGGGGGATGTCAGGAGGGGGTGTGCATGATACGTTTCCAGGGACTTTGCCCTCGTCTTCAAATGCATCAAGATGCTTCAGTTGCAGCCTAGAATGCTGCCGCTAATATCCATACTTTGAGCTGACTGGCTCCCTGTCATCTTCGGTCTCTGCTTATTTATGCCTACAGCCTCACACTGATTACAGCTGCTTGGTCTCAGGTGTTCCCTATCCATGCTATTTCATGCTAACTTCAATGTAAGTGTGATGCTTATTTGAGTAAAGTGTTTTTATTGGATACTGACCTCAATGCACAGCTGTTCATTTTCTACTACATCGTGGTGATCCTATCCAGATCTTCTGCCGGAGCTGCAGAGGTTCCAGTCTCAGTCTCTTCTTCTGTTTAGCCATCCATCCAGTTGCCTCATCCATTCCTCTACCCTGTTGATAGTCTACAGATACAGATGAAAGTTCCAATGGACCAAGGGACTTTGCACTTCTGCTAGGAGCACTGTATGTACTGTGTACTTGTACACTCTTTGGATTAATTATTGCAAGTAGCTGCTATAGCCACAAGCAATAATTGCTGTCTTCTCCTAGTGGGGAGAACATTGTGGCGAAACACAATGGTTGGATTCCCCTGTCAACATTGTCTGTTATTGCTGGAAAGAAATGTACTCCCTCTCTGGCCGGCCTTACTAAGGCCTCATGCACACAGGGCGTTTTTTTTTCCTCCCAATGGATACCTTTGCTCCAGTGGAGGATAAAGCATGCCTAAAGCCGTGTTTTGCAAACATGTTTCAGCAAAATGTATGGCAATGCATTCAGTTATTCCATTGGCCAGAATATTCATTTATTCTGGCATTAGAGTAAATGAAGGTTCAAGTTCACCTAGCATTTCTGCTTAAACGCTCCTCTCCTGAACATACTTCTTTTTTAAAGTGTTACTAAACCCACAACAGTAAAATCAGTCTGTATATGCAGTAAAGCATGCTTGTTATACTCACTGTGGAACCTAAGGGGTTAATCCTCTGCATTGTGTAAAAAGGCTGTTTGATCCTGTCTCCTCTGATCCTCCCCTTCTTCCACTGTCCCCAATATATATCCTGATAGTACAGAGGCTAGGGGATAAGCTGCACATGCTCGGTTTGGTGTGTATTGCTAGAGAGCTTTTTTTTTTCTTGGAAGAGTGCATATGATCAGCACAGGGCCAATCAGCACTGTCCAGACAGAGGGTCAGGGGTCCTGCATCCTCAAAGACAATCATGGGAGAATGAAAACTCCTCCTACAAGCTTTAACCAGACACTGATAGAAGTCACTGCTCTAACTGCTGATGAGAACGGGTATTTAGAAGTTTATATTTACTAAAACCATTGCATTTCCATGTTCTGTGTACTGTGGGAGACCAGATATAGTGAATGCAGGGTCCTGGGTTTAGTAACATTTTAATATGCCTCTAAATGCCTATGCCTAGTGTATGGCCACATAAGCTAACATAGAAGTGTATTTAGAGGCTGAAAAATTCAAACACCTGTAAAAGGGGCATTTATTATATCCTGAAAATATATGCAATCAGCGCAGATATGATTAGCTAAAACACAAGCAGCTGGCAAAAAAGATAGTCACAATAATCTTAAAACATATGTAAAAGTTATGGTGTAGTGCTGATACAATCCAAAATAGTTGGGCCCCAATAAGCTGGCCAGCAGAAGAGACTATATTACAGACTGCTGGTCTCACGCACACAGGGTATAATAAATGTAAAGGGTAGGTGCAGTGCTGATACAATCCAAAATAAAGTCCACATCATGTCAGCCTTCCTATTGGGTAGAGGACAGGCTCAACACTGGCTGTACACAGCTATGCAATAAGAGACTGGGCAACATACGTGTTCATGTAATTTTTGTTTCTGTATTTGTAAATCTTTAAAAAAAAAAAATACCTGCTAATTCTGTTATGACGGCCCTTGTTTAGGCATGACCTCTTATAGGTTGACACCGCTTTGTTCCTGTCTGATGGAGACTACAAGTGGCCGTGTCACATTTTACAGTCATTATCCACTGTTGTCACCATCAGACAATTCACATGTGAATTTCTGGCAGAAGTACAAAATACAAAAACAGCTCAAGCTGCAATACTCACCTCCTTTCTGGCGCTGTCCCCTGCAGACTAACCAGGCTAGGGATCAACCTCTACTCCCCTTACTGGTTGAAGAACCGCTCTCTGCAACATTCAGTATCTTCCCACCACCGAAGGGAGAGGGGGCAAAGAGGACCTATGATGTCACCAGATCAGACCCAGCATCACAGAAAAAAAAGTAAGTAGAAATGATATTTTTAAAGGCTGCATGGCTGAAACTTTGAAGGGGAAAAGGAGAAGGTGGGAACCGGAGTGTTAAGATACACAGTGCTTTAACTACCTAAACAAATCTATTAATTTACAATCCAGTTTGGCAGACCCAGCGACTACTGAATTGTTGGTAAATCTATCAGAGAATTTGCAATTGGATTGTATTGTGTTTGGCCAGCTTTTTTCGTGCAATATTCCACCACTGCTCCAATTGCTGCCTCTCTCCTGTCAAGAGAAACAATGTATTAATGGCCTGGCACGGCCCCAATGTTCCATGTTACATAGGGGATAGTGCTGGCTGAGACTGTAGACATTCTAGGTGGCCATAAAGTGTATTTCCACTTTTGCAGTCAAATTTGAGAAAAAAACAATATAGTCTTAGTCCGTAGGGTTCGAAATAACAGCTTCAACTCTTCTGGGTGTCTATGGAAATGTTTGACCATTCTTCCAGAAGTGCATTTGTGAGGTCAGGCACTGATGTTGGATAAGAAGGCCTGGCTTTCAGTCTCCACTCTAATTCATCCAAAAGGTGTTCTATTGGGTAAGGTCAGGACTCTGTTCAGGCCAGTCAAGTTCTTCCACCCCAAACTCGCTCATCCATGTCTTTATAGACCTTGCTTTGTTCACTGGTGCGCAGTCATGGTGGAATAGGAAGGGGCCATCCCCAAACTGTTCCCACAAAGTTGGGAGCATGAAATTGTCCAAAATGTCTTGGTATGCTGACGCCATAAGAGTTCCCTTCAGTGGAACTAAGGGGCCAAGCCTGATAACCAACCTCTCACCATAATCCCCTCTCCACCAAATGATTTTAAGGGGAAACCCACACAAAATTTTTCTTAAAAGTAAGCACCCCCCTCCTGAACCATAGCAGGCCACATGTCCTTAATATGGGGGGGGTGCTTTGGGGTAGGGGTGACTCCCCCCAAAGCACCTTGTTCCTATGTTGATGAGGACAAGGGCCTCTTCCCCACAACCCTGGCACGTTGGTTGTGGGGGTGCAGAGGGTGACCTATTGAAATTTGGAAGCCCTCTTTAACTAGTCCCCAGATCTTGCCCCCCATGTGAATGAGTATGAGGTACATTTGGGTGTCATTAAGAAATAATGGCATTACAAACCCATCCTGCGTTTTGCTGCGATTCTGGAATCAAAAACGCCTTTGTGTGAATGGAGCATGCTGAGAGGCTAGATTTAAAGGAGCATTTTAAGAGTTCATATACTGTATGTGTTACGATCAAGTTTAGGGTTAGCTTAAAGATAAGCTTTGGGGTGGTTTTAAGGCCTCATGCACATAGGACATTTTTTACCGTTTTACAGCAGCTGTTTTTAGCTGCAGACATTTTTTTCTACAGTCAATAAACCCTCCATCATGTTATCCTATGTGTTCATGCACACACAGGCTGTTATCAACTGTTTTTTGCTGGGATGTTTTGAGCTGTAAAAAACCCCCAAGACCAGTGGGTTTTGAGAGACGTTTTTCAGCTGTAAAAATGCTTAAACGCTCAAAAAGGTGGCCAACATTTTTGGATGTTTCAGATCAATTGAGGGGGAAAAAAACGCTCTAAAATGCCAGCGCTAAAAAGGGCAAAAACTCTTTAAAAAGCTGAAAAAAGTCACTAAAAGCTACTGACATTTTTAGGACGTTTTTTTTTTTAACGTCCTGTGTGCATGAAGCCTAAGGCCCCATACACATGGGCGTATTAAAAAAATAAGCTGTAACGTCGGGACTGACGGCAGGAAAAAAACGGCGTAAAAAACGCAATTTCGTCTGCGTTTTGCAGCGGCATTAATGCGCGTTAGTGACTGTCAGCGCTACGTCGGGATTTGTTAAAAAAAACATTCCTCTGCTATTTTTTAACCTAAAAATGCCGGTTAACGTTGCTACGGCGTTAATGCGCGTTAGTCAGCGTTTTGCCAGCTCAGCGTCAAAAACCCTCCAACGCTGCAGCTTCAGAACGTGCTGGCCGTGGGTTCTGCTTTCAGCTCACTTACGCCAATGCTATCTACAGCTCAAAAACATCAGTGTTTTTTATAGGGCAATTGAATAACATGCAGACCGGCAAAAAAAAATGCTCAAAAACGCAGTGGTAAAAAACGTCCGTGTGTGTGTGTGTATGGGGCCTAAACGTTATGTAAATAGAATGATCAATAACCTTTGTGTCTAGTGATACTATAAAAGGGTCCTGAGACAAAACAGTTCTTTTATGCCTCTCTATTGTTCCCCAGATTGACAGTGACCCAATGGAAAAAGCTGACCAGGAAAACCAAACTTTGGTGTCTGTCTTTTTGGTTGTTGGCTTATCAGAAGATACAGAACCTCAGCTTTGTCTCTTCCTGGTCTTCCTCTGCATCTATCTCATCACTGTCATTGGCAACATGCTAATCCTTTCTGTCATCTCCTCCAGCCAGCGACTACACACACCAATGTACTTCTTCTTAGCCAACCTGTCCATCATTGACATCATCTTTTCTTCTGTTACTGTTCCTAAACTTCTCTTTATTTTAGCTACTGCCAAGAAGACTATCTCCTTCTCTGACTGTGTCACCCAGCTCTCGTTCTTCCAATTCTTTGTGGTAGCTGAATGTTATCTTCTAGCAGTCATGGCTTATGACCGATACGTGGCTATCTGCTTCCCACTCAACTACATGCTTATCATAAGCAAGGAGGTCCGCATCCGGATGGTCATTGCCTGTTGGGCCTGTGGCCTTGCCAACTCACTGACCCAGGCCATCTCTATCTTACACCTTAACTTCTGTGGTCCCAATAAAGTAGACCACTTCTTCTGTGATGTCACTCCTCTCTTCAAATTGTCTTGTTCTGACACACGGCTAGGGCAGGCTGTGTTTTTAATAGTGGTGGTTTTAGCAGGTATGGGGCCATTGACTTTTATTCTGGTGACCTACATTCGGATTATCGCAGCAGTTTCAAAAATTAGCACCAGTAAAGGACGTCTTAAGACCTTCTCCACTTGTGCTTCTCACTTCACAGTGGTGGCACTTTATTACGGTAGCGGAATCTTTAGCTACATTTGGCCATCCTCAACCTACGCCATGAACAAGGATGTCAAAGTGGTGGCCGTACTTTATACAATTATGACCCCCATGTTGAACCCAATTATTTACAGCTTGAGGAACAGGGAGGTAAAACAGGCCCTGAAGAAGGTTTTGGGGTACAAGAGAATAAAATAATGTGATGTCTCAAACAAAACAATGTGATGTCTTAACTATAAAACACTGCAAAGAACAAGGTTATTTTATTTTACTGAATCCAAGTCAGTGAAAGGTTAAATCTAACTCATTGCAGTGGATTTTTTGCACTTTAATTCTAATCCTGCAAACACCACAATTCCTGTCCCGTGGTGGCTTCACTGACTTCTCCACTGTATCTATGGATTGAGTCCCGGTTGTCACCCAGGCTAGACTTCAAACATTTCTGCCTTTATTCATCTCCAATACATGGGAGCTGGTGGGATTAGTAGTTTACAGAAGAAAGATAACTTTTTCATGCTTTTAGTTTAGCACACAGGAAAAGACAAGGACGTTGCATTTTTTGACAGGTATTTTCTGTACTTGCTGATAATATTTAAGTCTGAAAAAAAAGAAAACGAATGCAGCCACTACATCTAAGGACTAGAAAGCTGCAATATATTATTCCTTTTTTTTTAGTTTAGGGTAGAACGGAGAAATGTAAGAACCTATATTAGGTTTTACTGCTATCCAGGGCTCCAGTAGAGAGATTTCCCCTCACGTTCTGTTCAGGGGACATCCTTTTACCAGAGAGGAAATGAGGAGACAACAATACAAATCTGATAGATAAGCAATTAGTGACAGTAATGGCTCCCCTATGGAAGTGAATGGGTGAAAACAGCTGCCTATTTTTTTTGATGGTTAAAAAACACCTACCAATAAGTAAAGTATACAGTCAAAAAAATGTTGGCGCTCTTTCACTTTAACATGACAATGTGTCCATATAAACTTATTAGATATAACGTCTTCGCTAGTGCAGGAAAAAACATGAACAATTTATCTTAATTCATAATTAAATTGATATTTGACAAGCCCTCTAGATAAGAAAAGTCCAATCACCATGTGCAAAAAAGTTTTTCTATAAAGTCTCTATTTGGTATCTTTTCAATTCGTGCTTCACCATATATCCACACTGAGCGAATTGCAGACTCACCAAACCATAAAGGTTCAATGGCTTTTGGTCAATTGCTGGGATCTTAGAATCTTTTTATCTTGCCAGACCACACTACAGCAGTACCAAGCCCCCTCTGGGCAAAGCCTAAACTTGCTTCATAGCACTCTCCATGAGATCTCCATAAAATGAATGCTCAAAGAAAAAAGGCGGTAATCATAGCGCAATACGTTTATTACCCAATGGAAACACAGCTAAAAGCAAGCCAAATGTGCACTTACACGATTCAGGTGCTTAAATCAGCACCAGATATATGAGCCTTTGTGGGTCATCACCTTGTGTGTGTAGGGTTCCTCACTCTCCGTACACACACAGGGTGATGACTCATAAAGTGACCACTGGGATAGTGGCGAGAAACACATGAGAACATAACACTGACAGGGCACTCCTGAAATGACATGTGGGTGTCATATATGCATAATATGATAAGAGCTCAAAGGGCTGCCTGGCAGTGATATCAAAAGCACAGATTTGTTCCACACACAGTTAAAAAACAAATAAGATGAACGGTGGTTACAAGTTGATGACCAACCCAATACCACAGGCCTGCAGGATTTGCTGGGGAACAATGAGGACCATAGGATCCGTGTTGGAATGTTCTCGCCAGCCGCGAAAAGGAGGCAGGCAGATCTATGTCACTGGAAGTGACGTAGCTGGAACCAGGAAGTCTGTGGTGGTGGATACTTAGACTGGGACACAGGAGAGAATCACGTCGGTTGACAGGATTATGGAAAATTGTTATGAAATACTTACCGTAATTCTCCTTTCCTGGCCTATCCACATGTCAGCACACAATGGGTTAATGCCTCCGCAGGAGCTCACATGACCACCTGTAACTAGATGAATAAAAGACAGCCCCTCCCCCACACCCAAAATTACGGTGTGTATGTGATAACAATTTTCCATACTCCTGGCCATACCTCACGTCAGCACACAATGGGATATAACTAGCTGAATAAATGGGCGGGAAAGAACACATGAAAAGAAACTTTGACAATCAAAGAAAGCTGCCAAAGACAAAAATATATTTATAGGTCTCATCCCAAACCTTGCAGAACTTGCTGACTGCATGCCCGTAAAGTCGAGTGAAAGGCTAGCTGTATCACATATATCTTCCACTGAAATTCTGGCATAACTGCCCCAAAGCTGCTACTTCCTGAATGCCATTCTATTCACCCTGGTAAACCAACAGAAGATGACTCAAGAACCTGACGGTGAAATGAAAAGATTATCCACTTTCCTTCTTCTTTTGACCTTTGTATGTATACTGGTCGCAGTTTGTGTGAGGACCTGAAGTCCTCCTGCTGTGTACTCAGCGGCTCCCTGTGAATGCCCAGAGGGACTGTTCCCAGTTTTCCTGAAAACTGCACACCACTTTAGAATTGAGCTTTGGAGATGAACGTAGTATCACTATTTCTGGTAAAAAGATACAAAAGGGATCTTTGCTGCAATCTCCAACCTCCTTCTGTCTGAAGCAATCGCTGTCAGAGGAACTAGTCTTAACACTAGGAACCACACTGGAAATGAAGCTATTGGAGGACGGGATGCCTGTACTAGTGCTTTCAAAGCCAAGCCTAAGTCCCATGAAAGGGAACAAGGATTTCCTTGGTGGTTGTATATGGATTATGGCCTGCATGAAGCATTTGTTCGATGGCTCTTCCGCCAGCCTGAAAAAGAGGATAAAGGCCGAGACCTGTGCTATAAATGGAGTTGTATGTCAGACCAACCTCAAGCGCCGATTGTAAAATAATTTGCCTAACTGATCCATTAGTGGATCCTGCCTTTCCAGTAAGTAAACTGCGGTTAACTATAAGCGGCTCTCTACCCAGTGAAAAGTTTGTTACGAAGAGTAACAGGAAAAGACAGATGCTTGGTGCCCCCTTGGTGGGCAATGTAAGCTACTGCTGTCTTGGTGTCAAACATCAACTTCACTCGGGTCTCTTGGACAAAAGATCCTGAAAGGTTTGCAAGGTTAGAAAAACAAAACCGACTTAATTTAGGTCAGTCACTAAGCACCAATGCCCTTACACTGGTCCCCTCAGACTGGAGGCAGACTGGCATCCGATTTCAGAATCATTCCATCTCCTGAGCTGAGAGGCACGCCACAAAAGAGGCACACCGCTGTCCAAAACTCCCATTCTTGCCAACTTGTGCAGACCCAAAGACCTTCTGATCCATAGGCAGCCCATCCCATTGACTGAGGAAGGTAAATTGAAAAGCCCCCATGTGCCACCTGGCCCAAGGCAGCACTGGAATGGCCATTGTTGTGTATGTACCCATTTGATTTCTTCAAACCCAGACAATAGGGAAAGTTCCTGATGCCTTGGGTACTAGCCCAATGGTGACATTGCTGAGCTTACTCACACCGCACCTGTAGAAATGCTATACAAGCAACATTGCCTGCTCCTGGCACAAGGGATACCCAGGTTCAGGAAGGTTTACATCCAACATTCTGGGTCTTCTAACTCCATGAGAGGCTGAACATGGAGGGGCAGGTTCGGTAGGGGGGATATCCAGCAACAAAACTACTTACCAACAGCAATCCACAGGTGGCCTGGAGAAGACCAAAAAAAAAGGACATCTTAGTGGGGGAGGGGCTGTTTTTTATTCAGCTGGTTACATGTAGTCATGTGAGCTTCTGCAGAGGCGTTAACCCATTGTGTGCTGATGTGAGGTATGGCCAGGAAAACATGTTTCGGGGTATGCCCTTTTTTATGTTCTCATAATTATATCCTGATTCTGGACAGGTCCCTTTTACAGTCCATCTCTGTGAAAGTCTAAATTTTGCTGAAAAGGTCTCCCCACCCTACTGCGGACCCCTGTATTTTGTTTCCCACTTCTCTTCCTACTATAGCAATCTCTCACTCACTGAACTCTAGGTGACATCATCTCCTGGCACCCTGATCCCTAGGTTCAGTGGTGCAGGGAGTCTGCAAGGTGCCCTACATACAGTGCATATGCCCTGCAGAGCTAAACAGAGTAAGTATATGGGGATCAGGGGCCCACTGTAGAGACAATGTCACTTTGTCCCACATGGATATAGTTGCCAAATGTCCCAGATTTGTTGGGACAGTCCCACATCTAGGTGCTCTGTCCTGATTATGCAGTGTTCTAGGGTGTGTCCCAGAATCACAGCTTTACCCTTATTTAAGTTACTGAGCATGTGCAGTAAGTACAAAGGTTATGAACTGAGGGGATCACAGGTAAGTTAAGTGTGGGCCATGGACAGTGTCCCAGGGACTGGGACAAATATGATGGCAAGTATGCATGGGTAAGGAGACAGTGTCTCTTCAAATCTTTGGAAACACACAACTAAGTGGATTTCCCTCTTCAAAGTATTTTAACAAACAATCGGAAAATGTAACCACTTTTAAAATGTTGTGGAAAGTTAAACTTTTCTTTTTTCTTTTTTTTGGACTACTTTGCCAAATAACTCCCAAGATGCATGGAGTTTCTTTTTTCTTCACTGAAGTCTGGTTTGCAGAAAGTTTGCAAGTTCTGACGTCCTCTTGTTAGGAGGTGACATGGGAATTGCTCTGGAGGGTTTTAAGAATATTCATATGACAAAGAATTGTAAAGAGGTTGCTGGAGGCTGGAGGAGATGGTGTGAGTATGACATGGGACACACTGGGTGGGTGTCGGGCTTTCAGGGTGACAGAAAACATTTTCATTAACAGGGTCATTCAGAACATACACTGTTCATGGGGTAAAAATGGCAGTTGCTTGGGAAATTGTTAGATGGTTATCCACCTTGTCTTTTTAATGATAAATTATATACACAGGGATGGTTTAATAAACAGGCAACATATTAAAGATTGGTTTACAAGTCAATTTGGCCCATTTAAGTGTCTCTTTACAATGGCTGAATAAACAGCATGTCTGTATATCATAGATCCGCAGATGGACTGTCTAGAATAAGCTGCTAATATACACCACTTTCATTTATCTTTATGACAATTCATGATAATTGTAAGTATATAAATGCAATTAAAAACAATTGGCTATAGTATACTGTATATTAGAAAATAACACAAAACAGTGAAAATATACAGTATGTATATATATTATAAAAAAATACATTGTCTATGTGGCAAGCTAAAAGACTTGGGAAAACTGAGGCTGAATGTCACAGAACTGCACAAACCTGAATTAATAGCAACATTATGTTTAGGATGTGAAATATATGTAGGACAGAATTATGGAGGAAATAGTGTTTGAATGGTTTATTGCTTTTTGTGTTTTCTTTATTTTACAGATTTTTTTTTTTAATTAAAAACATATTTATTTTATGCCTATTTTATGTTTCATGGGAATTGTAATTTGCAAAAGAGTGGTTGTCTTAAATAGAGTGGTTGGAGGAGCTATGTATTTTTCTAGATAAAATCCCTTTTCACACTGCATTTTCTGGTGTGGTCAGTACATGGACATATTATTGAAGGCTGTTACAAAACTGAGTATATACTGTAAATGATAATGCTTGAACCTAAAATTTGTTTTGAATTCACATGCAGTATCTAAAATTTTTTTGGATTTAAAACTGAGTTATGATAATTGTACAGCTTCATGTATTGTAATTATTGTAATTAAATCAAATTAATGATAATTGTACAGCACATACAAAAAAAAAAAGACTGCAACATACAGTATTAAATGTTTGTTAAATACCCTTAAAGCCCAAATCCAGGAAACTTAAAAATTAACTGCAAGGGCTAATTGCTTGTTTAGGGCTGGGGGACTTGTTAAAGTAGATTTACTTACCCAATCCTCCACTGCACTGTGCTGCTATACCATTTCTCTCCAGCTGTCTAATGTAATCAAGACCAATGCTGGATCCATAGCCAAGGCACCAAGGGACAGTCCACTGCCAGATCATGGGGGAGTGCCATCTGCCAGGGAAGCGAGTAAGTTAAAGTGTTTTTCCTGTCCCCTAAACTAAATGAACAGTCAACCCTATTAGAGTGGGCACAGCCCCACTCTAAGGGATAAGTATAACATTTTCCAGAGTTGGGCTTTAAAGAGAAGAGGAGTGGAGAGTTGTAGAGCAAAGATTAGGGGCCCTTTAATACTTCTGCATCCTATAACAGATGTGCTGTAATGTGTGTGTTTTGATGCTTTATGGTTTGCTGTGTCAAGGCAGCCCAAAAATTCTGAATGGGTTTCCAGCACACATTGACACATGAAAAAGCACCATTATAGGCAACTCAGCGTGTCACAGCACACTGTACGTCATGGGTGCTCAACCTCTGGCCCTCCAGCTGTTGCAGAACTACAGGTCCCATGGTGCCTTTGTGAGTCATACTTGTAAGGCCTCATGCACACTGGACGTTATAAAAAAGGCAGTAATATTAATGGTGGAAAGCAGTAGCTGTAGAGTGAGTTTTTCAGCATTTTTGTAGTAGCATTTTTCAGCATTTTTTAGCTATAGCATTTTTTAGCTTTTTTTTTTTTTAGCAACATTATGCTCCCATAAAAGCTTATGGCTCAAAAACGCTGATAAATGCCGAATACACATGTTTTTTGGCATTTGTTCAGCATTTTTTTTAGAGTTAGAGCTGTTTTACAGCTGAAAAACGCCTCTCAGAACCCTCTAGTCTTGAGGTTTTTTTACAGCCCAAAAATGCCCCTGCCCAAAACAGTTGA
Source organism: Glandirana rugosa (assembly GCA_018402905.1). Lineage (NCBI taxonomy): Eukaryota > Metazoa > Chordata > Amphibia > Anura > Ranidae > Glandirana > Glandirana rugosa. Next base: position 178,717 of record BLSH010132811.1, on the reverse strand, counting down.
TAACAACCTATGTTGTGCATGAACAGGATAACATGAAGGGGAGTTTATTGACTGTAGAAAAAAACGTCTGAAGCCAAAAACAGCAGCTGTAAAAACGTCCAAAAATGTCTTGTGTGCAACTGTCAGCGGCTTGCAATGCTGTATGTGCACAGTCACCAACTGTATCATCAGGGTGCAGGAAAGTAAACTTCCCAAAACCCCCTTATCAACAAAGGCAATGTGCTTGCACAGAGCAGGCAAGTATAACATATTTTACTTATTATTTTAATGGAAAAAAAACCAATGGTCAGCTCTCTTGCAATAGCAACTGGAACAGCTAACCAGCCACTCGGGTTGTTATTACAAGCAGTGGGGCGGGGTAGGTCCCCCCCTCCTGCCGCCTTCTGCGGCTTGCTCGGGCTCTCCTGTCCCAGCAGGAGACCCGTGCTACTAGCCGGCACTTTCGCCGGCTATTCGGAGACCCGGAGAAAGCCAGGATCGGCTTTGATCAGGTCGCCGCTTTGGTAACCCGGAAGCGATTACACAACATCACTTCCGGTTTACCGGCATCTTAACGGTGCCATTTTTTGAAAATCAAAAGTATTCAAAAAGCCAATCTTGGTGTTTTGAAAACTTTCAATTGCAAATGAGGGATTTGGGCTATCTTATAGACCCCAGTTCCCTCCATGAAGAGTACCTGTCACGTGTCTACTGCTGTCACAAGGATGTTTACATTCCTTGTGACAGCAATAAAAGTGATCCCCCGAGCTAGTGCGCAAAGGTGAAGAGTGCGTCAGTCCTGCACGAATGCAAACTGCGATCGTCCCACATCTATGAGGTATCGCCGCAAGCGTCGAATCATGGGCAGTAATTCTAGCCCTAGACCTCCTCTGTACATCTAAAGTGGTAACCGTAAAGGCTTTTAAAGCGTCACCTATGGATAGTAAAACTTACGCCGTTTGATGCCAGGCGGGCACAGTTTTAAATCGTGAAATATTTGGTATCTATTAACTCAGCAAGACATCATCTTTTATATTTTACAAAAAATTAGGTTATGTATTGTGTATTTTTTTTGCATTGAAATTTAAAAAAGTGTATTTTTATCCCAAAAACTGCGTTTGAAAAATCGCTGCACAAATACTGTATGACATAACGAATTGCAAAACCCACCAATTTATTCTGGGGGTTCTAAATAATTTTCTACAGATTTTCACATGAAAACAAAAAGTACCAGAAAATGCCTGGACTTCAAGTGGCTATGAAGGGATTATTTCCCTATTGTTTGACTAGATATCACTATTGCGCCCATCACCAAATCAGTTTACTTGTCAGTAACCTTGAGCAACACAGAAAATCTCTAAAATTAAACAGTTCACTGTGATACAAAATCCATGATTTATCTGGTTAAATGTATCATTTTCCAGCTCCAGTATGTTGGCTGTGTACTCATGACTCCTGAAAAGAAGGATACAAGTAAGTAAGTAATATTGCAGATACCAATAATCCTCTACTAATCCATCAAATGTTACAAAGAAAAAGCCATGGCAGGGATATATACACCTAAAGCCCTCATGCACAATGAATGTTTGGTCCATGTGCATCAATTCCTGGTGTTTTAGCGCCCCCAGGTGGCATAGGTGCAGCATCCAGCCCCGTTGACTGCAGCCTGTCAAAGTCTATGACAAGCTGAAATAAGCTGTAGCTGAACATTGTCTGGAGTGGCACTCCTGTTTAGAGAAGCACGTGTTCAGGGATGTATGCCCAGAACACAGACTTTCAGTATTCTGTGCATAGTTCCCTGAGTGCATAGAGCTCGAAACACGAATATTACTCAGTACAGCGTCCAGGAAAATGTTTTTTCAGCCTGTCAGAGACATTGACATCAGGGCTGGATGCTGCAGCAGTGGCTCTGGGTCCAGTAAACACCAGGAATCGATGTGCACAGCAGGCTAAACACCCCCCCCCCCCCAACGTGCGTGCAGCCTTGGGGCCCTTTCACATGGGCTTTCCGTGTAAAGGGTATGCTTTTGCTCAGAGGGGATCACTCTGCTGATCTCCGCTGAGTCACTGAGGTGGAACTGTCAGAGCACTACTCTTCTCTATGGAGATCGGATGAAAACAGGCCGCCTGTCTGTTTTCATCCGATCCGATTCGACAGACGGATGGAAAATAGGGTCTCCATCCATCTGTATTTCACAGACTGGATCGGATCGGAGAGCGGCGGATGTCAGCGGACATCCGCTGCTCCATAGGGCTGCCTGGGGCGTCCGTTCAGGACCGCCTGAAAAACGGACCGGCGGACCTGAACGGATAGCCCTGGTGGAAGGGCCCTTAGGGAAAAGAAAAAGTGTTTATGTTAGTGCTAGGTTCAAATATGTTTATCAATTTTTAATTCCACAAAAGTTTTATTGAGAAAATTGCAAGGATAAGCAGTAGCAATAGAATAATCATACATAACAGTGGGTTGCAATGGTAGATAATATTAGTGCCATTACAGACAAAAGAAACGTTTGCATCAGAACATATTAATATATGCATTTACAGATAGGTTGAATTTCATGGCAGCATAGATTTGGTGACGGGTATGTCTGTTATGAAATACCAATATAAGCGTTATTGGTAATGATGGTCAAGGCAAATGCAATCAGAATTAACTTGTGGTTGGATATTTGGTATGTGTTAGAGAGATAGACACTTTGGATAGTGTATACATTTTTATGCTATCCCATAAGGTGTCTATGCAAGGATTTAATGCCCAATTCTGGGCAAAAAAAAGGGGATGTTTTCCCATGCAGTGGGGCTCTGTCCGCACTCCACGGGTTAGCTGCTCTTTTTTGTCTAGGGGAGAGGAGAAAGGAGATCTACTTACCTAATCCTCCGTTATTCTCAGCACAAGACTGTTCCCACCAGAGGTGTAACTAGAACCTTCAGGGCCCCTGGCCAGGGCCCTTCCCTCTTCCTGCTAATCCGCTGGTACTCCCTTTATTATTATTATTACGGTACCACAGCGGCACCCTTTCACAAGTTCTGCAGCGGGCCCCCTTTCTGCCATCTTTGGGCCTCCCCATGGTGTCAGTAGTTTTTAATTTTTATTTTCATTTTATTATTTTTTGACCATTTCATTTTATTGCTTTTACAATTTTATTTTTATAATTTTTTACAATTTATTTTAGGAGCACTGTTGGGGGGCTGTGATGAGATATCAGGGGTCTAAACAAACCTCAGCTCTCAATCTCCATCTGTGTAGCCTCAGCTGCACAGAATGAATGGACAGGAATAGTTGAGTACCGAGCATCCCATTCATTCAGAAATGGAAGTATAGTAAAAAACAGTTTACTATGCTTCAGTTATGAATTCACCAATTGGTACCATTCACTGACTCTGTCCATTCAGAAAAGGAAGGAGCCGATAAATGACAAATTTACGGACTCGTTCTCTCCATCATGACACATCTTCTACAGCAGCTGGCAGGAGAGAGGAGGGGTGAAGACAGCAGCTCTGTGGGGGGGACCAGGGAAGGACATAGGGACCCTGGGAACCGCAAAAGACAAGTAAACTTGTTATGAGGGGTAGCGGGGGCAGCATATAGAGGAACTAATCTCCTACATTAGGAGGAAAATTGAGGAGAATGGTTCCTCTAATTGCCGCCCTCACCATCCCTCCTATTCAGGTGTACAAGGGAGGTACACAGGTCCCCCGGGAGCATTGGGCCCGGTTGCAATTGCAATCCCTGCAACCCCTATTGTTACGCCCCTGGTTCCCACACCCCTGCTCTCCAGGGGTCTTGAATTGTAGACTGTTCCTGACGTCATGAAGCCCAGAGAGGCTTCATAGACCGGTAACAAGTATGTTGACCGTGGGGGAACACCGTTTTCCTGTGGAACAAAGGATTGGGTAAGTATAAGCTTTCTTCTCACCCCTAGAAAAAATGAAAAGTTGACCCATGCAGTGCGGACCCATCTCCACTGAATGGAAAAACTTTTTTTGCCTGGTGTTAGGCTTTAACCACTTCAGCCCCGGAAGGATTTCCAGCTTTAGGACCGGAGCCCTTTTTGCAATTCGGCGCTGCGTCGCTTTAACTGACAATTGCGCGGTCGTGCGACGTTGCGTGCTGGCGCGTTAACAGTCAATTTCGCTGCGTCGCGGCTTAACGTTTTTCCCGAGGCCAGGATTTCGACCTTTAGGAAGGCCCCGACTTCACCAATTTCGGATTGTGGTCCGTTTTTTTCAAAAAGGTAAGTCACCTCTACCCAGGCGTGACGTACCCAGTTGAAAAGTAAAAAAGATCCCCACTCTTCTTTCGAATATGAATGGGTTAGGAAACAAGGTGTCCTTTTGCCACAAGGGGGTGCCAGTTGTATGAACAATGGCCAGATACTTCGGAGAGACCCGAAGTACTGCAGTCCTTGTCAGATGTTAAGTTCTG
>BLSH010132811.1:57022-68170 GCA_018402905.1 Glandirana rugosa | reverse complement strand
TGATAGGAACTGATCCAACACCAGTTTAGGAATGCGGGACATTGTTACACGGCCACCCAGTGATTCAATCCAGCTCTGTGACACAGCGTGAGATCACACTGCGGGGCGCTGGTAGGCTGCAACTGCTGGGCTCTGATGAGGCTGCATTGCTCTCTTGTATCATGTCTGCAGTCTCTGACCATCTCCTGTACCATGTCTGCAGTCTCTGACCATCTCCTGTAGTATGTCTGTAGTCTCTGACCGGCTTCTGTACTGTCTGCAGTCTTTGACCGTCTCCTGTAGTATGTCTGCAGTCTCTAACCATCTCTTGTATCATGTCTGCTAGAGATGCACTGAATGGAAATTTTGCTAATACTATTAGCAGTGTGTTTAAGTAAGAGATTGCAGATATACTACAGGAGATGGTCAGAGACGGCTGATTGCATTTCTCTTGAGCTTTTCTTGCACTAAAGGCGCCATAATGACCAACAACGAAAATCTTATTAATTGAAATTGATATTAATTAAAAAGTAGAATACAATACAATTTGAAAATGACAGTTTTTAAAAAATATTTATATTTTTTTTTCTGTTTTCGGCTAAGTGCATCCTGCATTTTTGGTTTCAGCACCAAATATTTGCTGCACCCTAGCATGAAGAAAAAAAAACACATGCAAGAGGCGCTGGGACTTGGATGTGAGTTCATACAGTAGTAGTGTGAGGATAAAAACATTTGGAGAGTTCACTGGCTTAGGTTAGGCTGCTCACAACAGAGAAGGCTACCTTCCTCTGGGTACCCAGCAGGTTTCCAGAAAAATACATACCCATAAAAGATGACTAAGTTATTGGTTTACACTAAAATAACCAAACCATTTCAGAGGCCAGTAGAAACTCCTCCTTGATCAGGGCTTTAGTCAAAAAAAGCACCTTGAAATGACTCTAAATAGGGCAATCCTGTAAGAATGTATGTAGGGAAGCTAATTGCTGGACTAGGAGAGTTAAGCTGACCATACACGGTGCAAATGTCTTTCCTACAAGAAATTAGCACGATTCCCCCATCAACACAGACAGCGTTGACAGGGGAATCCCTCCTGCCGAACAATTATATTTTCCCAGTGGGGAAGACCGTGATTATTATTAGCGGCTATAGCAGCCACTTGCGATAATCGCAAGAGAATCCAGCAGGCTGGTTATACCCAAGTTGATCAACCAACTTGGTACATTCAGCCTGCCCGGTAACGATTAGAATCTCAGCCGGTTCCTGCTGAACCAGCCGATATTCGAATTGTGTATGGCCAGCCTTAGTAGTAAGCAGCATCTGTGTAAGCAAGGTTGTTGGGCAATGAGGTGTCTTCTGGTAATGTGTGGTGCACTATATTTTTGGCCCAGTCTCAGTTACATCTAGTGACAAAAATACTTCCTGAAAAAGGGAATTTGAAAATATTGGTAATTTCTTACTTTGCCCCAATGTATCAAGAATAGCTAACTTCTATACAACACACATCACATTCCAACATACCTTAGAAAAGTAGATTATTATAATTTAAGTTTTTCAAAGTCTACTAACCAAGTTTATTAAAATAAAAGAAGGAACTCAAGCAACACTGTTATCCCAACTGAGTGGGTATATGGTGCAGGAGCAACTCAGATGAGGATACGTTAAGAAAATATCTGCTTGTCTATGTCCAGCCTCAAGTGTTGCATAAAATTTCTGAGGCGCATCGAGGTCAAATATATTAAAAGCACATCAATTTAATAAAATGGATGAGTGAACACCTTATCTGGTTGGAGAAGAATGCTTTAAAAAAAAAAAAAAGTTTGTTCTTTGGTGTTTTGATATTTTTATAAAAGTAGAAAATAGACATAGTCATCTGTATATATAATAGTCATCTTCCATGCCAAGATCCTCGAACGGGCCATCTCATTTACATAATCACCTGACTTTAAATCTATTTGAACCCCTCCAATCTGGTTTTCAGCAACTACACAGAGCAGAAACCGCCTTGGTCAAAGTCACTAACGACCTTCTGTTAGCCTCTGATTCCGGGTCACTAACTATTCTTATTCTACTAGATCTTAGTTCTGCCTTTGATACTGTAGACCACAATCTATTACTCTCTCACCTTCAGACCATATTTGGAGTCTCAGAATTGGCTCTGAAATGGATTAAGTCATAGCTTACTGATCGCTGTCACTTTGTTTCTCCTGGTGCATTAAAGTCCTAATCTGGCCCAGTCAAGTACAGTGTTCCTCAGGGCTCAATCCTGGGTCCCTTACTTTTTAGCATATACATCTTTCCACTTGGCCAACTGCTTAGATCACATGGGCTCAAGTATTACTTCTATGCTGATGACACTCAGATATACATCCACACTAAACCAGATTCTACTTTGGCTGCTTCTATTCTAACTGTATTTGTGATATAAAAACTTGGATGGCCCATAATTTCCTTCTATTAAACTGTGACAAGACTGAAGTCATGCTTATTGGCACCCCCCATCAATTAGGTAAGGCCAGTCCAAATAGCTTATCTTTAGATGGCGCTGTACTTGAGCTTCAGGCCAAATTGAAAAATCTAGGGGTGATATTTGATGCTAGTCTAACCTTTGAGCCGCATGTACAAAATGTTGTCAGAACATCTTTTTTCCACTTGAGAAACATTGCTCGGCTGCGTCCCATGCTATCATACACTGTAGCTGAAAAGCTGATCCATACATTTGTGTTCTCCCGACTTGACTACTGCAATGCTCTACTTGCTGGTGTACCAAAATCCATCTTAAATCGGCTCCAATATGTTCAAAATTCTGCAGCTAGAATCCTGACTAGGTCTGGTACAAGTGATCATATTACCCCTATCTTGGAGTCCTTGCACGGACTACCCGTCAAGTTTCTCATAGACTTTAAGATCTTTTTGCTCACCTACAAGGCTATTCGTGGCTTGGCACCCCATTATCTCTCTGAACTTTTTTCAACTTACTCCCACCCTGTAACCTCCGATCCTCAAATTCTGGTCTACTGTGTGTCCCCCCTACTCACCTACACTCAATGGGGGTGAGAGTCTTCGGCTATGCTCCAAAGCTATGGAATTCACTTCCTAAGAATGTCAGAGTCCTCTTCTCTAAACTCATTCAGATCAAATCTACATTTTTTTCTTTAGACAAGCTTTCACTTAATTGTCCCTTTATCCCATATGTTATGTTATCCTGTGTATTTGTGTTTTCCTTGTAAAGCTCTTTGAGAAGCCACATTTAGAGGCGCTATATAAAATAAAGTTTATTATTATATTTATAATTAATACATACTAGGAATAACCAGCGGGTTGAAGGGGGGGGGGGGGGAAGCCTAAAAATGTTCCATATCGGGTGTGTGAATGGGGAATCACTCCCATTGAGGTATTGTATTCTGACAGACTTCCCCGTCATCAGAATACACTAATCAGCATTGCCACCACCTAACTACACTCCTTATTTTATCAATCAGCTCATCCCCCACAGTTATTGCCCTTTCGTATCATTTAACCCTCCCTCTTAGATTGTAAGCTCTAACGAGCAGGGCCCTCTGATTCCTCCTGTATTGAATTGTATTGTAATTGTACTGTCTGCCCTAATAATGTAAAGTGCTGCACAAACTGTCAGCACTATATAAATCCTGTATAATAATAATAATTATAGGCTATAGCCAGCATTGTGGAAATTTTACAACAGGCTGGCTGTACAGAAGTTGATCGGTATACTGACTTCTTTAAAACCAGCCTACCCATACATGGATAGAAATTTGTCCGGTTCAGCAGGGATTCAAATAATGTATAACTGGCTTCAATGTGGGATCAACTGCAACACTGCTAACATCCCTGTCAAGGAATTTTGACCAGTAAGCCATGGTCTGCAAAGTCCTCCTGGGCCAGTCCAGCACAGTCAAGATCACTGGAATGACATCCTTTTCGATCATGTGGAGGCGGAAATGCATAAATCAGGTTCGACTGACCCCATGGCATCACTAGAGCTTCCACTACTAGGGCCCAAGTGTCCCTGGACCTGGCAACATACCTGTCCAATTTGTTGTTGAATCTGAATGCTAGCAAGTCCACATCTAGTGAACCCAATCTGTGGCAAAGGGCTTGAAATGGATGGACAGTCCATTCTCCCAGATGCGAATAGATAAAGTCCACCTGCCAGTTTTCCATGACTGGAATGTGGACAGCAGATAGGGCCATAACATGAAGTAGTGTCCAAGAGAGTATGAAGTATGCTTCCCTTTGAGTGGCATGCCTTTTGGTGCCTCCTTGATGATTACTCCAATGACCATGTTCCTTGTATGAACAAAGTGTTCAGGACTGCTCTCCAGCCTAGCAGGCTGGCATTCGTCATGAGACTTTCTTCCTCAAACTCTAGTGCTGGGTTGGAAATTCACCATGGTAGGAGCAGCCAGGCCTTGGAGGTCAGACACATGGGGCAGTCCAAGAACAAAGTCTATCCCAGAATACCAAGATGCACTGGTCTACAGTGAAACTGGGCATATGCACTGCCTTGACGGTGGAAACCATGAGACCCAACACCCAGATGCAAGCACAAATCAAGAGTTTCCTCCAAACCTGGAAGGCCCTGGCATGAGAATGAAGGGATGGAAGATTTTTCCAAGGCATAAAGTTTTTGGGGCTGGGCCTGGTCCTCCAATCTGTGCAATGGGTCCAGTCCAGTGCTAACTTCTTCAGGTTGATGATCAACTGAAGTTTTGCAGAACCTGTACCATCTATTGAATATTGGCTGACCGGGCCAGGGAGGACTGTTCCTTTTAACCACTTCCTTACTGGGCACTTAAACCCCCCTCCTGCCCAGGCCAATTTTCAGGTTTCAGCGCTGTTGCATTTTGAATGACAATTGCGTGGTCGTGCGACGTTGTACCCAAATAAAATTGATGTCCTTTTTTTCCCACAAATAGAGCTTTCTTTTGGTGGTATTTGATCACCTCTGTGGTTTTTATTTTTTGCGCCATAAACAAACAAAGAGAGACGATTTTGAAAAAAAAACAATATTTTTTACTTTTTGCTCTAATAAATATCCAAAAATAAAACAAACAATTATTCATCGGTTTTGGCCGATTTATATTCTTCTACATATTTTTGGTAAAAAAAAAAAAATTGCACTCTGCGTTTATTGATTGGTTTGCGCAAAAGTTATCGCATCTACAAACTATGGACATTGATTTATGGCGTTTTTATTATTTCTTTTTTTTTTACTAGTAATGGCGGCGATCTGCGATTTTTATCGGGACTTTGATATTGGGGGGGACATGTCAGACATTTTTGACACTTTTTTGGGACCAATGACATTTATACAGCGATCAGAAATTTAAATGTCCACTGATTACTGTATAAATGTCATTGGCAGTGAAGGGGTTAACCTGAAGGGGGCAGTGAAGGGGTTAAATATGTTCCCTGGGTGTGTTCTAACTGTGGGGGGGCGGGGCTGGCCGGGACATAACAGATCTAACTGATCCCAGTGACAAGGATCAGTAGATCTGCTTGTCCCCCTCTCACAGAACGGGGAACCGCCGTGTTTACATCGGCGGTTCCCCGTTCTACAGCTCTGTAAGGCGATCGCGGGTCAGGAGCGGACATGGAGTCCGCCCGACCCGCGGGCACGCCCACGCAGCGTGCGGCGGCGCGCGCGCGCCGCCGCTCGTGAGAGCGCGCAGGGGGCGTGTTAAGGGGCGGACGTCTATAGACGTCCTCCCGGAGATTCAGATCCGCGCTGTAGACGTCTTTCGTCTATAGCGCGGATCTCTACTGGTTAAAGATCATCCAGGTACCCCACACCATGAATCCCCTGAGCATGGAGCAGGGACAAGCACCTTGGTGAAAATACATAGGGCAATGGACAGACCAAACGTGAATGACAACATAGTAAGGCCTCATACAGCTGTAGAAAGTTGTAGAATGAGTTTTGCAGCGTTTTTGCAGTATCGTTTTTTAGCAAAACTATACTCCCACAAAAGCTTATGGTTCAAAAATGCTGATAACCATTGAATAGCCACATTTTTAAGCCTTTTAGTTAGAGCGTTTTGCAGCTGAAAAACTCCTGTTAAAACCCACTAATTCTGGGGTTATTTTCCAGCCAGAAAATGCCCTTGCCCAAAAACAACAGATAACAGCCCACCTGTGCATGGACACGTAGGATAACAAGCTGGGGAGTTTACTGGCTGTAGAAATGTCTGAAGCCAAAACCAGCAGCTGTAAATCCAGTGTGCATGAGGCCTAATGCTGATCACAGATGGCAAAATATAGATAGCATTGATGAATAGGAAAGATGGGAATAGATGAGTAAGCATCAGTGATGTCTACCAAGGCCAGAATATCCTCTGGAAGGATGGAGGATATGACCAACCAGGAAACTTTTGAACCCAAATGGAACAATCTGAGAAGCTTCAGATTTTTTTTTTTTTTTTTAAATGGCCTGAATACATCTATGGCCATCAAGAAGACCAAAAATGTCTGTTCAGATCCTTTAATGGCCTCAAGGAGGCCAAAAATTCTGCCCATGAACTCGGACACTGTGGCAGAGAATCCCTTCCCAGACAGGAAGACGGCTGGGATGACCAACGGGCTAGCTGAATGACCAGAGGTAGGGAGTCAGAATGGGGGCAACCATCAGAAGAAAGGGTTCTTAAGCCCTGAACAGATGTAACACCTCCAAGGTAGCTAAAAGCGGAGTCGAAGCTAGCGAGTCCACATGGCCCCTTATCCCTGCGCTTGTGTACTGCCAGGCCTCTGAAAGTTGTTCCCAGAGAAGTACTCACAACTTTCTTAGCAGTAGTGCAGGAGGGGAGATACCTTGGCGCAGACACATGCAGGGCACTGAAACAGGAGATTTAAGAGTAGACCACTAACAGGCCCTCTATGAGGGAATCATAAAATGTTGTAGTTCCGGAGCCTCTAACAGATTTAGGATGCAAAGGTGCCGTAACCCATCCGAAGGGTGGACAGGAGTTCCAATACACCCAAAGGGGAAATCTGGACTGGGTACCCTGGGCTGAATGTTTACAGGGCTTCCACCTTGTAGTCGCTACATCAGTAGAAGAATGTACCCGAAATCTGGCATTGCCATCCAGAATGGCCATATCCCTTCCAGGGTCTTTAGAGACTGGTCTCTGCACAGGCAGACCACAGCCCTGAACCTGTAAAGCACCTTGTGGCTAATGCTATGCATTGTACTGTGTGTTAAGGGGAGCACCTAGAGCAGGATTAAGTGAAAAGCAACATTACAGGCCAGCCCCAGCATATTCAAATAGGTGGTGTACTCTGTTCATTTTAGGTAGGAGTTATTTTACTACAGTGAATTAAACCACACAAGGTAAAATTACTTTAATGCAAAACAGTTCAAATGATAGAGGTGTGAGAGTGGGTGATATTTAGGAAAAAACAAATAAATCTATAGGTTTCACATGATACAGGATACTTATTCTCAATGCTAAAAACATAACAGAGTCCCCTGGAGTTTGGGGGCATGGTCATCACTGTGCACCTTTATTTGGTCCTTTGAGCACTATTCCTCCCACTGATATCAGCGAGGCACTATTTTTCCCACTAACACCAATACAAGGGCACTATTCCTCCCATTCACACCAATGATGATGTACCATTCCTCACACAGAATTGATGGGGCACTATTCCTCCCAGTGACACCAACGATGGGGCACTATTCCTCCCACTGACAGCAATGATGGGACACCATTCCTCCCAATGATACCAATGCCCGGGTCCTTTTCCTCTCACTGGCACCAATGAGGGGGGCACTATTCCTCCCAATGATACCAATGACAGGGCACTATTCCTACCAATGATGGGGCACTACTCCTTTCCCCTATACCAACAATAGGGCACAATTCCACCCACTAATACCAATGATGGGACATGGTTCACTCCCTTTGAGGCCAGGGCATGTTCTACTTGCACTGGCTAGAGTCCAGCCCCCTTAAGGTCTGAAGGACAGTAAACTAGCCCTTTGTTTAGAAAGCTTGGGTACCCCTGGTGGATAGTAATCTTTTTTGGGTTGATAGCGTACAATTCATTTTATAGCTCTTCCAAATTAACTATGAAACCTAAGAGTCATCATAAAAATCAGTGTACAACCTATGTCCACTGGGAGTCATGCTTGTGCTGTCAAAGTTTTGCAATGCCACATGAGACTTGTAGTTCCAAAACAGCTGTCGAGGTTGCCTATCGGTCCCCCATATCATTAAATAGGCATTACAGTTTAGGGCTGAGGCGGTGTCCGAAGAATATCTATTGCAAACCAAAAGTGAGTATGTGGCCAAGCTATGGATTATCCAGTGTTTACATATTCCTAACAAGCAGAAAATTAGTTGTAAGACAAATCTTCAGCAGCTTCAAACACTGTAGAGAAATTCATTTTCAAATTTCACAGCTAAGACTCGGCATCCTTCCATCAGCAGCTCAGATATTAGAAGGTTGCCCAAATCATTGGAAGGAGGAAGGTGAGATGCTGAGAGAACAACTTCAGCACTCCTGCTATGAACTTTCAGGACGAGATGCTCCACAGGGCCTGCAGCTACAGAGGTAAGAAATTGCTTGTTTTAACCACCTCCAGACTTCGCCATAGCCGAATGACGGCTACAGCGCGGCCCTAAAATGCCGGGAAGCCAATAGACGTCCTCCGATTCGGCTCGCGCTGGGCATGCTCGCGTCGGCGCAGCACGAGCGTGCCCGCGGGTCCGATGTCCCCCGGAGACCCGCGATCTCCTTAGTAGTAAAAACACGGCGGTTCCCCATTCTGTGAGGGGGGCATACCAGATCTACTGATCCCTGTCATTGGGATCAGTTAGATCTGTCATGCCCCAACCCCCCCCCCAGTTAGAACACACCCAGGGAACACTTTTAACCCTTTCACTGCCCCCTGCAGGTTAACCCCTTCACTGCCAATTACATTTTTTTGGACACTTTTTTGGGACAAATGACATTTATTCAGCGATCAGAAATTTAAATGTCCACCGATTACTGTATAAATGTCATTGGCAGTGAAGGGGTTAACCTGCAGGGGGAGATCTAGGGGGTTTAACTGTGTTCCCTGGGTGTGTTCTTACTGTGGGGGGGTTGGGCTACCATGGGCATGAGAGATCTAACTGATCCCAGTGACAGGGATCAGAAGATCTCCCATGCCCGCACTGTCAGAATGGGGAACCGCCGTGTTTACATTGGCAGTTCCCCGTTCTTTGCCTGTGGCCGCTCATCGCAGCTTGCCGGCGGAAATCGGGTCCGCCCGAGCCGCGGCCACACTCCTCAGGAGTGCGGCGGGCGCGCGCCCCCTAGTGGCCATCTGCAGATCGCCGCCTTTTTACGGCGATTCGCGGTCAGTGTCCACACTGCCGCCGTAAATATGCGGTAGGCAGTGTTGAACTGGTTAAAGGCTATTTTTTCCTCTTCAAAGAGTTCTTTTTTTATTTCAAAAGGCAAAGACAAAAGTTCCACATGTTAAAGTAGATGCTACATAAACCATTATTTTAGGTGTGGCTGAATATCGTATTCTCAACTAGTCACAAGGGGGAGTCTGTTGCCTTATTATGAGTTTATGTGAAATCTCCATTAACAGCTGTAAAATATTGTAATGTGTGTATATATAAATATAAATATTAGAGGTGATATCTTAATTACTACTCCTGTATGTGAAAAGACTTTTCATAGAAGCTTTGGGGCCTTTACAAATATTCACTTCAAAGGATCCCTCGTTTAGATATGCAATGAAGGTGGCCAGTCTGTCCTCACTACTCAACTTCCCTGAAAATGTAGTTGCATTAAAGGGGGTCGACTTAGGCAAACTATAGGGATTGAGGATTAGCCAATCGTAAAGGCCTAAGGAGGCCCACCAATCAGGGCCATTCCAGGCCAAACAATGAGGCACCGGCCTAAAATAATAGAATGCATACACGGCCTGAGGAAGGGGCGGAGGCGCCGAAAACGCGTCACTGGAAGTTGCCCACCGGAAGGGACGACACGCTCCTCCAGATGAAGACCAGGACGTGCTGGAAACCACCGTTCTTTCCTTGCATACTCTGGAGACAGCCTCCACTCTTTCCTTTGTGACAGCAACGAACTTTATGGACACTAAGCCCGCAGTGGCTGACACTGCAACGCGATTTGCACTACTACCTTTGCACTTCTTGTTATAATAAAAATTTAAGGTTTACACTTAGAGGCGTGCCTGCCTTCTCCTTTTTGGCCTAGAATAATATACCCAGACTAGAGGGGAGGAGACACACTCTTTGAATAGTAGTCAGCAGAATGGGGCTGCCCTGTGCAGCAGCATGGTAACTATGGTCTATTTCAGGGGTAGGCAACCTGGGGCACTCCAGCTGTTGCAGAACTACAAGTCCCACCATGCCTCTGGGAGTAATTGTAACTGCCAGCCTTGCAATGCCTCATGGGAAAATGTAGTTCCACGACAGCTGGAGGGCTACTGGTTGCCCACCCGTGGACTATTTGATGGTCTTATATGTTATGTGTTTGGCTGTTTAAAACAACCACATGCAAAGGAATATAACCCAATTCCTATAGCTTAACCCATGTGTCTCCTCATATGCAAGCTATAACAGATGATAGCTGTATAATTTTTAGACCTCCCTACTATTTACTAATAAATGTTATTGTTGTGTTGAAGCCTTCACTTATGGTTACAGAACTTTCATTTAACCCAAATCATATATGAAGAGATATTAAATCAAAATATAATGTACGGGTAGCAAAACTATAGGATACATTTATAGAATATTTATTTATTTTATACTAGTAATGATGGCAGTCAGCGGGACTGTGATATTGCGGCAGACAAATCAGACACTGACACTTTGTGGGAATCAATGACATGAATACAGTGATCAGTGCTAAAAATATGCACTGTTCCAATGACACTGGCTGGGAAGGGGATAAACATCTAGGGCGATCATACAGTTAACTCTGTGCCTAGCCTGTGTTTTTGTGCACTGTATGTGCTGCTTTCACTATGGGGAGAGATGGATTCTAGTCCCTGATCGGCAGGTGCTGGAGGACATTGTGTCTGGCAACAGCAGAACAGCTTCTACTGGGCCCGCCGGCGGTGCACACAACCCCCCCCCCGCAGGTGGAAGTGCAGAATCATGTATATATACACGTGATTCTGCA
>BLSH010132810.1:128760-142653 GCA_018402905.1 Glandirana rugosa | reverse complement strand
CGACCACTGGTGAAAACGCGTTTGGTTAGTTATTTGCGTCTAAAAGCAAAAAATAAAATAAAATAAAATAGTGTTTATACTCCTTCTTATATTTGACCGGTTTTGGCTACTTTTTTTTTACAAAAAAAATATAAGTAAAAAAAAAACCTAAACATAAAATCGTTTTTCATTCTTTAAACCCAAAGAAACGTTTTAACAGCGAGAAGAAAACATTCTTTCGAGATAAACACCCCCTTTTTTTCCTGCGTTTAAAGCAAACCCATGTTGCAGCGTGCTGGCGCGTTAAAAGTCCCCGGAAGGATTTCCCCCTTTAGAACGAGAGCCCTTTTTGCGATTCGGCACTGCGTCGCTTTAACTGAAAATTGCGCGGTCGTGCGACGTTGTACCCAAACGAAATTTGCGTCCTTTTTTTCCCCCACAAATAGAGCTTTCTTACAAAAGAAGAGCGACAATTTTGCAAAGAAACCCAAATTTCTTACTTTTTGCTAAAATACAAATCCAAAAAAAAAATGAATATAAAAAAAACATTTTTTTTTCATCGGTTTTGGCCAGTTTATATTCTTCCTCATATTTGTGATAAAATAAAATAAAATAAAAAACGAAAATCTGCGTTTATTGATTGGTTTGCGCAAAAGTGGTCACCAGCGCCTTCTCGCATGCAACCGAGGCCCCCTGGTCTTCCTCGCCGTCCGAGAGCTCCAAGGGGGTCCCTGTGACCACCTAGGCCACTTCCAGCTCAGACTCTTCCCCTGATGAGGGTGGAGGGGGTGGACGTTTCTTAGGGGCCCCCTTAGCACGGCCCGGCAGCTCCCGGGGAAAAAAATCTCCAAACACCGATCGTAACTGGTCCAGGGACACCAGAGTCCCTGGCGCAGGTTTCGCTTCCGCTGGCTCCTCCTTGGAAGGACCCGCAGGCTCTGCCGCCATTGCGCCCACCTTACACTGACAGGCAGAAACCGCCCTGACACCCCCACAATGCAGCCCCACAGATCAACCAGGGAGGACCCCAAGCGGACTGCACCCACCGCTAACAGCACCCCAGGGAGAGCCCAGCTATACTTGCTGTTTGTTGCCTCTCAAGCGCTGCGTCCCAGTAGGAGTGCTAGTGGCCGCCAGTCAAAGAGCCTGCGCCGCCTGTGCCATCCACGCTGTCCCAGAGTGAAAGAAGCAGCATCGGCTAAAACGCACGTTTTTCTTCCCAGGCACATCCAACATGGCTGCCGAGCGGGCACAAGAGGCCAAAAGCCTGTGATACAGGCCGCGACTACGGCAAAATGGCCACCGCTCGACACTGGAGGCCAAAACACCAACAAAATGGCTGCGGCTACGGCAAAATGGTGGCGATCCGCCGCAAAATGGCGGCAGATCGCTGCATGGCGATCCTAAGGCGCGGGGTGCGGTGGAGGGGGACGAGAACACCCAGGGGAGACCTGAGCCCTAGAAAAAAAAAACCCACCGACCAGCCCAGACCGCTAACATTCGCCCAGCCCCCTCCCCTCCGCGCCCCTAGGGGGCGGAGAGGGGGGGGGTCACTCACCAGTCCGTAGCGGGTAGCCACCCAGTTGCAGACCTTCCTCCCACTGCCGGAGAGGGATGCTGCAGGCCACAGGCCCCTGGACGGGAACAAGGTGCGGTCACTGGGCGCAAGTGGGGATCACCCACTGGCCACCCACACGGAACGGGCACGATGCGGCGGACCCCACCAAGGCTAAGGGTAGCTCGCATCGGTTGGCCGTGCTGGGGAGGGTTCAGGATTCTGGATATCCTCTATGCCCCAGCCGGCTTCTTGATAGAAGTCTTCATCACATAGCTTGAGAAAAACAAAAAAGCGGTAGGAAAAAAGGGAAACCGCAGATCCCATAAGGGAACCAGGTCTAACTCTTTGCACTAGGCATAATAAAATTGATATGCTATGCAGAGCAGGGGGGTTATATGTTAGAGTGAGGACAGCCCCCTGGGAGGGGTCAGCTTGCTTTCTTTTTATTTGCCTAGTCTACTCCTGGTAGGATGTGCATATAACACCACTTGTCAATGAAGGGCTGCGTCTGTCAGTGAACGTAAGAGAAATAAATTCTCCTGCTCTTGATTGCAGCAATACCAAATATGTAGGTGTTACCTGTTGTTTGTGCCCGTGGTAGGGCCCAGAGCCAATGGTGTTCATTTTGCTTGTTTTTAGCCTACCTAAAAACACACTGACATGATTTAAAATTAAATTTTTTTTAAATCATAACCTAAATTATACTGCCCCAGACCTTTGGCCCCTTACATTCACTCCAACACTAACCTAGATTAAACCTCGATCTAAATATTTTTTTTTTTCTCTCTTTATATCTTTCTCTCCATTCAGAGAAGAAAAAAAAAAAAAGGCAGGAGCAACTGAACAGCGAGTTATCACTATGACAGCCAATCCGAGGTTCTCACAGTGATATCAGGTTTTTGGGAACCAGGACTCCTGGTTCCCAATCATTAGTAGGAGACCCGTCCGTGTCTCTCGGCTCCCAGCCTGCACTCCCAGCACAAACACAACACATACAGTATCTCACAAAAGTGAGTACACCTCTCACATTTTTGTAAATTATAGCTTTTCATGTGACAACACTGAAGAAATTATACTTTGCTACAATGTAATGTAGTGAGAGTACAGCTTGTATAAGTGTAAATTTGTGGTCCCCTCAAAACAACACGCAGCCATTAATGTCTAAACCACTGGCAACAAAAGTGAGTACATCCCTAAGTGAAAATGTCCAAATTGGGCCCAAAGTGTCAATATTTTGTGTGGCCACCATTATTTTCCAGCACTGCCTTAACCCTCTTGGGCATGGAGTTCACCAGAGTTTCACAGGTTGCCACTGGTGTCCTCTTTCACTCCTCCATGACGACATTACAGAGCTGGTGGATGTTAGAGACCTTGCGCTCCTCCACTTTCCATTTGAGGATGTCCCACAAATGCTCAATAGGGTTTAGGTCTGGAAACATGCTTGGCCAGTCCATCACCTTTACCCTCAGCTTCTTTAGTAATGCAGTGGTTGTCTTGGAAGTATGTTTGGGGTTGTTATGTTGGAATACTGCCCTGCGGCCCAGTCTCCGAAGGGTGGGGATCATGTCACAATACATGTTGGCATTCGTGGTTCCCTCAATGAACTGTAGCTCCCCACTGCCGGCAGCACTCATGCAGCCCCAGACCATGACACTTCCACCACCATGCTTGACTGTAGGCAAGACACATTTGTCTTTGTACTCCTCACCTGGTTACCGCCACACACGCTTGGACACCATCTGAACCAAATAAGTTTATCTTGGTCTCATCAGACCACAGGGCATGGTTCCAGTAACCCATGTCCTTAGTCTGCTTTTCTTCAGCAAACTGTTTGCGGGCTTTCTTGTGCATCATCTATAGAAGAAGCTTCCTTCTGGGACGACAGCCATGCAGACCAATTTCATGCAGTGTGCGGCGTATGGCCTGAGCACTGACAGGTTGACCCCCCACCCCTTCAACCTCTGCAGCAATGCTGGCGGCACTCATACATCTAATTCTCAAAGACAAACTCTGGATATGATGCCAAGCATGTGCACTCAACTCCTTTGGTTGACCATGGCGAGGCCTGTTCTGAGTGGAACCTGTCCTGTTAAACCGCTGTATGGTCTTGGCCACCGTGCTGCAGCTCAGTGTCGGGGTCTTGGCAATCTTCTTATAGCCTAGGCCATCTTTATGTAGAGCAACAATTCTTTTTTCAGATCCTCAGAGTTACTTGCCATGAGGTGCCATGTTGAACTTCCAGTGACCAGTATGAGAGAGCGATAACACCAAATTTAACACATCTGCTCCCCATTCACATCTGAGACCTTGTAACACTAACGAGTCACAAGACACCCGGGAGGAAAAATGGTTAATTGGGCCCATTTTGGACATTTTCACTTGGGGTGTACTCACTTTTGTTGCCAGCGGTTTAGACATTAATGGCTGCGAGTTGAGTTATTTTGAGGGGACAGAAAATTTACACCGTTATACAAGCTGTACACTCACTACTTTACATTGTAGCAAAGTGTCATTTCTTCAGTGTTGTCACATGAAAAGATAATAAAATCTTTACAAAAATGTGAGGGGTGTACTCACTTTTGTGAGATACTGTATGTAGAGTCCAGGTTTAAAGCTTACCTCCTGGACGTCACATTTATGTTAACATGTCATGAAGGGATTAAGGGAATACTTTGAACGGTATATCAGGACTCTTAGACTTGTCTGGCACACTCTTTTCTGTATTTTGATTCAAGGGACCAACAAAGCTTCAACTAGCTTTCGGTCATGGTGAAAGAAATCCACTAAAAAAACAAAAAAACAAAAAAAAAAACAACAACACGCACACAAGGATCTAAGCCTTCCTTAATCTACCAAACGTATGCAAATAAATTACTGCCCTACCCGTTAGATCATCCAAACCATTTTAATTTCAAAGAAACTTACTGTTTTTAATTTCTTTGTAGAAAAATCTTTAATTACTTCTGTTTTGATCACCGATTTCTGTAAACACAAAATATGAAAAGTCAACAGCAACATTTTCTAGAGAAGTTAAGCGTAAAGAGGCCTTAAATATATAAAATAAAAAAAAATAAAAAAAGGCATGAGCACATAAGCAGCATTTGTTATCTTACTTTCAGTGCTAATTTACACCACTGACAATGGACTTCTGTTGAACAGAGTGAAATTTGGCTGGTTTCTGCTGAACCGGCTGATTTTTGGTCCACGTATACCGACCTTAAGACAAGAATGTTTACGATTTTCTCCTTAAACGTTTGTAATGCTGCATTTTGAGAGCACTTGGGGAGGTGTGGGTAGGTACAGGGGGTAAGCTCGGTCTTAAAAATTTAATTTTCCAGCACTTACGGTAAAGTCTACTAGAGAACAAAAAAAAATGCTGTTATTCCCTGCCCAGCCTTCTGCCAGTTTCAAAAAGAGCCAATATGTGTCAAATTGTGAACACTTGGCATTGGCCAGAGAAAACCAGCATTGAAAGGCTGAGGTATGAAATGGATGTGAAAGATGGCGAGATGTGTGTGGCGTGGCATCCAATTTCAAAATGCACCTGAAAGCAAAAGGCGGCACTCCGAACTACTGCAGTTAATTTATTGGTGGTTGCAATGCAAAGGTATAAAAGCAGACGCGCTTCAGCGGGCACAGCCGCCTTGGTCACAGCTTTCAAAATGCACCTATCCCACTTACAATTGTCCAGGCTACTATAGTACCTAAATTTGAGTTTAATCAAAAAAGCGAGCACTTGACAGTTGATCAAGAGGAAAGCAAAAAAAAAACAAAAAAAAGAAACACCCCAATAAAAGAATAATCGAATTCGCGCCAGCAGGAGAAAAAAAAAATGTCTTCCCGATCTTCCAAGAGGCAATCGGATATTCCCTGGATTTTTACCTATAAACATTAGCTGTGCGACACAGTCTAACTGAAAGCAATGGGTGGCTCCTGGCTCCCAAAGGCAATCACAGCCACTAGCATGTAATCTCTTTCAGGCCCTGGACAAAGGCAATCTGCGTCCAGGACCGATCGCTCGCATTGTGATCGAAACACAAGTGCTTACATATGAGAGAACCCCACTTTGGATCTTGCATCTAATCGCAAGTGTGAATGCACCCTTACCGATTAGAAAATTGCAGAGGGGGATGGGGCCAGTAGGGTGTGTGTGTGTGTGTGTGTGTGTGTGTGTGTGTGTGTGTGTATATCTATACAAAATGTATGCCCTCAGGCTCACACTAACCTTTTTGTTGCATCTGCGCCTCACACACTTCCTATTGAAGTATAGATCTGGGTTTTGTTGCCTCTTTAAACAAACCGAACAAGCCCCACAGTCCTCTGTTGCAGTACAGCTTCGACACACTCCACAGTCACCTAGCTGTGCAAGAAGAATATAATGAAAACAATTACTGTTTGCAGCATGCGAACTACACTAAAGCTGTAAAGAAATGCTGTTAAGCAGAAGGATAGTGGAGTTACTCTATTCAAATAACTGCTGATACTCATGTTAAAACAACTGCATTGCACCATACAAATTAATGTTGCACAAGAAAAAGAAAAACAGGAAATTAGGAGAGCTGCATTGTTAACCATGAAGGCTCTTCTCAATAGTCCACTAATACCTATTTAAAGAGATAACTTAGATAAAATACAAGTCTTCAGCAGGGTGGGAAACTTTGTTCACTTTCTGGGAACGCTCAGCACCAAAGTGGTGCAGGAACAGGTTGCTCTTAAGCTGGTCACACAAAAGTTGCTGCGATGGTACCTTGTGGATAGCCTTCAGACAGCGCCTTTTCGCACACTTCCAGGAGCTTCCGAATTCAGGGTTGTGGGTACGGAGGAGACATATCGAACAATAACCACAGTTCTCAGTCAAACTGCATGCAGCACATTTACCACAGCCGGCGCTCTGAAGTTAGGAAGGAGATATTAACAGGATTTCCCACCTGTATAATTCACCAATGTCACACACTACAAAACATTCTATGATAGAGAAACTCCTGTTTAACTGAAAAATCATTTATACCAAAAAAATGTTTGTGTCCTCCTGGGGGGGGGAAGGGGGCTGCATGGGAAGCGGTCCCTGCCGGAAAAACACAGTCATGATTACTAGCTGCTATAACCGCTGGAAATAATCCCATGTAAAAATCTGACATGTCGCTTGTACCCCAAGTCGACTGATGAATCAACTTGGGTACAATCAACCTATATATAGATTGTGCGAATATTGGCCAGTCCCTACTGAACTAGCCGAGATTCGAACCATCTTAGGCCATTTATTGAAACGCCACACAAAATGGAAACTGGAAGTGAGGTTGCACACCCGCACATGTCCACAGTAAGGATACAAAGAGAAGGCGGCAAGCGGACATCTTAATACACCCACCGGAGTTAATTTCACAATTTTTAAAAGTAAACGAAGCATATATACTCAAATACAGTATATAGAAATACGCGACACTGTTTTGTTGTTACATTTTAAAAGCAGCGGCAAGCCTGGCGATCTCACTGCTTAGGAAATGTCACAGAACACCACTGCTTTTAAAAGTTATCAAATCAGTGTCACGCATTTCTATATACTGTATTTCAGTATGTAAGCTCTGTTTACTGTTAAAAATGTGTGAAATTAAAAACTCAGATGGCAAAACCAACAAGAATCTGAACACAAGTGGAAAGTAAAATTTTTCTGACACCAGCCACTTTTTAAAGTGCTCCAAGGTCCAACAAGAAGGCTGTATAAGGGGACAGAGGCAAAGACCAAAAACAAAAAAATGTGAGGAGATTGCTGGCTACAGAATGTCTAATGCACAGAAGGCACAGCAGACCTATGTAGGGAAATAAAAAACTCAGTCCTAGCACAAGGCAATCCCTATATCATCTTCAGAAGTTAAATGTGTCAGCATAAGTTGCTGGTACTGGATGGCCATTTTGGAACAGAGTTTCTGTTGGCTTTATAAAAAGCTAAGTCAGTCTCTTAGCGTTGAAATAGAAGAAAAAAAAAAAAATCACTCTGGCAGCAGCTAGAAATTATAAAAAAAAAATCCTCTGAATTGCTAAACAAAAATATAAAGAGCATTATTAAAGTTCAGTGATCACTTTATATTAAATCACGTGTAATCTTTCTTTAAGACCATAATATGTATCAGCACTATGTATCACTACACAGCTTTTAATTAAGAACGTCAGCAGCCTATAGAATAGGTTATAGGAATAGGAATGCTCATTTTTGGCTCATTGGCCATTTTTCAGAGAATATGAATGATATCACAAAAACATTTTTCACTCATGGTTAGTGTTTGGCTGAAGCCATTTATTATCAATCAACTGTGTTTACTCTTTTTAAATCATAATGACAACAGAAACTACCCAAATGACCCTGATCAAAAGTTTACATACCCTGGTGATTTTGGCCTGATAATATGCACACAAGTTGACACAAAAGGGTTTGAATGACTATTAAGGTAACCATCCTCACCTGTGATCTGTTTGCTTGTAATTAGTGTGTGAGTATAAAAGGTCAATGAGTTTCTGGACTCCTGACAGACCCTTGCATCTTACATCCAGTGCTGCACTGACGTTTCTGGATTCTGAGTCAAGAGGAAAGCAAAATCATTGTCAAAGAATCTGTGGGAAAAGGTAGTTGAACTGTATAAAACAGGAAAGGGATATAAAAAGATATCCAAGAAATTGAGAATGTCTATCAGCAGTGTTCAAATTCTAAGAAGTGGAAAATGAGGAGTTCTGTTGAAACCATGGTCAGGTAGGCCAACTAAAATTTTAGCCACAACTGGCAGGAAAATTGTTCGGAATGCAAAGAAAAACCCACAAATAACTTCAGGTGAAATACAGGACTAGTGTGGCTGTTTCAAGATGCACAATAAGGAGGCACTTGAAGAAAGATGGGCTGCATGGTGGAGTCACCAGAAGAAAGCCATTACTATGCAAATGCCGCAAAGTATCCCGCTTACAATATGCCAAACAGCACAGAGACAAGCCTCAAACCTTCTGGCACAAAGTCATTTGGAGTGAGGAGACCAAAATTGAGCTTTTTGGCCACAACCATAAACTCTACATTTGGAGAGGAGTCAAAAAGGCCTATGATGAAAGGTACACCATTCCTACTGTGAAACATGGAGGTGTATTGCTGTTTTTGAAAATTGGTCAAAATTGATGGCAAGATGAATGCAGTATGTTATCAAAATACTGGAGGAACATTTGCATTCATCAGCCAGGAAGCTGTGCATGGAACGTACTTGGACATTCCAACATGACAATGATCCAAAACACAAGGCCAAATAGAGCTGTCATTGGCTACAGCAGAATAAAGTGAAGGTTCTGGAGTGGCCAGCTCAGTCTCCTGATCTCAATAACATTGAGCCACTCTGGGGAGATCTCAAACGTGCAGTTCATGCAAAACAGCCCAAGAATTTCCAGGAACTGGAGGATTTTTGCCAAGAGGAATGGGCAGCTTTACCATCTGAGAAGATAAAGAGCCTCATCCACAAATAGCACAAAAGACTTCAAGCTGTCATTGATGTTAAAGGGGGTGTGTAATCTTCTGATCAGGGTCATTTTGGGTAGTTTCTGTTGCAATTAGGTTTTAAAAAGAGTAAACACAGTTGATCGATAATAAATGGCTTCAAACACTAACCATGAGTGAAAGAAAAGTTCTTGTGTTACAATTCCTATTCTCTGAAAAATGGCCACAAAAATCATAAATTCTGCCAGGGTATGTAAACTTATG
This sequence comes from Glandirana rugosa, assembly GCA_018402905.1. Classification (NCBI taxonomy): domain Eukaryota; kingdom Metazoa; phylum Chordata; class Amphibia; order Anura; family Ranidae; genus Glandirana; species Glandirana rugosa. The sequence continues at coordinate 133,390 of BLSH010132810.1, read as the reverse complement.
AGCACAACTAACTATTGATTCATACTCAAAACTCTAGACCGAGAACTGAGCGATCAAATGCTGCTGATCGCTCAGCTCTTGATCATCAGCCTGCAGACAGCTGGCGATTCACAAGTTCTCTGCTCTGCCCCTCCAGAGCTCACTGGAATGCCGAGCTGTGGAGGGACAGAAGCTGTGCATTGCAAGGCTGAGCCAGCTGCCGGTCGAGGCTTCTGGGTGAGTCACGGCCATATGGTCCCAATCTTTTCAGAGCCCGGACCAGGTCTTTGATGTAGACGAAAACGGGACTCAAGAGTGCAGAACTAAATGCACTCCTGTGAACCACAGGAGAAGTATAGCCAAAAAAAGCTTTGGCCATACTTCTCCTTTAACAAGCATCAAAGCAATGGAATGGACAGGTGCAGTGATTCTTTGCGTCCAGAATAAAGGGTGCCCATCTAGGATCAAGGCTTGTTTACATCCAAGGTGCCCAGAAGGAAGAGGCCAACCCTACTGAAAGCAAAGTTGGGTGCAGGCCAGGAGGTCCCAGAGGAGGGATCGACTATAGTTTTAAACAGGAACTCCAGCCAAAATTGGTACTCAACCATTTACATATTCAAGGACATTGTGCAGATAAACCACTTTGGATCTTTTAGACAGTCTAGTTTCTTCACGAGTCAATTGCAACCAAAATCAAGAACACGGAAGACGGGGACATGACCTCAAACTAACTGGAGGGAAGTTCAAAACTAATCTTAGAAAGTATTATTTTACTGAAAGGGTGGTTGACGATTGGAATTAACTACCAACAAAGGTTGTGAGACAGTCAACAGTAAATGGCTTCAAACATGCTTGGGATAAACATAAATCTATAGTGAGACAACAAAGTTAATGTGGAAAAAAAAAAAAAATAAAAAGGGGCAGACTCGATGGACTACTCAGATTTTTCTGCCGTCACTTTTCTATGTAATAGTGGTAAAAATTGAAAAGATCGTCTGTGAATCTGCAAAAAAACAACATGTCAAAACTATCTGAACGTACTATGATCAGGCTGAGCGAACTACACCAGATTGGCTTTGCAGTTAGGCTGGTTGACTGCCAACACCACAGTGGGACCAGAGATGGACCTGGTGCACCAAATACCTTTAACGTATATATTTCAGTAAAAAGAGGCTCACCTTCATCTGCTTCTGTTCCCGGTTATATTTTCTTCGATTTGCTAAAAATAAGTAAAAAAATAAATAAATCACATTTAGTTTTTGCCATTGATTACACAATGCTCCGCAAATATTAATCAAGGGGTGTTCACATCCCAAGAGGATTACAAACGGCACCAATTTACTTATTTTAGCTTCATCATGTCCTTTAGGTTTATAGCTTTAGTAAAAATGCACTCTTTTCTGCAAATAAAATGCCCCTAACTGCCTGCTTGCTGTCTTCTCCAGCTCTGTAAACTGAGCTGCATATACGCAGCTCAGCTTACAGAACCCAGCCAGTCTCTGAATGTCATGACGATGGCATCCTGCGCATGCGCAAGAGTGATCTCTTCCCCCGCCAGCCAATGAAGAAGAAGTCAGAAGAACTGCACTCAGAAGATGGTGGAGCAGAACCGTCAGACAGGCGCGTATTAAGGTGGAAGTAAACACTGCATGGTCACTTATAAAAAGCTTACCTGTAGGTACACTGAATACAGTGACTGGCCCATGTGCACTACGCTGTGAATTGAGGGCACGTGAGTGACATGATGGGAGTGACGTCATAGCAGCTGGCCAAACAGTCGGAGCCCGCAAACCCAGAAGAAAGACCGGGTGAAGATGGAAGACCTGTCCGCAATAACAGTGTGCTGCTGTAGGGATCCCCTTAACAGGCAAGTCTATCATAATGTGCGAGTATGAGGCGCATACTAGCATATTAGGTCTTGAACGTGCAGAGGGACTTTTTTTTTTTTTAAGACTTTACTACTAGTTTAAGCTTTTAGTTCTGCTCTAAGTTTGGGTATTCAGTTTGTCACAAGCAATTTAAAAAAAAGTGAGTGGTGTGCTTTTTATGTTCTATAAATGTGGATTAAAGAAAACTCAAGGCTTTGCACATACAAACGGAAATTTTGCTTTCTTTTTTTCTGCTGCAAGTTTAAAGAAAGTCTCAGTTACAAAAAAAATTTCCACCAGAGAATATTGCTCTTATTTTATTATTCTGATATATAATGACTTCTTACCACGACAGTTACCACAGTACCAAATGCTATGCTTCGACCGACCGAACTCGACCCCGGTAAACCAAACCTTACAACCAGCGCAGCACCTAGAAGAGAAAAGTGTAATTAAAAAGTCCTTCTTACACTTGTCGATCCATGCGATTTGACAGCAACATCATGCAAGTGAAATGCTGATGGCCATTTAGCAAACAGCTATTCAATGTAGATCGCAGAGTTTCTCTATCTTGGAGAAGTATAAAATGTAAAATATGCATGACCACCAGGGTCTAGTATATAAAAGGGACAAATAATATTTGATGTAATCTAGCAGCTCCCTGCTGTTGCACCTCAGACCAGAATCTATTGTTAAAGAGTCCTTTTTTAAAGTGTCACTGATGGCAATTTTTGTTCATTTTTAGAGTAATAGAGGGTAGTAAGCCCTATCAGTTTTTTGTTGCCATCTGTGTCCCATAGTGGAAATTTCCTTCACTTCCTGTTCCATAGCCAAAACAAGAAGTGAGAGTAAATCCTTCCAAAGTGAGGGAATCCTCATCCTGGGGTGTCACCAGGATCACCAGAACTAGTGCCCCCATTAGGAGATACCCCCTCTATTCCTGTTCTGATGTTAACCCAAAATGTGCAATTTTCTTTTAGGCTGCTTTCACACTGGGGCACGGGAATGAATGGTCAGCTCTTCCGAAGCGCATGAAAAGCATTTCAGAAGTGCCGCAACACGGGTCCTTTAAACCCTTGTTAACCCCTTCTTGGGGGTTAAACACCTGCTAGCAGCGGTAAATTGCCACTAAAACAAGGGGTGCTTTGCTGCTGTTTAAGCGACAATTTACCACTGCTAGCAGGCGTTTAACCCCCAAGAAGGGTTTAACAAGGGGTTAAAAGCGCCCATGTTGTGGCGCTTCTTAAACGCTTTTCAGGCGCTTCAGAAGCGATGCCCATTCATTCCAATGGGCCGGGGTGGCCACCCCAAAGATGCTGCTTGCAGGACTTTTTCCAATGTCCTGCAAGCGCACCGCCCCAGTGTGAAAACACTCTGGGCTTTCACACTGGTGTGGCATGAGAGACAGTTTTCAGGCGCCATTTCTAGTGCTAAAACGCCTGAAAACTGCCTCAGTGTGAAAGGCCTCTTACTTTCAATGATGATGATAAGCAGGACAAATAGAGAGGGATATAGAGATATATATATATATATATATATATAGCGTTGCCTTCAGTGACACTTTGGGGTTCACTTACTAAAACTGAAGAGTGCAAAATCTGGTGCAGTTCTGCATCAGCTTCCAGATTTTTTTTTTTTCCTGTCAAAGCTTAAATTGAACAAGCTGAAGTAAGAAGCCGATTGGCTACCATGCACAGCTGCACCAGATTTTGCACTCACACTCCAGTTTTAGTAAATGAATCCCTTTTACCCTAGGTTCAGATTGGTGCGGGAATGAAATGGTGCGAGTTCAGCTGAACGCGCACCATTTCATTCCCGCATGTCAGTCCGACTTCAGGTGCGATTTCAGAGACATTTGTATGGGTTGCTGCACAGATATCTATGGAAAAATCGCACCAGAAAAATTACCAAAAGTAGAACAGAAACTATTTTTGGGAATCGGTGCGGTGCCATTGTCAAATCACATGCCAAATCGCACCAATGTGAACCAGGGCTCAGTCTTACTGAAAACGTTATAGATAATTTAGTTGATTTTGTGCACATCAAGCATCGTGGATAATGGAGCCTGGAGGGTAGATTTTATCAAAATTCACCCCACAACATTTCCTCCCAAATTTTTGATAGCCAACTTACACTGTGCATGACTGCACTGCACATTCACAGCTCAAAAGAGACAAAGATAAGGAGCTCGGGGAGCTTTATTCGCTACTGTCACACATTTTACAATGTATTTATATTTCTGCCCATATTGTTATAAAATGAATTTTATTACATTAAGGGCTCATGCACAGTGTAGCTGATAAACGACCGTTTTTAGTTGTTTGGGCGTTTTTTTTTTAACAGCCCAAAAACGCCCCTATATGTTATCCTATGTGTCCATGCACACATGGCAATTAATTGTCGTTTAACAGCAGTGGCGTTTTTGAGCTGTTATCTGAACACCTTGAATTGGCGTTCAAAAGTCGTTCTTCTGACCACAAAAAACGCTGGACACATATAAACAGCGGTTTATCTGTGTCTGGCGTTTTTTGTAGTCAATGGAAGCGAAGTAAGAAAAAACACAAATGCTCAAAAAGGCTGACGCCGATAAACGCTGCTTACAAAACGTTTTCTAAGCAGCGTCTCCTGAGACCCAGAGAGCATCCAGTGTGCATGGAGCCTAAGGCTCCATGCACACTGGATGCTCTCTGGACGTCGGGCAGGAGACACTGCTTAGAAAACATTCTTTTGCAGCGTTTATCGGCGTCTTTGAGCGTTTTTTTTTTTTTTTATTTTTTTTTTTA
>BLSH010132810.1:61837-90257 GCA_018402905.1 Glandirana rugosa | reverse complement strand
GCGGGCGGCAAGCGTGCCGCGTACGCGCGTTAGCCCTCGCAGGTGCTCTTTATGATGGCAGTCTGTTGACAGGTACACTTTATGATGACAGGTACCCTTTATGGGGGCATATGTGGTGACTGTTGGGTGACTGGTGCATTGGGGGGGGCAGCGCGCTCCCGATTGCGCGCATGCGCCGTGCGAACGGCGGGCGTGCCGTTTGTGATCAGCTGTGACTTTGTCACAGCCGATCACGTGGTGAACAGCCATAACCAATGGCTGTTCACCCCTGTCGGTGAAGCGGCGGGTCCTGTGGACACGCCGACACCGACAGAGCCGGGATGCGCGCGCCCGATCGCGCGCAATCCCGGCTTAAAGGGAGGACGTCATATGACGTCCACCCGCTGGGAGAGCAGAACCGCTCCGCCGTCATTTGACGGTGGGCGGTCCTGAGGCGGTTAATTTCTACAAACATCAAAGCGGTATTAAGCCCAAAACCAAAAATGCAGTATAGTGCAGCTTACCAATCAATAGATATGGTGGCCACATTCATTTTCTTTTTTAAGCTTCTTTTCACCTGGTAATCTAGCCAGTAACACACCTCCTGTATCAAATTGCCCACTGTCTGGATGAAGGAGAACAGGGACACCTTTGCAATTGTGGGGGAGTGGGAGGGAGGAACGGAGAGTGTCGGCACAGGTTAGTATAGGAGTAATAGAGGGCTTGACAATCCCTGGGCGCCAGATAGCCATGGTGACCAGGAACCGTGCCCTGGCGAGCGGTAAACCGATCCTTCTGTCCCCTCACTATCTTAAAACAGCATCTCCAATTCTGTGAGCCATTCTCTGTTCAATCTGACAGCTCTTAAACTTGGCAGGCTGCTAGGATTTTTGTTTTTAACTATAAAACAAAGTATCTCTTTTTATCAAAGGAATGAACTCCAGTCTGTAAATGAGCTCAAGTTTAACCACTTAAAGACTAAACCTTTTCTGACATTTGTGGCTTACACGTAAAAATCTGTATTTTCTGCTAGAAAATTGCTTAGAACCCCGGCGGTTCCCCGTTCTGTCAGTGGGCATTTAGAAGTCTACTGATCCCTGTCACTGGGATCATTTAGATCTCTTATGCCCATGGTAGCCCAGCCCCCTCACAGTTAGAACACGCCCTGGGAACACAGTTAACCCCTAGATCTCCCACTGCACTGCTAATGACATTTATACAGTAATCAGTGAATTTTTAAATTTCTGATCGCTGTATTAATGTCATTGGTCCCAAAAAAAGTGTCAAAAATGTCCGACCAAAAACCGCAGATCGCCATTACTTAAAAAAAATGTAAAAACGGCAGAACAGAAATTAATTCTCATGGTTTGTAAACGCAGCAACTTTTGCACAAGCCAATCAATAAACGCAGATTACGATTTTTTTTACCAAAAATATGAGGAATATAAATTCGGCCAAAACCGATGAATACATTTAATATTTTTTTTGGATTTGTATTTTAGCAAAAATAATTTTTTTTTTTTTTTGCAAAATTGTGGCTTTTTTTTTTGTTTATAGCGGTGATCAGAAATGACGCAGAGGTGACCAAATACCACCAAAAGAAAGCTCTATTTGTGGGAAAAAGAGGACGCAAATTTTGTTTGGGTACAACATCGCACGACCGCGCAATTGTCAGCTAAAGCAACGCAGTGCCAAATCGCAAAAAGTGCTCTGGTCCTACAGTGGGAAATCCTTCCAGGGGTGAAGCGGTTAAGCAGTTACAGCAACAGCTTTTTTTCTTTTGGGATAAGGGTTTTACATAAATAAAAACTGATCATTGTAAGCACCCCTGTGAGTGGTAAATAGTTTGTCTCATCCTGTTAACTGCTACATCTGTAAGAGAGTTTTTTCTTTTGCAAAACAGGCTTACTGGCCAGACCAAAGAAACCCTAAAATAGAAAACAAATGCAGCCATCACATCCAAGAATTGGCAAGTTGCAATATAATAAATGGCTTTTGGGTTTAATATGGCTTTAAAACCAATTACCATGGTACATTAAAAGAATACCTGATATATACATACCTGCTGAAAATAGGACAACATTCACTAATCAAATGTGCAAATGCTTCCCCTTAAACCTGGGTACCAATACTTTTTCTCAAGTACTTGCCCATACCAATTTTTAGTGTCATGTGACAGATTTTTTTAGGGCTTGTTCACACCATACATGCATGAAAACTGATGAGAAAACCACAGATTTCACTTGCAGACATCAGTTTTCATCAGCATTTCAGCGAGTTTTTACAGCCTGTTCACACATGTTCGGGCCGGCCGCAGTGCAAGCTGAAAAAGAGTCCTGTGCAATTTCTAATCTCACACACTACAATTAACATTGCAATCGCACCTGAACCACTGGACAAAAAAAAAAATGTGCACGTGATTCGGAGCCAATGATGCACCAGACCCTTTCCAAATGCAGACCACGGCTGCCCTGGAGGTTTGTGAACCAGTTCCATTGAGAGCCAGACACACTCTCCTGTCATGTAACTTGGATGCGGGGGGCACCCACATCCAATTTGCATAAGTGTGAACACAGCTTTAAGGTATCGGTTTTAGTATCAGAGCATTTGCGCAATTACATGTACACCTGCAAATGCTTAGTATCTGCACCAATACCAGTATCAGTGCAACGCTAGGGTACAGTGATAGACACCATTGGCTATAAGATAAAAAAAAAAGTTGGGAATATGGATCCGCCGAACATGATCGGCCAAAATCTGGGTATTGGCGTTTTGCCGATTGAAAAAGAAAAAAAATTACAGATAATGACATGCTACGTCCTATTGACTTCAATGCAAAAACTGCATCCTATTCACTTCAATGCAAAAACGCCAGCCACAATGCATTTTTAAAAAGATTTTAAAAATACTGCTCATTTTGGTTTTTGGCCAAGTGCATCCTGAATTTTCAGTTTTGGCACTGGAATTTTCCTTTCAGTGCACCACTAGTTGGGAGTATAACATTTATAGATCTATACTGACTGTAAGCAAACATCACATTTATACAACATGAAAGATCAATAACTCAAATGTATAACTCTAAAATATGTTGAAATCTCCCTGAATCAAAGATCTAGACCTTCGTCCATTGGGAGTACAATGCATGACATCTAGACCTTCGTCCATTGGGAGTACAATGCATGACATCTAGACCTTCGTCCACTGGGAGTACAATGCATGACACATCTAGACCTTCGTCCATTGGGAGTACAATGCATGACACATCTAGACCTTCATCCATTGGGAGTACAATGCACGACACATCTAGACATTCGCCCATTGGGAGTACAATGCATCTAGACCTTCGTTCATTAGGAGTACAATGCATGACATCTAGACCTTTGTCCATTGGGAGTACAATGCATGACACATCTAGCCCTTTGTAAATTTGGGAGAACAATGCACGACACATCTAGCCCTTTGTCAATTTGGGAGAACAATGCACGACACATCTATACCTTCATTAATTGGGAGTCCAATGCACGACACATCTAGACCTTTGCCCATTGGGAGTACAATGCATGACACAATCTAGACCTTCATTAATTGGGAGTCCAATGCACGACACATCTAGCCTTTCAGCCATTGGGAATACAGTGTATAACACATCTAGACCTTTCCCATTGGGAGTACAATGCATGACATCTAGACCTTCGTCCATTGGGAGTACAATGCATGACATCTAGACCTTCGTCCATTGGGAGTACAATGCATGACATCTAGACCTTCGTCCATTGGGAGTACAATGCATGACACATCTAGACCTTCGTCCATTGGGAGTACAATGCATGACACATCTAGACCTTCGTCCATTGGGAGCACAATGCATGACACATCTAGACCTTCGTCCATTGGGAGCACAATGCATGACACATCTAGACCTTCGTCCATTGGGAATACAATGCATGACACATCTAGACCTTCATCCATTGGGAGTACAATACACGACACATCTAGACCTTCGTCCATTGGGAGTACAATGCATGACACATCTAGCCCTTTGTAAATTTGGGAGAACAATGCACGACACATCTAGCCCTTTGTCAATTTGGGAGAACAATGCACGACACATCTATACCTTCATTAATTGGGAGTCCAATGCACGACACATCTAGACCTTTGCCCATTGGGAGTACAATGCATGACACAATCTAGACCTTCATTAATTCGGAGTCCAATGCACGACACATCTAGCCTTTCAGCCATTGGGAATACAGTGTATAACACATCTAGACCTTTGCCCATTGGGAGTACAATGCATGACACATCTAGACCTTCATTAATTGGGAGTACAATGCATGACACATCTAGGCCTTTGCCAATTTGGGAGAACAATGCATGACACATCTAGACCTTCATTTAGCCTCCTTTCACACCGGAGCCGCCCGTGCATTAGCGGTAAAGCACAGCTAATTTGCGGCATTTTACCGCTCATTATAGCGGCGCTATGGCACCGGTATTTGGGCGGCGGTGGTGCGCTTTTAACTCCCCACAAGGGGTTAAAAGTGCTGGTTTGCGGTGTTCAGGTGCTTCGGGAGCGCTGCCCCATTGTTTTCAATGGGCAGGGGTGGTATAGGAGCGGTGAATATACTGCTCCCACACCGCTGTAAAGATGCGGCTTGCAGGACTTTTTTACCGTCCCGCAAGCGCACCACCCCAGTGTGAAAGCACTCAGACTTTCACACTGGGGTGTATTTGCACGACACATCTAGACCTTCATTATTCGGGAGTACAATGCACGACACATCTAGACCTTCATTAATTGGGAGTCCAATGCACGACACATCTAGACCTTTGCCCATTGGGAGTACAATGCATGACACAATCTAGACCTTCATTAATTGGGAGTCCAATGCACGACACATCTAGCCTTTCAGCCATTGGGAATACAGTGTATAACACATCTAGACCTTTGCCCATTGGGAGTACAATGCATGACACATCTAGACCTTCATTAATTGGGAGTACAATGCATGACACATCTAGGCCTTTGCCAATTTGGGAGAACAATGCACGACACATCTATACCTTCATTAATTGGGAGTCCAATGCACGACACATCTAGACCTTCATTAATCGGGAGTACAATGCACGACGCATCTAGACCTTCATTAATCGGGAGTACAATGCACGACGCATCTAGACCTTCATTAATCGGGAGTACAATGCACGACACATCTAGACCTTCAATAATTGGGAGTACAATGCACGACGCATCTAGACCTTCATTAATTGGGAGTACAATGCACGACACATCTAGACCTTCATTAATTGGTTGGGAGTACAATGCACGACACATCTATACCTTCATTAATTGGGAGTACATTGCACAACGCATCTAGACCTTCATTAATTGGGAGTACAATGCACGACACATCTAGACCTTCATGAATTGGGAGTACAATGCATGACACATCTAGACCTTCAGCCATTAGTAAAGTATATGACACAAATCCTCAGCCCATTGGTGTACATTGTATAACATATATACAGGCAGTCCCCTAGTTACAAACATCTGACTTACAAACTACTCCTACTTACAAACGGAAGTAGACAACAGGAAGTGAGAGGAAATCTCCCCATAGGAAGGGAAATAAACTCCTGTAAGAATTATTATGGGAAAAAGGTGCCTCTACTGAAACTTTATCACCAAGGTTTGTTTCCACAACAACCTAAAATTTTCAAAATCGAATTGTCATTGGGACACGAAGTGAGGTGAAATCTTCGGAACAGAAACAGACAAAAAAACAAAACATTATTTTTTGGCTGGAGCAACACTTAAAAAAAAAATTTACCTGTTCCGACTTACAAACAAATTCAACTTAAGAACAAACCTACAGACCCCATCTTGTTTGTAACCCGGGGACCGTGTGTGTGTGTGTGTGTGTGTGTGTGTGTGTGTGTGTGTGTGTGTATATATATATATCACATAAATAGATCTTAAGTAGATGTGAATGAGCTCATCCATTATAATCTTACCCCTCTAGGGTTGACAATAAGTGAACTCTCACACATTGGTAATCAATATCTTACACGAGGATTATCAGCACCTCTGACAAAGTAAAACTGAAAGTAATGCTTAGATTTGGATAAAGTAAAGGGTGATTAGAACCCCTGTCAGTTTTTTGCCATCTGCCCCTCATTGGGGAGATTTCCCTTCACTTCTTGTCCCATAGCCAAAAAAAAAAAAAAGGGTGAGTGAGAGGACATGTGTCCAAAGTGAGGGAGTCCCTGGGTCCCCAGAACTAGTGTCCCCATTGGAAGATTTCACCTCTTTTCCTTTTCTGGTGACAAGTAAAAATGTGAGATTTTCTTTCACGCTCAGTGATAATTGTAAACGGACAAATAAAAAGGGTGAATCTCCCCAACGGGGGCACAGACAGCAATAAAAACCAACAGGGGTTCTAATTCATCGCCACTCTATCCAAAACAAAATAAAAAGTTTTGCCTTTAGTTTTACTTTGAAAGAATTACAATCTGCTGTAGAATGTATGGGGTTTTCCTAAATTCCCATTCGGATAGGAGGGTGACGCAGTGTGTAATGGGCCTATGGGAAGAAATGAAGTCCAGCCTTTTATGTGACTTCAGTGGTACTGACCATCTACTTGTATACACAAGCATAGCCCTCACCCACACACATAGAATATCTATATATGGAGCTCCTCCTCTTCCTGCTCCCAGGAGGTGCAGTGTACAGCACACAGCAGCATCCCCTGTACTGTAAACAGGAAGCCATGTATGTTCAGACGCAATGTGCATTCCCCCAGTCCTATATACGGGAGGACAGCAGAAACACGCCTCCTGCGGACCCCTACCACTCTTCAACACCGAGGGTCCGGGAACCCCTCCTTTCTGCCTCCCTGCTCTCCTACTTACCTCTCTTACTCGGTGTAGGCAATCAGCAAGCAGCAGGCGGGAGACGGACAGGAAACGGAAACTGGGTCCTTTCCTCTTCCGCTCCAGCGGAGAACACCCCCGCACCCCGCCACCAGCCGGAATGAGGCTCGAAACGCAAGCGCGGCTGACTATTGGTTCCCTGGGTATGGGCGGAAATGGTGACAGGCGGAAGAAAGAAGAGGGGCCAAGCTGCTCAAGGGGATAAAAAGAAAGGGGCGGTGCTGTTCCGGCGGATGAATAAGGGCCGGTGGTGCTGTTTCGGAAGATAAACAAGGGGCGGGGTTGGTTTCCCGCCATGCGGGAGGAAAGAGTGGAGAACAAGGCGGAACAAGTCTTGTCATAGTGTTAGTGACTGCAATAATAACCCCCGGCATTATTATCAGTGGATGCAAAAATAACCCCCAGCATTGCTATCAGTGGATGCAAAAATAACCCCCAGCATTGATATCAGTGGATGCAAAAATAACCCCCAGCATTGCTATCAGTGGATGCAAGAATAACCCCAGCATTGCTATCAGTGGATGCAAAAATAACCCCAGCATTGTTATCGGTGGATGCAAAAATAACGCCCAGCATTGATATCAGTGGATGCAAAAATAACCCCCAGCATTGCTATCAGTGGATGCAAAAATAACCCCAGCATTGTTATCGGTGGATGCAAAAATAACGCCCAGCATTGATATCAGTGGATGCAAAAATAACGCCCAGCATTGATATCAGTGGATGCAAAAATAACCCCAGCATTGGTATCAGTGGATGAAAAAATAACGCCCAACATTGATATCAGTGGACGCAAAAATAACCCCCAGCATTGGTATCAGTGGACGCAAAAATAACCCCCAGCATCGATATCAGTGGACACAAAAATAAACTCCAGCATTTTTATCGGTGGACACAAAAATGACCCCAACATTGGTATCGGTGGATGCAAAAATAACCCCCAGAAGTGGTATCAGTGGGCGCAAAAATAACCCCCCAGCATCGATATAAGTGAACGCAAGAATAACCCCCAGCATTGTTATCAGTGGATGCAAAAATAACCCCCCAGCATTGATATAAGTGGACACAAAAATAGCCCCCAGCATTGATATAAGTGGACGCAAGAATAACCCCCAGCATTGGTATCAGTGGATGCAAAAATAACCCCGCAGCATTGATATAAGTGGACGCAAGAATAACCCCCAGCATTGGTATCAGTGGATGCAAAAGTAACCCTCAGCATTGATATCAGTGGGTGCAATATTATCCTCCAACATCGTTGTCACTGGATGCAATTATAACACTCCCCCTCCCCCCGGTCCCCAGCATTAGTGACAGTATTATTGACTTTGGTGGTTAGTGGCAGTGAAATACAACCCCCCCCCCCCACTCTGCATTAGGGGTCAGTGGCAGTGTGTCAGGAACCATGAATCAGACAAAGATAGAAGTGCAGTAAAAATCACACTTAAAAATGGTATAAACAGACTAAACCTGGTCAAAACATAGCCAGGGTTCAGTAACCAGAGCGGGTGTTCAGAACAAGCCAGTAAAATAAGAGTCCAGAGATCAATGAGCCAGAAGCTAAAGCCAGGGTCAGGAACCAGAAGAGAAGTCACCCAGGCAAAAGTCTTTAATCCAGAGATCAGCATAATCACAAGCAGCAAGCAAGAGCAGGAACCAGAAGGGACGTCGGCCAGGCAAAGTCTTTAACAGTAAAACACAGCACAGCGAATCCGGATATGATGACCAAGGCGAAGGCGTAGGAGATATAATTCAGGCAGTTTAAATAGCCAGCAGAGCAGGCTTGACAAGCAGGATATGATCATCAGGTGAGTAACTGTGGAAACTGAGCACTGGCAATTAACCGACAGCTGAGCGGCCTGCTCAGAGAAGGGAGGGCTGAGCCCAGCCCTGACAGTACCCCCTCCTCAACGCCCCCCCTCCTCGGAGGGACACCAGATTTGATGGGAAAACGTCTATGGAAAGCAAGGAGGAGGACAGGAGCATGTGCGTCCGAGGATGAGACCCAAGAGTGCTCCTCTGGACCGTACCCTTTACAATGAATGAGGTACTGTATGCACCCACGGAACCTATGGGAGTCAATGATAGATTGTATTTTCATACTCCTCTTGGTTCCGAGGTGGTGAAGTGGTTGCATAGCAAAGGTTTTAGTAAGGAGACATGGAATACATTTAAAATATGCATATTAGAAGGCAGGTCTAAAGCCACTGGGTTGACATTACGGAGAATACAGGAAGGCCCAATAAACCATGGTACCAGCTTCAGTGAGGGAACATGGAGTCGGAGGTTGCGAGATGATAGCCAGACCCTCTCCCCAACTTGGTAAGAAGGTGCAGGTAGGCATCTGCAGTCAGCATGGAGTCTGTACCTATCATTATCACGTCGCAAGGACTAAGTGGAATGAAGTCAATGGAGATGCTCCTCCAACGCAGGAACTCTAAGAGGAACAAATGAGTCAGGCAACATGGATGGTTGGAAACCATAATTTGCCATAAACTGAGACAATCAGGAAGTGGTATTGACGGCACTGTTGTGATCAAACTCCGCCCAGGGTAACAGGTCAGACCAGTTGTTATGGTGGTCAGAAATATAGCCATGTAAAAACTGTTCCAAGGACTGGTTGGCGCATTCTGTGGTCCCATTAAACTGCGGGTGATACCCAGAAGAGAAGAAAAGCTGAATTCCCAACTGTGCACAAAAGGCTCGCCAAAAATGTCTGAGACAATAACCATTGGCAACCCATGTAAGCGAAAGATCTCCCGAGCAAAAACGGATGCCAGTTCCTTGGACATGGGCAACTTCTTAAGTGAAATACAATGTGAAATTTTCAAGAACTGGTCAACCACCATAAGGATAAATGTGTTGCCTTGAGAGTTGAGTAACTCCACAATAAAATCCATAGACAGGTGGGTCCAAGGCCTCTCTCCATTGGGTATGGGTTATAGAAGGCCCACTGGAAGATGTCGTGGTGTCTTGCACATGGAACAGGCGGCTACATCAGTGCGGAGACTAGGCCACCAGAATTTTTGGGAAATAACCCAAATGAGTTGATTTTTCCCTGGATGGCCAGCAGCCTTGGAAGAATGGTAATTAGTATGGAGACTCTCAGGGACAAAGCAGCGGTCACAAGATTTCTCAGGAGGAGAATGGATCTGAGCGTCAAGAATCTTGTCACCCAAACGTGAAGTGAGACTGGTACGAACCGTAGCCAGAATATGATCAGGAGGTATCACAGGAACAGGAACAACCCCATCTTGGAAGCAGAGTAAAACTGTCGCGACAATGCATCAGCCCTTACATTCTTAGAACCGGGTAAGAATGAGACTATGTAATTGAAGCTTGACAAGAACAAAGCCCATCGTGCCCTTCTGGGGAGAGGCGTTTAGCCTCAGACAAGAATGTGAAATTCTTGTGGTCATTTAAAATGAGAACCAGCACAGTGGTACCCTCAATTCTTTAAGGGCTAAAATGATCTCTAACAACTCTCTGTACACAACCTTGTAATTGCATTCTACAGGAGACAAATTCTTGGAAAAGTAGCCACAAGGATGCATAGCGCTCTCGGAGGTGGGACATTGAGACAGAAGGGCACCAACTCCAGTCTTAGATGCATCAACCTCAAGGATGAAGGGTAATGCAGGATCAGGATGTGCCAACACAGGAGCAGAAACAAAGGCAGCCTTGAGACTTTCAAAGGCCTTAATGTACTCCGGAGACCAATTCTGGGGGTTACCGTCCTTTCTGATCATATCAGTCAGGGGTTTGACCAGAGACGAGAAGTTCGAATAAACTTCGCATAATAAATGGCAAAGCCAAGAAAATGTTGTAGTGGACATAAACCCACGGGTCAGGGCCAATTGTACAACTGCCAATAATTTTTTTGGGTCCATTGAAAAACCAGCAGTGGAAATGACATAACCCAGGAATTTAACCTGTTCACGATGGAACTCGCACTTCTCCAATTTATAATACAGGTTATTATCTCTCAGCCTCTAAAGCACATGGCAGACATCTGTGTGGTGGCTCTCTAGGGACTTGGAATATATGAGGATATTGTCAAGACATTGCTGCAACAAATCTCGAAGGACATCGTTGATGAATTCCTGAAAAACTGCTGGAGCATTGCAAAGACCAAACGGCATTACGAGGTATTCGTAATGGCCTGTCCTGGTATTAAAGGCTGTCTTCCACTCATCGCCCTCCTTGATCCTCACAAGATTGTATGCCCCTCTCAGATCAAGCTTTGTGAAAACCGTTGCTCCCTTGAGGCAGTCAAATATCTCCGTAATCAACTGAATCAGATAAGCATTCTTAATTGTGAAGCGATTGAGACCCCTATAATCGATACAAGGTCTCAGTTCACCACTCTTCTTTTCACAAAGAAGCCAGCACCAGCAGGAGATGAGGATTTGCGGATGAACCTTCGAGAAAGTGCATCGGCAACATACTCCTCCATGGCTTTATCCTCCAAGACAGACACAAAGGGTGAACCCGGCCACAAGGGGGTATGGCACCAGGTGGAAAGTCAATTGCGCAATCATACGACATATAATAATCATACGTGTGGAAGCAAACTACTGGCTTGATCTTTATCAAAGACATTGCTAAATTTGCGGTAATCCTCCGGCAGGGAAGAGAGTGAAGAGGTGCACAAAAACTTAGCCACTTTCTGAAAACACTTTCTGCATTGTGGAAACCAGGAAAGAACCTCAGCACAAAGCCAATCAAAAGAAGGGTTGTGCCTCTGTAACCAAGGATAACCAATAACCATCGGGAAATGAGGTGAGGAAATTACTTGGAATTGGATTATCTCATGGTAAGGAGCCCCTACGGCCATGGTCAGCGGAGCAGACTTATGAGTCACATGGGCAGGCTGTAGAGGTCTCCCATCAATAGCCTCAATGGCAAGAGGAGTGGCCTGAAGCTGCAGTGGAATCAAGTGCTTAGACACAAAGGCACCATCTTTGAACAGGCCTGCAGCCCCAGAGTCTATTAGAGCCTGTATCTCAATGGAAAACTCAGACCAAGAAAGGGTAACCGGAACCAGGGGCTTATCCTTCAGGATAACTGGAGACAGGAGCGTCTTTAACGCTATGGCAAACTGATCCATGCGGTGATCATGCTCATCCAATCTGGAAAAAATATTACCAGCAAGTGGATTGCCCGCATCTTCTGAATTCATGGCCTTCACCTACTGTCAGGAACCATGAATCAGACAAAGACAGAAGTGCAGTAAAAACCACACTTTTTAATAAAAATGGTAAAATAGTATAAACAGAGTTAACGTGGTCAAAATATAGCCAGGGTTCGGTAACCAGAGCAGATAGTCTGAACAAGCCAGTAGAACAAGAGTCCAGAGATCAGTGAGCCAGAAGCTGAAGCCAGGGTCAGGAACCAGAAGGGAAGTCGTCCAGGCAAAAGGCTTTAATCCAGAGATCAGCGTAGTCACAAGCAGGAACAGGAACCAAATGGGACAGGCAAAGTCTTTAACAGGAAAACACAGCAGAGCGAAACCAGATATGTAGGCAAAGGCATGGGAGATCTGATCCAGGCATTTTAAATGGATTGACAAGCAGGATATGATCATCAGGCGAGTAACTGTGGAAGCTGAGCACTGGCAATTAACCGACAGCTGAGCAGCCTACTCTGAGAAGGGTCACAGTGAAGGTTAACACCTCTAACCCCCCCCCCCCCGAACACACACTTTCATTGGTGGTTATGGCAGTTAAATTTAATCCCGACGTGGTAGTCAGTGGCAGTGAGAGTCAACCCCCATCTCCCTCCCCCACCTGCACTGGTGGCCATGACAGTAAAATTTATTCCCCCCTATACCCCCTCTGTATTGGTGGTTAAGGCTGTGGAAGTTGGAGTTTTTAACTTGTATCTCTATGATTCTATGGTAATATTTATCTCTGGTAATCAATTTCTCTATGGTAGCATGTAACACTCACCAACGCATTTCGTCCCCTAAGGAAGTCACATGTTTTGGAGATGAAAAGCATCATAACTGAGCTTTTGGATGACATCATCATGTTGTATGGAACTTGGAAGTGCAGTACCTAACAGCCAAATATCAGCAAACACATTGTGAAGCTCATACACATTGGAATGAACAGAGAAGTAAGGAGGCCTGTTTGGAGAGAGAGGATTGCATTTAAAGCAGGGGTAGGCAACCTTAAAGAGGAAGAGATATACTGGAACAACATGGGAGAAGTCAAGAATCACCAGCATAGTGTTGCTCAGTGTCACCTCCTCACACCTGATTTGAGCCATTAAGGTCTCATGCACACGGGCGTTTTTTAACGCCACGTTTTTAGGCATTTTTTTCAGCTCTCCATGTTATTCAATGGCCTTCTAAAAACGCTGACGTTTTTGAGCAGTAGAGGGCATTAACGTTAGTGAGCTTTAGCTAGAAAGCGGGACCAGTGCGTTCCGAAGCTGCAGCGTCATGGCGTTTTTGACGCAGAGCCGGCAAAACGCTCAATAACGTTGCTTAACGTTGTATACACAGCATTAAGCCTCATCTGCGTTCTATTCAAAATCAATGGTTCCCTGTGGGAGGCCATTGATTTGAATAGAAGCCGCACCAGAAGTCGGATTACGATGATCCGACTTGCGGCGCAACGTGTGCTAGGTGTCTTGAAGGGGATCTCCCCACAAAAAATTTGCGTGGGGTCCCCCCCCCAAGAGCATATCAGGCTCTTCGACCTGGCATGGATTTTAAGAGGAACCCCCATGCCGAAAAAACGGCGTAGGGTCCCCCTCAAAATCCATACCAGACCCTTATCCGAGCACACAGCCTGGCAGGCCAGGAAAGGGGGTGGGGACGAGCGAGGGGCCCCCCACCCCAAAGCACCTTGTTAATGGGGACAAGAGCCTCTTCCCGACAACCCTACGCCGTTTTTTTGGCGTGGGGGTTCCTCTTAAAATCCATGCCAGATGGAAGAGCAATTTTTTGTGGGGGGGTCCCCTTTAAGACACCTAGCACGCAAGTCGGATCATCCTGATCCGACGTCTGGTGCGGCTTCTATTCAAATCAATGGGCTCCCATAGGGAACCATTGATTTTGAATAGAGGCAGAAAACACCGCTGAAAGCTAGCGTGAAAAAAACGTGCATTGACGTCAATGCAAAATGCCGAGAAAAACAGCGATTTTTTCCCTGACGTCAGGCCCGGCGTTTTGCTTATTTCTTTGCAAAGGCCCGTGTGTATGAGGCCTTATTGTCGTACTACTGTGTCGCAATTGCGTGCATTGCACGGCAATCATGGGTTTAACCACTTCAGCCCCAGAAGGATTTCCCATGTTAGGACCAGAGCACTTTTTGCGATTTGGCTCTGCGTCGCTTTAACTGACAATTGCGCGGTCGTGTGACGTTGTACCCAAACAAAATTTGCGTCCTTTTTTTCCCACAAATAGAGCTTTCTTTTGGTGGTATTTTTTTTTATTAGTAATAGCGGCAATCTTTTTATCAGGACTTTGATATTGGGGCAGACATGTCGGACATTTTTGACACTTTTTTGGGACCAATGACATTTATACAGCAATCAGAAATTTAAATATCCACTGATTACTGTGTAAATATCATTGGCATAGAAGGGGTAACCTGGGGGGGGGGGCAATCAAGGGGTTAACTGTGTTCCCTGGGTGTGTTCTAACTGTGAGGGGGCTGGGCTGTCAGGGGCACCAGAGATCTAACTGATCCGGAGTACAGCTATCAGTAGACCTCTGACATGCTGCCTGACACCTGGAACCTCCGTGTTTACAACGGCATTT
The DNA here is from genome assembly GCA_018402905.1 of Glandirana rugosa. Taxonomy (NCBI): domain Eukaryota; kingdom Metazoa; phylum Chordata; class Amphibia; order Anura; family Ranidae; genus Glandirana; species Glandirana rugosa. The sequence continues at coordinate 75,568 of BLSH010132810.1, read as the reverse complement.
CTCAGTTTTTCTGCTCTGTCAAGCAATCAGGGCTCGCTGGCAGAGATCGAGTCCGCTCCCGCCCGCTACGGCACACTTGCGAGCCATCTAAAGATGGTAATTTTCGCTACAGAGCCACACTGCAGCAGTAAATGTATGCGAGACGGTTGGGAACCGGTTAAATAAGGTGTTGAGGAGGCAACATATCACCTCCTCACCACCTATCAAACACACTCAGATCGCTTTTCAGAGGAGCAGCAGTACCTGCTGCCCTTGGTAACGAGTGCTTAGTTGCATTCAGCTGCAGCACACTTAGGGCTTGTTCACACGTAAAGTTGGGGGGTTGAAACCCTGTGGTTGAGTCAAGGTTTTACCGCCCCCAATCCCTACCTCCTTTAGTTGCTGAGGCAGCAGACAAAGGTGTACACACGCCGCAGCAGGAATTGAGCCCCCTGTTGCTTTTGGTGGGTGCTACCACGTGCTTATCGTGACCCATTCAAATAAATGGGGCCACTCTGCAAGTGTCCCGCAACTGCATGTTCTGCGGGGTCTAAGGGGTTAAAGCAGGCGGTGAGAAAGCAACACAACGATGCCTGCTTTAACCCCTTGTTTGCTGTACTGCACACGGTTGCAGGGCACTTACAGATGGCCTCATTCACTTGAGTCCACCAACCATGACAGGGCGTATAACTTCTACTGCGGCTGTGGCATATGTACACTGCAGTTAAACGGGGTGTGGTTGGGGCAGGAGTGATAAAAACTCATTTTAACTATGGGGTTTTACCACCCCCCAAACTGCAAATGTAAAGCACATCAGTGTGAAAGCAGCCCTATACTATTATGCCCAGTGTATTGCTTCACACTGACCTGAAGATCTCTTCTTTGCTGCTGTTGGCGTCACTCTGGAGACTGCTAGCCGGGGTAAGAGGTGGAGTGCAGTTGGTGTCACTTTGCATGGGGCATGAGCCGGCACTACAGAGGAGGCATCGGCTTATGCGGCTCTTTCTCCCTACCACAGCTCCAACTTTATAAGTAGTTCCTCTGCATTGCACTCTGATGCTCTGGGATGGCGGGTCAGCAAGCCAGTCACTACCAGTCACCTTGCCATGGTCTACAGGCAGATCGGGATTTACAGGTTGCTGACCCCTGATTTTAAGGGGCCAGACACCTCTTAAAGTGAGAAAGGGGAAAATGAGCTGTAATCTAAAGGATCCCATTTAAAAGAGCACAAGCTATTTATGACCTTACATTTCAGCCACTGTACAGGTGTTTTTGCGCTAAAAATAGCGACTGTAAAGTGCTTCTAAACTGCCTCCTAAACCACCCCAGTATGAAAGCCCAAGTGCTTTTACACTGGGGCGGTGCGCTTGCAGGACAGGAAAAAAGTCCTGCAAGCAGCATCTTTGGGGCGGTGTGGGAGCGGTGTATACACCGCTCCTCCACCGCCCCTGCCCATTGAAATGAATGGGCAGCGCCGGTGCTTTTAACCCCTTTTTAAACCCTTCTTAGGGGTTAAAAGTGCCCAGCTGCCGCCCGAATAGCGGCGCCAAATCGCCACTATAACAGCGGTAAAGCACTACTAAAACAATCGGCGCTTTATCGCTAACGCCCTGCCCACCCCAGTGTGAAAGTGACCTTCATGTGTGGGTCATAAATATAAGGTGAGAGCACAACCGGTGGAGAGTGTCTGCACAGGAGGTGGATAAGAGAAATGAGTGTGCACTGCATTTGAAGCATTGAAGATTATATGAGGGGCTGTGTATTGCATATGGAAACTTTATCTTGAAAGATTATAATTTTGGCAGGGGATAATAGCGCTAGACTTTTGTTTCAGATTTTAACGTTTTGACACATTTATGAGATATGGTATATGTGTTGGCAGCTCAAATGTGTTTAGTGGCAATTTTGAATTTTTTTTAAATAGCAGAGCAAAGGGGAGTTTCAGTATTTTTTTTTATTGTAGGTGAAGTGTTGTGCACACACTCCTCAATCTCCTTCCCACCATTTAGAGTTATCGGTGCTGCTCCTGTTTGCAGATGGCACATAGACCTATCCTTGGTTAAACTCTGCTGCCTGCCTACAGTGACCTTGTCACCTTCAGCCACCTGACCCCCTCCTGCTACACGCAGTTGGTTTTTCAAGTATTCAAGACCCTAGCCTTGTACCCTGAGCCATGTCGCCTCCACTCTGCGATGCAGCATGTTAGGTCCTAAACATATGGGAAGCAGTCCCAATATCCTTTTGTGCCTCCAGTTTACAATCCACTAATGGTTCCGGTGCTGCCTGCGGTGCACCCTCTGAAGTGCCAAACATATATAGTCTGTAATTTTGCCCTCTGCCTGAGTCTATGCAATCCTCACAATCTTCTTTACCTCCATTGGGCATTACTTTTTTGGTGCACCTACAGTTCCCAATGTATGCTTCTAAACAGCTAGCTGCCCTGTACCTGCTTGAGAAATGCTGTCTCCTATGTGGATTTGGCAGTATCCCATCCTAACAAAGCTTTAACTATCCCCGTAGGGCAGGGGTAGGCAACCTGCAGGCCTCCAGCTGTTCTGGAACTACATTTCCCATGAGGCTTTGCAAGGCTGGCAGTTACAATTACTCCCAGAGGCATGGTGGGACTTGTAGTCCTGCAACAGCTGGAGGGCCGCAGGTTGCCTACCCCTGCCTTAGGGGATGCACCTGTTTATAAGAACCCAATTAACAAACAATATGAGAGTTTTTTCTAAAATCTTGTTCTCTCTTGCAGACCCTGCTTTGCAATTTGCTTTGGCTGTGACTCTAGTCTGCCAAACTCTAACTGACTGGGCTAGTCCTAAGGGATCTGGTTACTATGCAACTGAACCCTTACCTGTAGAGTGCTTAGAGCTCTTGCCTGTAGCCTTGAATTACTACATGGATGGTTTGTTAGAAGTTTCCAGGCATGTTTTTCATATGAGACTCCTGCTGTGAATGTGAACATAAGGAGGACTCTTTAGTTAAAGTGCTGGGCTTCAGAACCAGCTTGCAAAAAGTGTCTGCTTCACATGCATTTTGAGGGAGAACGTCTTTTCAGAGTCGCCCTCGACACCCTTATAAGGATGTCAACAGGAGCAAGAGAACCCATCTTTCACAGGCTCAGTTGGGGAAGACTTCCAGGTCTCCCAAACCCTCAGACACATCTTGTTCAGCATGAAGAGTAGACCCCACATTCCAAACTGGGGAGATGTCTGTTAGCCTTTGAGGATATATGGGAGACCAGTATCTCAGATGCTTGGGAGCAGGAAGTGTTTTCCAGGGGCTACAAGCTAGAATCCTGCTCCAAGCCCCTCTTTGGTTCATTTCTTCCAACCTACCTGTATTGTTACACAGATTAGGAGATCTCTATGCAGCCCTAGCAGGTCTCCTGGGGCAAGGAATCATCATCCCAGTCCCAGTGGCAGAATAGTTCTACTCCAATCTATTCAAGTATCCCGGGCCTAAAGGCAGCGACTACCCCATAATGGTTCACAACCTGAACTGTGATCACCCGTGATCAAAACTCGTGTCTACTAACCTAAAGAAAAAGGGTAGGCAGGGGATGTTTGGTACAGTTCTGGAAGCCCTGCAAACCTGAAAGAGCTCAGTACCAAGCTAAACACATCAGCAAGGAAAAGGCATCCCTTGGGCAAAGGGATCTTGCCTATTCTAAAGCCTCAAAGAGTCACTGTGCTAGAGCTGTACCTGAGCCCTCAGATCCAACAATGCCTGTTCTGCCAGAGTCTGTGGAGCAATAGTCAGGAGGGTTATCAGAATGATGCATTTTCACCTGGGATAAATCATAGCAAGGAAGATTGCCAGGAGGGTCTACCTCTAGAGTCTGCAAAACAAGCAAGGAGTAAAGACTCAAACCCTAGTGTGCAGATCCAATTGGAGCATTCCACAAACAATAAACTAGCCTGTACAGTCTGCAGATGGTCCACAGTATTATGGAGCTTCCCTCTGACGTCCTCCACCTGCAATGCAGGACCAGAAGCACATTCAGATGTCTGGACCACTTCCCCATGTTCAGAAGGAATCAGCTGGCAGAACCCGGTCTACTGCCAGCCGTATTGGAAGTGAAAAAGTGGACATGACTGGAACACATGGTTACTACCCAATTCAAAATCAGGACCTAAATTGCTTCTCTTACCACAGCAAGACCTCCGGTTTCTCCCCAGTGATAGAAGCACACTACTGTGTCCATAACAGGTGACCTCTTTAAGGTTGATCTCACAAAGGAGGAGGAGCCACCTGTTCCTGGGCCTCCAGTATGCAGACCAGAAGACAAAGGTTTTCCAAAGACAGGACTTCCAGAAGAAGAGAAATCTTCGCCAACCCCAGAAGACTGATCAACCAGGTCAGGAACTACTTGCTCATCAGGGGCAGACAGTTTAGTCTACTGAGAAACCTGATTCACAACAGCAGGGGAAGGGTCTAGGAAGAGAATGGGCTAAAAGAAGTTCTCCAGAGAGGATGACCCCTCAACACAATACTCCTGCCATACCTGAGAGACAGGCAAATCCCTGACTAATGAAAAGGGACATGAGAGCAAGAAATTTTTTAGAGTCCCTTGCCACAAAACTATTCTGGTTATACATTATCTGTCTGCAAGCGATTAAAATGTTCCACTGCTTTCTGAAGATACAAGAACCAGCAAAATATTGGTTACATTTGGACCGGTAACATTTTAGCCCACTCACATACCTCCCAACATTTTGAGATGGGAATGAGGGACACCTTTAGCAAAAGTATGTAGGAATAGGACACACCCCCTGCCACACCCCCTTAAAGGAGAATTATACAAAAAAATTATTAGTTATAGTGGATGTAAACCCGATTCATGAAATTTGAGCTGGGCACATACAGTATCTCATAAAAGTGAGTACACCCCTCACATTTTTGTAAATATTTTATTATTTCTTTTCATGTAACAGCACTGAAGACATGACCCTTTGCTACAATGTAAAGTAGTGAGTGTACAGCTTGTATAACAGTGTAAATTTTCTGTCTCCTCAAAATAACTCAACACATAGCCATTAATGTCTAAACCGCTGGCAACAAAAGTGAGTACACCCCTAAGTGAAAATGTCCAAATTGGGCCCAATTAGCCATTTTCCCTCCCTGGTGTCATGTGACTCATTAGGGTTACAAGGTATCAGGTGTGAATGGGGAGCAGGTGTGTTAAATTTGGTTTTATCGCTCTTACTCTCTCGTACTCATCACCGGAAGTTCAACATGGCACCTCATGGCAAAGAACTCTCTGAGGATCTGAAAAAAATAATTATTGCTGTACATAAAGATGGGCTAGGCTATAAGAAGATTGCCAAGACTCTGAAACTGAGCTGCAGCATGGTGGCCGAATCTATACAGCGGTTTAACAGGACAGGTTCCACTCAGAACAGACCTCGCCATGGTCGACCAAAGAAGTTGAGTGCATGTGCTCATCGTCATATCCTGGGGTTGTCTTTGGGAAATAGACGTATGAGTGCTGCCAGCATTGCTGCAAAGGTTGAGGGTGTGGGAGGTCAGCCTGTCAGTGCTCAGACCATACGCCACACACTGCATCAAATTGGTCTGCATGCCTGTTGTCCCAGAAGGAAGCCTCTTCTAAAGATGATGCACAGGAAAGCCCGCAAACAGTTTGCTGAAGACAAGTAGACTAAGGACATGGATTACTGGAACCATGTCCTGTGGTCTGATGAGACCAAGATAAACGTATTTGATTCAGATGGTGTCAAGTGGGTGTGGCGGCAACCAGGTGAGGAGTACAAAGACAAGTGTGTCTTGCCTACAGTCAAGCATGGTGGTGGGAGTGTCATGGTCTGGGGCTGCATGAGTGCTGCCGGCACTGGGGAGCTACAGTTCATTGAGGGAACCAAGACTGTCAACATGTACTGTGACATACTGAAGCAGAGCATGATCTTGCACCCCATCAGAGACTGGGCCGCAGGGCAGTATTCCAACATGATAAAGACCCCAAACACACATCCAAGATGACCACTGCCTTGTTAAAGAAGCTGAGGGTAAACGTGATGGACTTGCCAAGCATGTCTCCAGACCTAAACCCTATTGAGCATCTGTGGAACGGAAGGTGGAGGAGTGCAAGATCTCGAACATCCACCTGCTCTGTGATATCATCATGGAGGAGTGGAAGAGGACTCCAGTGGCAATCTGTAAAGCTCTGGTGAACTCCATGCCCAAGAGGGTTAAGGCAGTGCTGGAAAATAAAGGTGGCCACACAAAATATTGACACTTTGGGCTCAATTTGGACATTTTCACTTAGGGGTGTACTCACTTTTGTTGCCAGTGGTTTATGCACTAATGGGTGTGTATTGAGTTACTTTGAGGAGACAGCAAATTTACACTGTTATACAAGCTGTACACTCACTACTTTACATTGTAACAAAGTGTCATTTCTTCAGTGTTGTCACATGAAAATATATAAATAAAAGAAATAAAATATTTTCAAAAATGTGTTGGGTGTACTCACTTTTGTGAGATACTGTATATCTGCAGTGTTTTCTTATCTCTCTTCAAAGCTATAAGTCCTGTGGGTTTCTCCTGCTCCGTTCTTCTGTTATCAGCATGATAACTTCTGACAAGTTCTCCGTCAACTGAGATAAAACCAGGCTGAATTTTGTGTCAAGGTTGCTATAAATAGATTAGCAGACAGCTAAACAATTCACAGAACAGCTCTGAGAGTCTCTGCCTATGTGGAGTGGGGGTGTGTGCCTTTCCTCCAATCATCTGTGTTGGCTGTATGGCCAGACTTTACACTCAGTGCCAAACAGGAAGAGAAAATCTCTAACACAATGTGAACTTTCTAAATCTATAAAGCTTAAGACAGCAGATATATGTAAAACTTACGTAAGGAGAATTGTTTCACCTCTGTGTATCATCTGAGCAGGGCCGTCTTTACCGCGGGGCAAACGGGGCAGCTGCCCTGGGCCCAGTTATTGTTGGGGGGTCCAAACAGCTGCCCATGCCCACCGGAGTTCCACCACCTCCGGCGCTGATCACGCTGGCTGCTCGCTCCTGTCCTCTAGGAGAGGAGTGCTGCTTCTGTATTTACAGGTGACAGCGCTCCTCTTCGTGTGGCCATTCAGAACCCTCCCTGCTTCACACATTGATCTCTGTGAGAGGAGGGAGGGGGCGGGGCATCTATACATGTGGAAGCTCCTCCAGAGACCAGCAGCCTGCACGGACATGCACGGCTCTTCTGCAGCACTACTGTTTGAGTGAGCTGTGTACTTTAATCTGAGGGGAGGAGAGCTTTGTTCTCTGGGGGATTGGGGTTGGACCATGCATTCAGTCAACCATGCATTCTCCACATAGCACCCCCCCAATCCTGCACTCTGCGCGTAGCGCACCCCTCAATCCTGCACTCTGCACAAAGAGCACCCCTCAATCCTGCACTCTGCATATAGTACATCCCTTAATCCCTTAACCCTGCACATAGTGTACCCTTCAATCCTGCACTCTGCACATAGCGCACCCGTCAACCCTGCACTCTGCACATAACGCACCCTCGACCCTGCACTTTGCACATAACATACCCCTGAACCCTGCACTCTGCACATAACGCACCCCTGAACCCTGCACTCTGCACAGAGTGCACCCCTAAACCCTGCACTCTGCACAGAGCGCACCCCTGAATCCTGTATATAGCACACCCCTCAATCCTGCACTCTGCACATAGCACACCCCTCAACCCTGCACTCTACATATAGAGCACCCTTCAACCCTGCATTCAGCACATAGCGCACCCCTGAACGCTGCACTCTGCACATAACGCATCCTTGAACCCTGCACTCTGCCATCGCGCACCCCTCAACCTTGCACTCTGTACACAGCACACCCCTCAACCCTACACTTTACACACAGCACACCCTTCAATCCTGCACTCTGCACATAGTGCACCTCTCAACCCTGCATGTAGCGCACCCCTCAACTCTGCACTCTGTACATAGCGCACCCCTCAATGCTGCACTCTATATGCAGCAAACCCCTCAACCTGCACTCTGTACGCAGCACACCCCTCACCCTGCAATCTGTACAGAGCACACCTCACAACCCTGCACTCTGCTCGTAGCACACTCTTTTGTATATAGTTCACTCCTGAACTCCTGGTATGTATCAGGAATCGTTATGTTATGTAGTGCACCCCTCAACTCTTCACTCTGTATGTAGCTCAACCCTGCACTCTGTATATAGTGCACCCCTCAACCCTGCACTTTGTACATAGCGCACCCCTCTACCCTGCACTCTGCACATAGTGCACCCCTCAACCCTGCATATAGCGCAACCCTCAACCCTGCACGTAGCGCAGCCCTCAACCCTGCACGTAATACACCCCTCAACCCTGTACTCTGTACGTTGCACACTCTTCTGTATATAGTTCACTCCTTAACTCCTGGTATGTAACAATGTCTCAATGTTAGTGCAGTTTGACCACACACACAAGTTGAAGCAGCGATAATGATGTGCAGTAACCTCTAGCAACCAATCCGTGAATAGTAATGATCTGCTGTATTCTTTAGCAACCAATCAGTGAGCAAGAATGATTTGCAGTAACACCTAGAAACCAGTTTTCAAAAATAATGTTGTGGTAACTTCTAGCAACCAATCAGTGAGCAGTAATGATGTTCTGTAACTTCTAACAACCAATTAGTGAGCGGTAATGACGTGCAGTAACCTCTAACAACCAGTCAGCGGTAATGATGTGCAGTAACCACTAGCAACCAGTGAGCAGTAAGGATGTGCAATAACCTCTATCAACCATTTAGCAAGCAGAAATGATGTGCTGTAGCAACTAATTAGTGAGCGGTAATGATATGCTGTAACCTCTGGCAACCAATCGCAATCGCTGCCTGATCTGCTGCAGTAAACTGATTTTCTTTTTTGGGGAGGGGGGGTGAGAAAATATTTGCCTAGGGTCCAATCAATTTTAAAGACAGCCCTGCATCTGAGGATATTCACTTCACCTGGTATATGTGAGGGTTTACATCCACAAGTGCTTTTTTTCTACCACTACTAGGGACAAATGAGGAGAGAGGGACAGACGGACTTTGTTCCAAATCAGGGACAGTCTCAAAATCAGGGACATTTGGGAGCTATGCACTCGGGCCCTCAACGACTGTTCTCTGGCCCTTTTCTTACAACCTCATGCACCCCCTTATAGCGCCACCCAGCGATGGGCTGATAGAAGACACATGAAATGGGAGGGGAAGGGGCCAGAGCCAGCAACAATAGGAGGTAGTGATTTTTTGCATTCTATAGAAGGTCAGAATAGATGTAAAGAAACAAGAGATGCCTGCTATATTTTGCAAGTGTCACTGTGCTAATTTTTTAATGCTCATTGATTTTTCTTTTAGCTACATTGAGGAAACCCCCTTCACATGGAGTGAGCAAAGGTCAGACTCCTCCTGTACCTGCGCACCTCCAGTCCAAAAAAGCTGCAAGGGGCACAGAAAAACAGTTACATGGGCACGAAAAACATATTTTCTTTATCATACCTCACGGGACACAGAGAGTCTTATATTCATTACAAATAGTCTTATGCTGACATTTTATGGTGTTTCAACACTGGCAAAAAAAAGACAAGAAGTCTCCTCTCAGGCATAACCCCTCCCTGTTATGCAAGGCTTCAGTTTTTTGCTAGTGTCTGAAGATAGCGGTCACAGCTGTGCAGCTCTCTGCCCAACAATAGTTAGCTTACTGAACCCTGCGCAATAATATACTGCCTGGTGAACCAGAAGGGTGCAATTGTATATAGGTCCAAGGAAGCGATCCCCAGCTGGGGAATCAAGTCCCTGAAGTCCCTTTGAGGCAAAGCTCACCTGGAAGGGTGAAGATTGGACCCCTTGAGGGTCCTGAGGCTGGAATGGTAAATGCCCTGTGGTATATTTCTGGTGACACCCTAACTGCCTGTGACACTCCCCCACCAGAAAAGGAAAGTGGGCTGCTTTACTTATTCCAGGGACCATTTTCAGCTGTTTATTTTTACTTTTGTTGCTTTTCTTTACATTTTATGAGCCTCCCCCAGCTGCCCCAAGCGTTACAAAGCAGTTGCGGAGGTAAGAGGAGGCTCAGGGTGCAAATGCAGGAGGCGGAGATAATTCTCCACCCCTGCATTTACTTTGATGGCCGAGCCATGTGTGAATGTACATTGTGGCCAGTGACGTAAAGAATGGGGCAGCGCGCCCTGGTGGAGGCCATCTTCAAACCCCTGTGAGATTGGAGGAGTGCAGGCTCTTGGGGAAATGATGCTCACTGCTATGCAGTGGGGCACTGTGAGTGGGCAAAACACAGGTTACCTCTGACTATTGCAGGCAGGATTAATAGAGCTTTATGGCTGAGGATCTGACATTTGGACATCAGTAGATCATAGCAGTGGAGACTACTAAGATGAGGACAAAAAATGGGATTTTAAAGGCACTGTATTAAAATCCCATTTTTTGTCCTCATCTTAGTAGTCTCCACAGTTAACCCGGGATGTGGCACAGAATTATCAATCACTGTCCACGGTAGTCACACCGTGTGAACATAATCTTTTTGAGTAGGCCATAGCAGAAAAGGCCTTTGTGTGACAGGCTTATTGGCAAGACTACAGGTCACAGAAGAATCTTCTTGACAGCAGAGATTCCTTGTGGGACTACTGGTCAGAGCAAGTATTACAGAGGCCACACAAATGCTCACCTTTCATTGTGGGGGCAGTGGATCACTGGTAGTTTTGGAGCGGGCAATCTCCTAAGGTAACTAGTGCACTAGTGTTTCCTGGTACAGTGCCCTTTCGGCTGACTGGGACCGCTGTGTCCAGCAAAGGTCCAGTTTTAGATGTTAGTTTAGCAGGCCAAGGTCTTCCTGATGGCCGAGAGGAAGGGGATGTAGGGTATGAGGGGTCCCATATGCTTTATTTCAGGTAGGGAGGAACATCCATGCATTGTATCCCCAAAGGCTCATTTTGTGAACACAAAAAATATTACTCTTCTGCAGGTTCTCGATCGTCCTCTTTCTCAAGGAGTGATCATTCTGGTCCCAGTGCACAACAGGTTTTGCGGTACCTACTCAGACCTTTTATGCGTTTTGAAATAAAATGGTGATGTTCATTCCATCTTGGATCTCAAGAGACTCAACAAGTGCTGAAGCTTGGATGGAATCGGTGCTGTCCATGGTGACCTCTCTCCAGCAGGGAGGTTCCTGACATCTGAACATCAAAGATGCTTACCTGAATGTTCCAATCCTTTCGCCTCTAAAAGGTTCTTCACTTTGAGCTGGGGGACTGCCACTAAAAATTGTAGCCCTGCTGTTTGGCCTATCCTTATTTCCCATAGTGTTCACCAAGGTTTTAATTTCTGAATGCCAGAGTATCCCTATTGTGGATATCTGGACAACTTACTTCTAAGGGAGCAATCAGCTTCTCTGCTGGGGACCAATGTGTTTCACACAGTGCACACTCTGGAGAGGTTCAGATTGGTCCTGAATTTACAGAAATCAGCCTTAGCCCTAACCCAGAGATTAGAATATTTAGGCTTGACCCTGCATACCGTGAGGTAAGAGTGATTCTGTTTCTAGACATATGTTGTGCTCTGAGGGCTCAGGTAGCTTTACTCAAGACTATAACTAATCACTCAATTTGCTTTTGCATGGGTTTTGGGAGAGATGATAGCCTCTACTGAGGCAGTACCTTTGTCCAGCTTTTCTCCTGATCCCTCCAATGGAGTGTCTTAAGGGCATGAAATGGGGATGCAGTCTTTGGATTCCCTGATGTTGTTAAATACCAGCACAAGACTGCTTTAGGACTGGTGGATCTCTTCATGGATGCTGGGGATGGGAAAACCTTTAATCCTTTTATTCTGGAGGGTCTGGACAATGGACGACAGCATAATGGGCTGCGGTGCAGCTCTAGACCATTTCTCTGTCGTTGCCCATCACTATCCGGGGTTTGAGGGCCTTTTACCTTGCCCTATTGCATTGGTAAGTGCTGCTGAAGGGCCTTCTTGGAAGGGTCCACTCAATGTCATAGTGATGGCGTACTCAAGGAGGCACAGGAAGTTGGGTTGCTCAAAGGAAGTGGATACATCCCGCATTGGGTGGAACTCTATGTTCCACCACTGTCTGCCATTTCCAGGCGTGGAAAATTGGCAGGAGGATTTTCTCAGCCATCAACTACTGTCTCGGGGGCAGTGGGGTTTTCACCCAGAGGTCTTCAAGGAACTCTGTCAATGGTAGGGTTCCCTGCATGTGGATGTCCTGACATCCAGGTTCTGCAGGTTTGTCTCCAAGACCAGGGATCTCTAAAGTGATTGTATAGGCTCAAGTTTTTTTCCTTCATGCATTCTATGCATGAAGGTAAAAAACCTTCTATGTGCAGCAGTGCCCCCCAGCCCCCCTAAAACTTACCTGGGCGCCATCTCAATCCAGCGATGTGCAAGAGAGCAGCAGCTCTCCCTGGTCTCACCCTCCAAATTGGCTGGGCCATCGACAGTGGCTATTGTCTCCCTCTACTGTGAATCACAGCAAGTGAGCCAATGAAGAGAGAGCGGGGACAGGGTCGAGTGAATGGACACACAGAGCAGCAACTCGGGATAGCTGCTTGCTATGGGCGCACTAGGCAGGAGGGAGGGTCCTGGAGCACCAGCAGTGGACCTAACAAGAATAGGATCGTGGCTGCTCTGTGCAAAACTATAGCACAGAGCAGATATGTGTGACATATTTAATATCAATTTAAGCATTTGCGTTTTTGCAGGATTAATCTAGAAGGTATTCCAGTGTTTCTAACCCCAGTCTTAGCCCAGAAGAACTAGGTACTCTCATATTGTGAACATTTCAGCAGGCAATACTTGGATCTTCTGGATTTCCCCGACCTTCTGTTGCAAGGTCCAATCTTTCTTTCTTCTTTTATAGTTGCTGGCGTAATGGCATCCTACTGAGGGCTTGGAAGATGACTTCAAGGCAGATTTATCACAGATTTTAGAAATATTGTTTTGTTTGGTGTGAGATCAGAGGTTTTCTCCTCCTAAACTTATCGGTGGGCACATCCTGGCTTTTCCCAATCTAGAATTTTTTTGGAACTGACCTTGAAATCGATCAAGGGTCAGATTTCAACCTTAGTGGTCCCTTTTCAGAGAAAGATTTTTTTTACATTACTGGGTGCATGTGCTTGTGCAAGACAACGTGTGTTTTGTGCCACTGGCCAGGATTCCATTGACTCAGTGGGATCTCACCTTAGCAAATTCTATATTGCAGAATTCTCCATCTAAAACTATGCTGATTATTCCTTTAGACCTGTCTCAGAAGGTTATATTTCTGGTTGCCTTAACCACTTAAGGACCGGAAGGATTTCCAGCTTTAGGACCGGAGCCCTTTTTGCGATTCGGCGCTGCGTCGCTTTAACTGACAATTGCGCGGTCGTGCGACGTTGTACCCAAACGAAATTTGCGTCCTTTTTTTCCCACAAACAGAGCTTTCTTTTGGTGGTATTTGATCCCCTCTGCGTCATTTCTGATCGCCGCTATAAACAAAAGAAGAGCGACAATTTTGCAAAAAAAAACAAATTTCTTACTTTTTGCTAAAATACAAATCCAAAAAAAAAAATATAAAAAAACATTTTTTTTCACCGTTTTTGGCCGATTTATATTCTTCATCATATTTGCGATAAAAAAAAATCACAATCGGCGTTTATTGATTGGTTTGCGCAAAAGTGGTCGCGTTTACGGATGATGAGAATTCATTTTTGGGTTTTTATTT
>BLSH010132810.1:47372-61737 GCA_018402905.1 Glandirana rugosa | reverse complement strand
CCATTTTGACACTTTTTTGGGACCATTGGCATTTATACAGCGATCAGTGCTATAAAAATGCACTGATTACTGTGTAAATGCCATTGGCAGTGAAGGGGTTAACCTGCAGGGGGCGCGCTAAGGGTTAACTATGTTCCCTGGGCGTGTTCTAACTGTAGAGGGGCTTGCCTAGCTGGGGAAGGGAAGTGGTCACAGCCTTCACGTAAAGGAAGGCTGTGATCACAGCCCTTCCCCCTCACACAGAGCGGAGGTCCGTGTTTACTTACACGGACCTCCGCTCCTTCACTCCGGGGGGGGGGGGCATCGCGGGTGGCCGGCGGCAATCGAAGCCGCCGCACCCGCTCCCTGGCCCCCCCCGGACACAGTGAGCGCGCGGGCGCGCCTCCGGCGGCGCGCGCGCGCTCACTGTGCGCGATCTGGCGGCCGCCATCGTATGACGGCGGTTTGCCTTACAGAGCCACTTTGCCGCCGTCAGATGCCGATCGGCGGTCGGCAAGTGGTTAAGCCTCGTACACACGGGATGACGATCGTACGTACGATTATCGCAAATCGTATGTTGCATAATGTAACTTGCATACTGACTGCACTACACGATCGTACGAGCACAGAAAGAACATTCAGGTACATGTAATTAGCATCCGTCCGTTCCTGACTTCTGAGCATGTATGTTTTGCACAATACAACTTGTTGGACCAACTGCTCTGTACACACAATACAACGGTCGTATGAGCGCTTGTTGGTACGACCAAGTTTTCTAGTTTGCTCATACAGCTCCCTTGTACGACTGTCGTATGTTCGGCTGTTCTAATCGCGCATATGAACGATCGATATTGCATACAACGGTCGTTAGCACGACCTGTTGCATACGATCGTCGTCCCGTGTGTACGAGGCATTACTTCAGCTCGCAGAGTTTGGAATTTGGCTGCTCTTTTCTGTACAGAACTGTTCCTGGTGTTTTCTGGGTTTTTTTTTTCAAATTCTTTATTTATCAAAGGCTGAAAGCATCCAACAGAGTGTAACCATATAGAGTCAATTCAGTTTTACATAAATGGAACAAAGAATTTAAACCGTTCAAGGTGTCTTGAAAGTACAATATAAAATGTAGTTAATGCACAGTATTCATGAACATTTAAAAAAGAAAAAAAAAAAAAAGAAGGAGGCACTTCCGTAAACAAAAAAGAACAAATGCAAAGAATCTGAAGAAGTACTTTCAAACAAATACTTTTATTTTAGAAGTAAAAAATAAGGAAGTAGTGAAACAAAATGGTTGAAGGACGCCAATAGTTGTCTAATAGGTAATTTAATGAGATGTAAGAAGAGATATCAGGAAAAAGAGGGGGGGGGATAGAGCCGGGCCAATGAGGTGCGCACGCGTCACAGCAAGTAAGAGCGTGAAGACTTCAGTTTCCAGAGCAGTCTTCCAGGAGGACTTTACCTTCGTCTGTATATACAAACATGTTCCAGTATGACCATGTTTTGGTATAACGTTCTCTCTTATTTTGGGCCGTTAACACCGGGACCTCTAGAGCAGTGGTTCTCAACCCTGTCCTCAAATACCCCCAACAGGCCATCTTTTGGGAATTTCTTTTAGATAAAATAGCTGTCCAAAATACCAAACCATTAACTCTGATTTAAAGCACCTGTGCAAGATAAAGGAAAACCTGTAAACACGGGCTCTTAGGGGTACTTTAGGACAGGGTTGAGAACCACTGCTCTAGAGTATTGATGTTCCTTACTCTGGTAAGCCACAAAGAAATAGAAGGGGGGGTTAACTTCTTTCCAGCATAAAGTGATACATGCTTTGGCGACAATAACCAACTGATTTCTTATACTTCTTTAGAGGAATCTGTGAGCAGAGGAGCAAAAAGAAAGCAGGATCCTCAGGTATCGGGAAATCAATAAAGAGTTGAGTGATCTTTTTCACATTCGACCAGTACTGTTGAAGTTTTGGACAAGTCCAAAAAATATGGATCACTCTCCCCTGTTCCTCTTGACACCTTCAACAACGATCCGAGGCCTCTGGAAAGAATGTGCACAGAACTGACGGAGTATAATACCAGTGCGTCAGTAGTTTGTAATTGGTTTCCTGAATGCACGTACATATAGATGATTTCAGAGCAAGGTGAATAATATTCTACTGTTGGTTAGGTGTGAAAGTTCTATCCAACGTCCTTTCCCATTTACTGGGGCCAGACATAACAAAATACTCTGGTGGGCAGATTAGTAGCGTGTACATCTTAGAAAGGGGGTGGGGAAGGGGGGTCACTGTCCACGCAATATGTTTCAAGCGTCGTTAACCTAAGACCGAAATGTGTCAGGGATCCCAGGGAATGGAGATGACGTAGTTGTAATGCTTGCCAGAGCTTTAGCCTGTACCGTCCGTCCGATATTCCTAGTGTTTCACCGTGACAAGGTGGTTCTACAGCTTTGGCAGTCATTTTTTATTGAGGTGGTTTCTTTGTTACATCTCATCCAGGACATTGTGTTGCAGTCTTCTATATTAAGTGACGGTCTTCTGTACTAGGCCGTAGTAGCTCAAGGCTCTTCACACTTTGGGGGAGACTTACTAAATCTGGTGCAGCTGTGCATAGTAACCAATTAGCTTCTAGGTTTATTGTCAAAGCTTAATTAAACAAGCTGAAGTTAGAAGCCGAGTGGTTACTATGCACAGCTGCAACCAATTCGGTGTGCACCAATTTTAGTAAATTTTCCCTTGTCTGGCTTCAGCATCTCAAGTTTGTGAACCTGCTAACTGGTCTTTGGTTCATATTTTTACCAAGTGGATGTTAGAGTCTCTGAGGTTGCTATGTTTGGTAGGAATGTTTTGCAGGCTGCTGTATGAGATTCAAGCCTATTTTGGATTAGTTGGTGGGAGCATGTTGCCCTTCCCTCATATTCAGTGCTTTGGGATATCCCTATTCGTAAGGAATATAAAACCCTCTGTTTCCCGTGATGTACGGTAAAGAAAATTGGATTTCTGATTTACATGCAAAATCCTTTTCTAGGAGTACAACACGAGACACAGAGGTCCCACCATTATTTCTTCTGGTTCATGGCTTGCTAAAAAAACTGAATCCTTGTCTAACAGGGAGGGCTTACAGTCATGGACAAAAATATTGGCACCCCTGCATTTCTGTCAGATAATGGACCACTTCGCCCAGAAAATTTTTGCAATTACAAATGTTAAGGCATTCTCATGTTTGTGTCTTCTTTTTGTATTGGTATGGCACATAAAAGTGGAGAAACAAAAAGCCAAATCTGACACATTCCACACAAAACTCAGAATATGGACTGGACAAAATTATTGGCACCTTCTTAAAATTGTAAGAAATAATTGCATTCCATGTTTGTGATGCTCCTGTAATTTGCAATTAAACTCACCTGTATCAATTAACAGGTGCTGACAAAATAGAAATCACACCTGCAACCAGTAAGGCCCTTTTCACACGGACGTTCCGTTCAGGTCCGCCTGTTCTTTTTGTCTTTTTGTCAGGCGGACCTGAACAGAGCCTCCATGCAGCCCTATGGAGCGATGGATATCCGCTGACACCCGTCGCTCTCCGATCCGCTCACCTTCCATAAAGTGTGACGGAGGAAAACCCTATTTTTCCATCCCTCTGCGGATCAGATGACAATGGACAGACGGTCTGTCGTCATCCGATTTGCCATAGCCGACAGCGGCGCTCTGACAGATCCGTCTCTGCACAGAAAGAGTGATCCCCGCTGAGCAAAAAGGACCTTGCACATGGACACGTCCATGTGAAAGGAGCCTTAAAATGGTGAACAATTGACTCAACCTTTCTGTTGTGCATCTCTGTGTGCCACACAGAGCATGGAGAAGAGAAAGAGCAGCAAAGAATTGTCTGAGAATTTGAGAACATAAAATTGTGGAAAAGCATGGACAATCGCAAGGTTAACAGATCATCTCCAGAGATCTTAATGTTCCTGTGTTCACTTTGCGCAACATTGTCAAGAAGTTTACAGCCTATGACACTGTAGCTAATCTCCCTGGGCAAAAGGGAAAAATTGATCAAAGATTGCAATGGATTGATTGAATGGTGGGTAAAGGACCTCGATCAACTTCCAGACAAATTCAAGCCAACTTTCAGGCACAGGGTACAACTCTGTCAGCTCGCAGTATATGCCACCATCTGAATGAAAAGGGACGCTATGGTAGGAGACCCAGGAGGACCCCACTGCTGACACAGAAACATAAAGCCAGATTGGAGTTTGCCAAAAACCCTTTAGGGAGAATGTGCTGTGGACAGATGAAACACAATTACAGCTTTTTGGTAAAGCCCATCATTCTACTGTTTTCAGAAAAAGAAATGAGGCCTTTAAAGAAAAGAATACAGTCCCAACAGTCAAACATGGTGGAGGATCACTGATGTTTTGGGGTTGCTTTGCTGCTTCAGGCACTGGATGTCTTCACTGTGTGCATGGCATTATAAAATCTGAAGACCACCAAGGAATTCTGGAGTGCAATGCAAGGCTCAATGTCAGAAAGTTTGCTCTCCGTCAGTGGTCATGGGTCTTACAGCTGGACCCAAAGCACACATCAAATAGCACCCAGAAATGGCAAGCAATGAGTCCAGATCTAAATCTCATAGAGCACCTGTAGACATCTCAAAACAGCAGTTGGGAAAAGGAACCCTTCCAATGAGAGACCTGGAGCAGTTGGCAAAAGAAGAGGGGTCCAAAATTCCAGTAGAGAGGTGTAAGAGACTCATTGATGGTTACAGGAAGCAACTGATTTCAGTTATTTTTTCAAAATATTAAATTGAGGATGCTAATAATTTTGTCCCGTCCATTTTTGGAATTTTCTGTGAAATGTGTCAGATTTGGCTTTTAGTTTCTCCACTTTTTTGTGTCATACCAATACAAACAAAAGAAACAAACACGAGAATGCCTAAACATTTTTAATTGCAACAATTTTCTGGGCGAAGTGGTGCATTATCTGACAGAAATGCAGGAGTGCCAATATTTTTAGCCATGACTGTATGTCTGAGAGGGAACTTCCTGTTTTATTTTTGCCAGTGTCCAATTACCTGAAGGTGGCGGCATAACCCTATCAGTCATGAATATAAGGCGATCTGTGTTCCGTGATGTACTCCAAGAAAAGGATTTTACAGGTAAACCAAAAATCCCATTATTTTCACCTCATAACTGAAACAAGGTAAGCCATGTGAATACTGAAACACTGCAAGCAATGTAAAAAAAATTCCACAGTGGAACTTCTTTTACATGATGCTATAGTAGTATCTACTCAAATGTCAGGGTATTTTTTGTAACCTTCAGTAACTCTTGGGTCTTTAACATAATAATATGATGCAAGTAGTAATGTTGTGCAGTAATGGGTAGCAGTCATAAATATATTGCCTGTCAGCTGTCATGTTCACTGAGCCGTGCATGCGCAGCGAACATTTACCGCCCCAGTCGGCCCCCGTTCCGTGCAGCAGTGATCGCATGCGCATACGTGGGAGTGGCCTCATCGCGGCATGGCCTATGAAGTGGCAGACCCGATAGGAAGACTGGGCGAAGATGGAAGTGCCGGGGGCCTGCCGGATCGGTCCCATCGCCATGCTAGGAGGACACCATATGACAGGTAAGTCTGCCATAATGTACGAATATGCTGTGCATACTAGTACATTATGTTATAACCCAACTGGGGCCCTTAAAAAAGAAAACACAGCAGACTTTTCCAAAATGGATTAAATTCACTTCCTCAAAATTCTACAAACAATACCCCATAATGACAATGTGAAAGAAGTTTGTTTGAAATCTTTGTAAATTCATTAAAAATAAAAAACGAAAAAAATCCCCTGTACATAAGTTTTCACACCCTTTGCTCAATATTTTGTTGAAGCAACTTTGGCACCAATTACAGCCTCAAATCTTTTTGAGTATGATGCTACAAGCTTGGCACACCTATTTTTGGGCAGTTTCTCTCACTCTTCTTTGGAGGCCCTCTCAAGCTCCATCGGGTTGAATGGGGAGGGTCAGTGCACAGCCATTTTCACATTTTCTCCAGAGATGTTCAATTGGGTTCAAGTCTGGGCTCTGGATGGGCCACTCAAGGACATCGTTGTCACAGAGTTGTCCCTTAGCCACTCTCTGTTATCTTGGTTGTGTGTTTAGGGTTGTTGTCCTGTTGGAAGGTGAACCTTCGCCCCAGTCTGAGGTGCAGAGTGCTCTGGAGCAGGTTTTCATCAAGGATGTCTCTGTACATTGCTGCATTCATCTTTCCCTCGATCCTCACTAGTCTCCCAGTTCCTGACACTGAAAAATATTCCCACAGTATAATGCTGCCACCACTATGCTTCACTGTAGGGATGATATTGGCCGGGTGATGAGCAGTGCCTGGTTTCCTCCAGACATGACGCTTGCCATTCAAGCCAAGGAGTTCAATCTTTATTTCATCAGACCAGAGAATTTTGTTCCTCATGGTCAGTCTTTCAGGTGCCTTATGGCCAAATCCAGACGGGCTGTCATGTGCCTTTTACTGAGGAGTGGCTTCCATCTGGTGACTCTACCATACAGGCATGGCCAGTGGAGTGCTGCAGAGATTGTTGTGCTTCTGGAAGGTTGTCATCTTTCCACAGGGAAATGCTGGAACTCTGTCAGAATGACCACCATGTTCTTGATCACCTTCCTGACTAAGGTCCTTCTCCCCTGATCACTCAGTTTGCCTGGGCGGCCCACGCTAGGAGTCCTGGTGGTTCCAAACTTTTTCCATTTACGGATGATGTAGGCAACTGTGCTCATCGGGACCTCAATGCTGCAGAAATTTTTCTGTACCCTTCCCCAGATCTGTCCCTCGACACAATCCTGTCTCGAGCGTCTACAGACAATTTCTTGAACTTCTTGGCTTGGTTTGTGCTCTGACATGCACTGTTAACTGTGGGACTTTATATAGACAGGTGTGTGCCTTTCCAAATCATGTCCAATTAACTGAATTTAATACAGGTGGACTCCAATCCAGTTGTAGAAACATCTCAAGGATGATAAGTGCAAACAGGATGCACCTGAGCTCAATTCTGTGTGTAATGGCAGACTGTGAATACTTATGTTCAGGTCTTTTTTTTTTCATTTTTAATAATTTTGCAAAGATTTCTTTCACGTTGTCATTATGGGGTATTGTTTGTAGAATTTTGACAAAAAATAATGAATTTAATCCACTTTGGAATAAGGCTGGAACATAACAAAATGTGGAAAAAGTGAAGCGCTGTAAATATTTTCCTTATGCACTGTACCTTCCCTTCGCTCCTCTGCCACCATGATTGGACGAAATACCCAGTACTTTTGGGCTTTGTGATGAATGCAGCTCACTTCCCTTGCTCCCATGTGACAAGACTTGGTGTTTAATCAAGTGCAGAAAAACACAGATTAGCCCAGACTAAGCTCCAACTAGAGCCATTTGGCTATTACATAGGACTCCCTTTCCTTGCTCCTGGCTGCTAAATAGAGGGGATGGACAGTTAGACCCCTTTCACACTGGGGACGCAACCGCGCTGTCGGTAAAGTGCAGATTTGGCGCCACTTTTCGGCCACTAGTGGGGCTCTTTTAACTCCTAAAAATGAGTTAAAAACACCAGTGTTGCAGCCTTTTTATACAATGCTGAGGATTAACCCCTTAGGTTCCACAGTGAGTATAACAAGCGTGCTTTAATGCATATACAGACTGATTTTACTGCTGTGGGTTTAGTAACACTTTAAGGAAAGATGAGTATGTGCAGATGGGGAGAATATCATCAACATGAACCCACGCTATTGTCCTGCATGGGAAAAGCACAGGTTTAGTTTCAACATGATGATGTTGTTTTTATGCTTCAAAGACCACATTTTAAAAATTATAATATAATAAGCATCATTTAAAGAAAAATGGCAAGGGTTGAAATGAAAATACATTAAAAGGATAATAATATGAATTTTTGACTTACCGTAAAATCCTTTTCTCTGAGTTCATTGACAGACACAGCGATCCATATTTCTTGACCAGTGGGTTATATTGCCACCTGCAAGAGTAGGACTAGGCAGAAAAGAAAAAAAGACTACGCCTATGGGCAGTCCTAGGTGATATACACCCCCCTCTCTGCTATAGGCCTTCAGTTTAGTAACAAGCAGTATCAGAATCAAAAACTCCTAAGAGGGGTGTCTGTCAATTAACTCAGAAAAAAGGATTTTATGGTAAGTCAAGAAATCCTATTTTCTCGATCGTTCATTGATAGACACAGCGATCCATATTTCTTGACCAGTGGGACGCCCCAAAGCAGTGTCACACATGAGGGATGAGATAACGAAGATAAGGCTCCAGGCTAACACAAGAGCCAACTAGGTAACAGGAGCTCAACACAGAGAAACTGGAGCCCACCTGAACAATACGCCCTCAAGAGGAAATAGAACATTCAAACCGCAGTCTGAAACACCTGCGGCCAAAAGCAGCATCCGCAGATGCCAGCACACCCACTTCGTAGAATGTTGTGAAAGCGTACACCTACGACCAAGAAGGCATCAGCCAAATGTTGCAACCGACGCCTGATGACAGAAGACCCAAGAAACACTAAGCACCCGAGAGTGTACAGGAACAGGGAAAAAAGGGGAACCCAAGCCCCGACAGAATAGGTCAGAGTCAGTATCCGCTGAGCCATCCAGAAATGGTCACAAGCGAAGCAGACAGCCCCATACTCAGTCCGACTGCATCAAAAAACCATGAGTCTAACCTATGACAAGACTCGGGGTCTGGCAAATACACCTGATCACCCCAAATCCTGTAGGATATGTGGACAAGAGACAGAGAGAGGAACACAATGTCCCTATTCAAAAGGAAAACACCAAGTCCAGACCCCACGGTGGTAGAAGAGACCGCACCAGCGGGGACTAACTTGTAGCCCCTGAAGAGAGGTATGTACCAAAGAATGCAAGACAAGGTGACACTGAAGAAAACTACCAAGACTGACGCCTAGAACTTGAAGGTACTCAAGTCCATGTCTGCTCAATCCTCCGTGGAGGAGGAACAGAACTGGAACCACTGAGAAGGACGAAAGTGTCACATCCAGTAGTAGCTTTCCCTAGAGGGAGACTCCTCCACCTTCTGTAGTGCCAGAAAAACAGCACCTGGCTATTACAGCCAGGTCGTCAAAACAAAACTACTGACCATAAGCAAGACATAACAACGACCCTAGGGACCGGAGATCCTCCTCGAAAGGTGGTCCCCAAGGACCATAACTGCCAGGTCACCAATGGTCCCACGCTAGCCGCCTGATACATCCACCTGCCAGAATTTCAATCCCAGAAGAGGTCCGCCCCGGGACGCCCCAAAGACGAACCGCTCACAATCCAAAGTCTGAGCCCTTGTCATCCATACATGGAGAGAAAGGATTTGCTCTGTCAAATAACCGAAGAAGACGCCACCAGACCAGGAAACCCCTGGCTTCCAGATCCAGCATCTGATCGCCAAAAGACCTTGAGCACCAGTCCCATTACGTCAGGAACTCCCTTGATGGGAGCTTACACGGAACTGTGCAATAGAATGCCTCGAAAGTAGGCACCAGCAGACACAACAGCCACATGCAGGTCCGCAAGGAGCCCCACTGACACAGTAGACGAAACGCAGCAGCCGATCCTGGAGCTTTGTCCAGGCATCGAAAACACTCTGACCAAAACTGGGGTCCTAGTCGGGTCCAGATAACTCAGTGTTCCGGAAAGAGCAAGAGCGGACTCCTGGCAGTATAGAAGCCAACTGAATTCTGTCAAGATCAGTATACGAGCTACGTCGCCCCACGGGGAAGTCGAGGACTCTGCTCGCAGAAAAGAATCGCCCAGGTCCGCAACCCCCGCTGACATAACCAGGGGAATGACGGCGAGACCTAAAGGCAACACCATAAGCCGGTAATGCTCTCCTCCCACAGTAAAACGGAGGGAGTGCTGAAGCCGGGCACATAGTGGAGTATGAAGGCAGACATTCGACTTATCAAAGAAAGCCAGAAAGGTCCCCAAGCATAAGGGACACTATCACCGTGCGGATGGAAAAAACAGGCCAGCGCCTTGATGCCCAGATCCACCGCACCATGCCCTCCATCTTCTGACCGTGAACCGGACTGAAGAAAAAAACGGTCCGACAGGAATCGGGACACGCACACCCCGAAGGAACGGGGCTTGATCAGTTCCACGAGGAGAACTGCAAACCGTCCGGTAACAGACGCCTAATGGGGGGGGGGGGGGGGGGAAACCACCCCATCCCGAGGAACAAGGCCATAACACTATCTCGTATTGGAACAAGAGCAGGACGACCCTCTCATCCCAGATACGAACGAGGGTGCACCCTCGAGCTGAAGGGGCCTTGTCCGCGGGTCATAAGAACCCACTCCTGGCTTACCAGACCAGGTCCGCCTGGAAACTCCCTAAGAGGGTTTGAAAGAACTTTGTGCCTGGAAAGGAGGATCGCGTCTGCAAGGAAGCTCCTGTTCTATGTCAGACTAAGGAAGAGATATCCCTTCCCCCATCACGAGATGCGTAACAATATCAGCCAGGGTTGCCCTGAAGCGACAATGGACAGTCCACACACCAACACCCAGGCCACATACAGGGCAAAGCACCACTGTGAAAACAGGGAGCTCAGCAGCCAGGGGGACTGCGGTCAAGAGACATAGCTGACCAACCACAGGTCCCTAGATCAACAGATCCGCCAATCAGCACAGGCAGGGGAATTCTGCCCCAGACATGCCCGCCGGATATGTAAAAACCTGAGATTTCCCTACCAGCATCATGGTAGCCTCATCATGTAGGTAAGATACAGGGGAATCCACCACCGGTGGAAAGGGCCACTTCCTAGAGAGGAACCCCCCAGGGAGTACCCCACCACGATCCCCTACATGGGATCACAAGCGGCGTCGTAAGCCCGCCCAGCGCTCCCTTGGCAAATGCCCGTCTATCACTGCAGCCGTGGAGGAAAATCCTCACTACGTGACCGAACAGGGAGCATGGGCACCAAACCGCAAAATGGACCACCACTGTGGCCAGATCGTTCGAGGTCCCCACACACAGGGGGCGCCCCCGAGGCCCCTCAACGGGGGCACAGGCTGAGACCCTTCACAGGGGCATCAGCTACAGGGGATGCCTATCGAAGTCCCTTACAGGGAATGCCAATTAAGGTCCCACATAAGGCCCGCCACAGAGGCCCCGCATAGGGAGCACTGGCTAAGGCCCCGCCCAGGGGACGCCACAAAAATCCCGCACAGGGCACAGCACTGAGGACCCCTGCAGGGGACGCCACCGAGGTCCCACACAGCGGACACCACTGAGGTCCCTCACAGAGGAGACCACTGAGGCCCCGCACAGGGGACGCAACTGATGGTCCCGCACAGGGGACGCAACTGATGGTCCCGCACAGGGGACGCAACTGATGGTCCCGCACAGGGGACGCAACTGATGGTCCCGCACAGGGGACGCAACTGAGGCCCTGCACAGGGAACGCAACCGAGGCCCACACAGGGGACACCACTTGAGGTCCCGCACAGGGGACCAAACCAAGGGCCCGCACAGGGGACCAAACCGAGGGCCCACAACCGAGGTCCCGCACAGGGGACGCAACTGAGGTCCCGCACAGGGGACACCACTTGAGGTCCCGCACAGGGGACCAAACCGAGGCCCCACATAGGGGACACAACCGAGGTTCCACACAGGGGACACAACCGAGATCCCACCCAGTGGACACCACTGGCTTCACACACCGTGGACGCAACTGAGGACCCATACAGGGGACGCAACTGAGGTCCCATACAGGGGACGCTACTGATGTCCCTCACATGGGGACGCAGCAGAGGTCCCGCACAGGGGGACGCAGCAGAGGTCCCGCACAAGGGACGCCACTGAGGTCCCGCACAGGGGATGCAACCGAGGTCCCGCACAGGGGATGCAACCGAGGTCCCGCACATGGGACATCCGCAGGGGGATCACTCAAAAGACTCCCTAGAAGGGGGTTGCCCCACTCCCTGAATGCCCTGTGAGGGCCTAGCAGGGCACAGCCTAGTAGGCCGCGGCCTAAATTTTTGGCCACTGACCACGAGTGCACAGTCCGTGGGCGGACCGACCATCCGGAACCGCGGACCGGAGGCCGGACAAGGCCGCCCTGGGGCCCCCCACTCGGCCCTTGGGCGGTAGGTTGCAAAGCCGCAGCCTAAAGCAGCGGATGGCCGCCGGCAGAGCCACAATTGTGGCCTTCTGGGCACCTGCCCCCCAGGCCCAACAGGCAGCAGATGGGTCCATGAAAGCACCTGATCCTCCTCAACAACCCCTAAGGTCGGGGGGGGGGTGGGAAGGGAACCCCAACCAGGCCCCTAGGCCAGAAGCCTGGGCCTCACCTGGAAACAGCGGGGGGAGGTGAAACTCGGATGGGACGACCACCCCAGGAAGTACCTGCACCCCACACCACCTTCCAGGGAAGGAGAGGTGGGGGCCCCCTATACTCATCGAGGCGGAAGCCATGCGGGTACACTCCAAGACAGATCCTCCTCACCCCTCAGTTGGGGGGGCTGTCGGCCATGAGGGACCCTGCGACTCAAGGCCTAGGCCTGGTCGTATGTAACCTCACAAGATGTTTAACTCACAAGGCCAGCCCCCGTCCAGTGCACTCGCTGGCCAGACTGGGGAAACCCTCTGGCCCTATAGTGACCAGTCCGTCACCCAGTCCGGCAGTTGATTGTAGATCTCACCGGAAAAAAATCCAGGGAAAAATAAATTAGCAAAGAAAACATTTTGCCAGGACTAAAGATCTCAGCAGGGAGCCACATCCTTACTCCTGACTAGGCCGAAAAAAACTGAAAGCCTATAGCAGAGATAGGGGTGTATATCACCTAGGACTGCCCATAGGGGTAGTCTTTTTTTCTTTTCTGCCTAGTCCTACTCCTGAAGGTGGCGATATAACCCACTGGTCAAGAAATATGGATCGTTGTGTCTGTCAATGAATGAGAGAGAAAATAGTATCACTGTCATCAGTGGAAGTAAAGTAACTATGTTTGTTCCCCCCTTTTTTTCTTATTTATTTTTCTCCTGGAAAGGGAGGTCATTCAGGTTAATTCTTCACCCACTGTAATATTATCATTGGATAGTATAATTTAAAAAAAGTAATAGTATTTCCTCTTTAAAGCACTGTAGACTAGGAAATGAATGTGCACGATCTGGTAAGGGCTTGTGTACATATGATACAGGCTCGAAAATAGGTTGAATGCAGTTGCGATGACTTGCTTTTGTCTCACTGAACTGCTTAAAGTGTATCTTAACCCAAAACCAAAAATTTAATATTTTGCAGCTTACAAGTTCTTGGTGTGGTGGCTGCATTTGTTTTCTTCTTTTTAATTTATTTTCACCTGGTGTCCCTGCAAATGATAACTTCCTGTCCCTGGGGGCTACATCACTCCTCCACTGTATCTGTGGAGGGAGCCATGTTGTCACCCTGGGCTGCTCTCCTGATATGGACTACAATCATGCCTGCATCTGTTCATCCCTGTTACATGGGAGGCAAAGCGATTGGTGGTTTAAGGAAGCTAGCTAGGAAGGAAAATATTCTTTGGCGCAGCTCACAGGAAGTGACAAGGACACTACCTTTTTGGCAAGAACAGGTATTTTCTGAATTTACTGAAAAAGTTCTTAGCTTAGAAAAAAAAAAAAATGATTGATATATATATATATATATATATATCAAACATATATGCCACTATACGCCTTTCTCTCCTTAACTGATCTCTATTATCTACTCTCATTTGAATAACTCCAACCACCATACCAATCACACGTACGTTTCCAATTGGGAGACAGACCTCCAGTGCACCAGGGATAGAGCAGACTGGTTGCAAATTTGGGCCACAATAGCATCCTGCTTTATTAATGTCAATATGAATGAGTCTGCGTTCAAGAAAGTTACCAGATGGTACCTGGTCCCATCACGTGAAGTCCAACTTCAGCCTTCCCATACTGGTCTGTGCTTTCATGGCTGTTCAACACCGAGTAATGTTTTACATACCTGGTGGACATGTCCCATGCTCACATGGTTTTGGACCAAGGTCTTGAAGCTCATATATTCTTTGTTTGATTGCCCTTTCCCCAAAGACCCTTAGTATGCATTATTACACCTTAAACTCCCCCGATTTTAATAAAAGCCAATTTAAATTTATGACTTACATTTTGTTTGCAGCAAAGCATACTATCATCAAAGCATGGAAGAAACAATTTGTTTCCTTTGAGGACGTTCGTCAACAGATTGATGAATTTTTTGTTAACGAGACACTGACCAGTATCCTGCTGGACACGTTAAACCAATTCTCCCGGATTTGGACCCCGTGGATACAATATGCCATCACTGTCCATGGA
>BLSH010132810.1:33972-46461 GCA_018402905.1 Glandirana rugosa | reverse complement strand
TGAAATTATTGTACTTTTCTTAAAATTTCATACTTTTTTTTAACGGATAATAACCTGGTCTGGAATGTATCTTGGAAGAAAAAACAGGAAATCACCATGTTTGATCTACTTGAGAAACTTGTTCTCGCGTTGCAGGCTTACCGGTACTGGTTGGCTCGGCCTGAGAACCGAGAGTACAATGTGGTTTGCTAAGTCGTGCTGGGACACTGGTGTCTGGACGCGTGAGTGTGACTTGCGACTCCGACTCTTCGAATGGACAGACTAGAGGCAGGACAAACGGCAGTCTCTTTAAACACCAGCTCAGCACAATATTTTTTTTTATAAAAGTTTAAAGAAATATCAGTTTTTAATACAAAGCCCTCTCTCCCTTTGTGGAGATCAGACAGGTAAGCTTCTCAGCCTCAGCGTTCAGTGTGAGTGCGCAGGTCTGTGGTCACAGGGTCGTGCTGAATCGTTTGGTGTAACATGAGAGCCAAGAGTCCGGCTCGGTTGGTCATGGCCATTCGGACGTTGCGCTCTTGTTCAAAGAGTTCATCTAGTTTGTACCACTAAAGGACAAAAAAGAAGGTTCTATGTAAGGTCTGGTCCAATAATAGGCAATTTTTTTTCATACTTTAAAATTCTTTTCATGTTATTAAAGTGGAATTGCAGGCAAAACATTTTTTAACACTCTCTCTGTGGTCATTTAGAATGGTAAATGGGTTCATTACGTAACAGTGAGGAACTGGTCACATCTAATACTCCCATGCAGCACTGACTGACTAAGATATTTCACTGTGCATAATGATGCATGCCTGTACTGATAAAAATACAGAGGCTGCCACTAACCTCTCCAAATAATGCTACAGACATAGCTCAGAGTGGCTTCATTACTGTCTGAACCACTCATCTGTAGCAAGCATGCAGCCAATGAAGTCTGAACTCCTGATCTGCAAACTTGTTTCAAGTCAGTGACTCAGAAAAGACAGAAAGGTTTGGATAAGCAGCCAGGCAACAAGCATTTTTAGGGATCATGCACACTCGCTTAAAATAACGCTGCTTCTAGATCAGTGTATCTCAACTACAGTCCTCAAGGCACCTCAAAAGGTCATGTTTTCAGGCTCTCCATTATTTTGCACAGGTGATTTGATCAGTTTCACTGCCTTAGTAATTACCACAGCCGTTTCATCTGAGGAAAATCCTGAAAGCATGACCTGTTGGGGCGCCTTGAGGACTGGAGTTGAGAAGCAACAGGAGAAAAAAAAGCGGGAGTTTAGTGTTTTGCCTGTAGAAACAGCTCAATGTTATCCTATGTGTCCATGCACATTAGGACGTTTAGAGGCATATTTTAAAGTGGTTCTAAAGACTCAAGGTTTTTTACCTTCATGCATTCTATGCATGAAGGTAAAAACTCTCCTTTGTGCAGCAGCCCCCCTAATACTTACCTGAGCCCCATCTCGATCCAGCGATGTGCATGAGAGCCTCAGGTCTCTGGGGACTCTCCCTCCTCATTGGCTGAGAGAGTAGCGGGAGCCATTGTCAATCACAGCCAGTGAGCCAATGAGGAGAGAGGGGGGGGCAGGGGCCGTGCTGCGGCTGCATGTGTGGATGGATATGCACAGCAGCAGCTCGGGAACAAGCCTGCTTTCTCTGGGGGGTACTCGGCAGGAAGGAGGGGCCAGGAGCGTCGGTGAGGGACCCGAGAAGAGGAGGATCATGGCTGCTCTGTGCAAAACCACTGCACAGGACAGGTGAGCATAACATATATATATATATAAAAAAAAAAAAAAAAGCCTTTAATATCACTGGCTTTTTTTTTTTAAACCTGCAAGGCAATGTCATAAAGTGCTAGTATGTATCGCAAACTAGCACATCATGTGGAACTTATCTTAGAACGAAGCCCTCCAGAGGTGCACTGTCACCGCTGAAGGCACTTCCATCTTCACCCGGTCTTCCTTTCGGGTTCGCAGACTCCAACTGTGTGAGTGGCCGGAGCCTCGATGACATCATTACCATGCATGCATGCAGGGCTGGCGCAAGCATAAGTCCGCACAAGCGGCCGCCTGGGGGCACCAGCAGATGAGGGGCGGTAAAATCAATCCCCAGTCACTTGCTGCGACCACACTGACTGGTCATTCCTAAGTGGAATCTGTCCTTAGATACAGATCCAGGCAGAACCGATCACTGTAGTGCCTCCTATTCTGTCTAAATCCCATGTGCAGCTTCCCCCCTGACGAGCATCCCCCCCCCAGTACTGTGCAGTGTGTGGTCCGGTTCAGCCCTGCAGCACACAGGTCAGGAGGAGGGGCCGCTCCTTGGGTTACTTTGGTTTCGTTTTCAGATGTGCAGGACCAAACTTTTCACTCAGGAGGACTCTGCACTTGTCTGCCAACAGCAGCTGGACTGCCTCCCCTCCTATCTCACTCCTATCTCTATTACAGGCTGCATGGAGGAAAGACAATGGGTAAGTCACTGTCTAAAGTCGGCTGTGTGCTGGAGGATGGAATATGGCATCTCCAGCATCCCTTTTCACGTGCTCTGGGCTGTCCCTGCTCCAGCAGATGTTTTTTGGCATGATAGATTGTATATGCATTGGATACACAGCCCCTGTCCTTTCCTGCTCCTCAATAGTCTATCTGCAGATGTGATATATAATGAGATGTACTATTAGGCCCCTTTCACATGGGCAGCAGAGCTTGCTCTCCTCTGTGGGCAGTTGGATGTAAATGTACCTTGTGTCCGTTTACATCCAATTGTTATCCAATCAGCTAGACGGATGGGGAATGGATCCCCACACATCTGTTTTTAGCACATCAGATTGGATTCAAGCAGGTGTAAATGGACACATGTCCATTTACATCCACCTCTCCATAGAGAATGGATGGTCCAATCGAGTCCACCTGAAAAACAGACAGTTAGACTCAATCAGAACATCTGTGGGAAAGGGGCCTTAAAGCGGTAGCAAACTGCAGCAGTTAAAAAAAAAAAAAAAAACAACAACATAATGTGCTAGTACGCATCGCATAATAGCACATTATGAAATACTTATCTTAGAACGAAGCCCTCCAGTGGCGCACTGTCATCACTGACAAGGCTTCCATGTTCACCACTTCTTCCTTCCAGGTTCGCACGTTCTAGCAGCTGTATGAGCAGCCAAGCTGCGATGAGGTCACTCGCACACATGTGCCCTCGGTTCCAGCATGTCGCTCTGAAGGTGTGGTACAGTATCCCGGACCTTCAGAGCACATGCACCAGTGATGTCGCTGGCTGCATGCAGGCTGACTGTCTCCTAAACACCACGGGTTTAGGAGATATTCACTGTACCTACAGGTAAGACTTATTATAGGCTCACCTGTAGGTAAAAGTCACAAAGTGGTCTTTACTACCACTTTCAGCCCAGGTTCAGACTTGTGCGATCTGGGAGCAGTTTTCACGCAGAAAAAAACGCTTAATGCGCCTAAACACTAGTACAAAAAAAAAAAAAAAAAAAACACTCAAAATTAGCATTGAAAAAAATTTTAGCCAGTGTGCATGGACCCTTAGGAGGACAGTTAGCAATGGCAGCATCCATATTTCCCTTAGCACAGATCTCTTTTATAAACCAAAATGTTAGAGAAATGCATTGAAGAAAAAAAAAAAAATCAAAAATTCCTCCTTTAGAAAAAAATGATTTTGCCTAGCGGTGGTGTAAACATCTTCCTTTCATAAAGAAGTCTTTTGCTGTCCAAATTTCTATAAGCAGAGCTTGCTACCACAGAGGCATGTTCTGTCCCTGCGATAAACTATAAGGAGTTGTTTACAATGGTTTCAAGGGAAAATGTCCTTTTTTTGCATCATTGTAGAGAATGAGTAAATACAGATAGGCATACATGGTTTGCAGACTTCGTTGGTTATTTATCCTTTACAAACCCTCTTAGAATTCTATTGAGTGGCCATATAGCATTTGACAAACCATTGTTTAGTAGGAGTTAAAGAGGAAGTAAACCCTGATGGGGTTTACTTCCTCTATATTCCCCTGCAAAGTAGAAACATAATGGGCTACCATGCATCGCATAGTAGCCCATTATGTGGCACTTACCTGCAAACGAAGCCTGCGACGTCCAGCGCTGAACCTTGTGCTGGCGGCGTCCATCTTCAGCCTTTCTTCCTTCTGGGGCTGTGACTCCGGCTCATGCGCATGGGAGCTACCAGTCTCAGCACGATCCCAGTGAAGAAACGGCACAGGGGCCGTTTCTTCACTGCGCATGTGTCGAAATTACGTTGTCACAACTAGTACACTGTGCATCTCCTAAACTGTGCAGGTTTGGGAGATATGCAGGGCCCCTATAGGTAAGCCTTATTATAGGCTTACCTGTAGGTTAAAGTGGTTGTCACGAGTTGACAACCACTTTAATGAACACATTGGAACACTTACAATACATGACATGCTGTCAGGGTTTTAAGAAGTGATAAATAAGATTTTAATGTTGAGGCTCCATTCACACCTGAGCACATTGATTTACTGGCATTTTTTGGGCATATTTAAGTTTTTTGCAGCTTTTTACAAGCTTTTTTAAGCTTTGACAGTCAGCAGCTCTCTGCTCGGGGAGTTGTGAGAACCGAGTGATCGGCAGTGTTCAATCGCTTGGTTCTCAGTGTTTGAGGTGCTGGGGAACAGATGCAGCATGGGACCAATGCTGCATCTACCTATTTAAGCATGAATCAAAAAATACCCCATACTTCTCTTTTAACATAATGCAAATCAGAGTGTACGTACCACACGGACGCGTTCTAAATCCACCTCAGCGCGGCGCAGTTTCTCCCAGCAGTAGTGCCGGTTACATTTCCTCTTTGGAACTCTGCAGAAATCACCTGTCAACTCAAATACATCTTTTGTCATGGGACAGCCACACACTTCATCTGCTGGCACCTGATAACAGAACAGAGAAAGCAGTTGTGACTTCACTGGGTACTGACATCAGCATAATAGTGAACAAATATGAGCCTGCACGTTTAAAAATTAAGGCAACAATATATTAGTTTTCATTCAATTTCATATTGCAGTTTTTTTTTTTACTATAGCATCTTTGTTTAATAAACCCTGAGTAGTGTGTGACCACGATGCAAGGTTCACAGAAAAGGTACATCTAAAGATATATGCCTCCAAAACGTCTCTGACTGATGTGAACAAATAAGAAGGAAAGGGGAGGAGTCATTGCTCTGATGTATTCAGTTCTGTAAGTAAATTTCAGCTTGAGCTGCTTAGTCCTGTAAACAACAGGCTTTTCAACAATCAAATAAGGGGAGCATAAAAAAAGGAGCCTAGAACAAATGATTGAATCCAAACAGTATCACAATACTATGTGCTTCTGTGTTTGCTTTACTTTTTCACCTCTTTTTAGACATACTTCCCGTAGTACAGTACAAGCCCTCATAACAGATATCAGTTGCGCCTTCAAAAGCATATTATTTGCCCAAATTAACTGACAAACCTCCCTCTCCCTTCTAAAGCCCCATGCACCATGGGCAGAATGGCGGGAGACATTTGCTGTTACAAAAATTACAGGCCAACATTCTGCCTGTGTGTATGTCGGTCTGTCGAACATGCACGCTGGAAAACCAGCGGCCGACCGAATCCCGATCAGCGCTCTCAGCCAATGGCTGAGAGAGCTGATCGGAGTGTTCTGGTGGTCTTCTGGGGGGTCGTCCCCCTGTCAGAACATAACAGCTCAGCGAGGGAAATCGCTGGACTAACCTCGCAGGGTTAGTACAGCGGCTTCGACCAGAGCTGTCAGTTTTTTTTCGTGCAACCTCACGTACACGCTACAACTACTAGTGTATACCCGGCTTAAGAATCTGTCAGCTCCTGTGCTGATGATGTCTCCTGAAGTGGAACTCAACCCTTCTATTCCTTAAAGCTGAACATTGCATCACCTGGTCTCTATTTAAATGTTCAGTTGCCATAGTTCTGCATGTGATCAGCTAAGGCCCCTTTCACACAGACGTTCCGTTCAGGTCCACCTGTCAATTTTTTCAGGCGGACCTTAACGGAGCCTCCATGCACCCCTATGGAGCGACAGATGTCAACGGAGACATGTCTGCTGACACCCCTAACGCTCTCCGATCCACTCCCATAAAGTGTGGCGGAGAAAAACCCCATTATTCCATCCATCTGTGGATCGGATGACAACGGAAAGGCGGATCCGTTGTCATCTGATTTGCTATAGCGGAGAGTGGGGGCTGTGACGGATCAATCTCTGCACAGAGCCATCCATCGGCTCAGTGGGAATCAGTGGAGGGATCCCCGCTGAGTAAACGGAGTCCGTTTACGGACTCGGCCGTGTGAAACCAGCCTAAGACACCAGCCATCTGAGGACTGAAAAGTTAATTTGAGAGCTGACATAATCACACTGGCAATACTGACAGTTTTCAACAGAGGCCTGCCTTGATTGTAATGACTGGTACACAAGAGGAGATTATCGGGCGACTGATCGTCTGTTTTTTCTTGCATGCAATCTCAGATCGAATCAGAACAGTTTACTTTTAGTCACGAAAATTCTCGTATGACAGAATAAAAAAAAAATCGGAAGCGATGTGATGTGTTGTAGTGTATTAGTATTGCATTTTCGAACGATAACTGTACTAGTTAAATGAAAATCGTATGATTGGGTATCGTGCGAGAAAATTTACCCTGCATGTCCGATCATAGATACCAGAAACAAAGATACCTCCTTTATGTGGGTTTATTTACTTTAAATAGGTAATTGCACCACAATATTTGTTAAAATGCAACAGTTTATTATTTCTTAACATATAAAAGGGTCCTGTTGCCCAAGTGGGGGACAAGCATGTGAACAAATATAAGAACTAACACATAAAATGTCTAATACATTGTCATACAGTCCACCAAGTGTGCATTCACATATGCTGCGAAGAAAGATTTCAAAGTAGCTTGTTCCGTTGTCCTAAGATGGAATTCAGTACCCAACGTGTACGTTTCGGGTCCAAGAGAAGCCTTTCATCAGGGGTGAATTACAACGCAGAGAGAACAGCACAGTGGTGTGTTTTTTCTAAAAGAGAGATTGTGTTTCTGTCCTAGCAGCATCTGTAGGTGTGGGCACAATGGCTGTATATGTGATCCGGGAAGACAAGTGCAATACTATTGTCAGCAAAGTGGAGATATGGTGAAGGAGCAGGGGGCAGAAGGGGTATGGCTTTCCATCCAAAAGGGAAGGGTTTCAAAGATGTTTAAATGGGTCTTATCTTAGGATCCTAGCCGTGTAACATGTCCACAGGCATGAAGATCCACGGCGTGGGAAAGATGGGGTAACAAGTATATTGTGGGCCAGGAGATCTACCGCTGATCCATTCCCTTTTGACTAGATGGAAAGAGCCTCCTAGACCCTGGTGCTGCCCCAATCTTCTGCCGTCCACCCTGGTAGTGCCTTGCATGTGCGATCATTTCTGTACGGAAAATATCAGATGAATTGTCATGATCGGCTCTCGAAAGCTCTGTATTAACGATCATCGCACGATCACTTCGAAAGTGGTATTTTCCGATCGTGTGTACGAACGGGGCATAATGGATTTGGAATATAGTTAAAGCAGTTCCTGGAAACAATAGAGTGTTGAACATACTCTTTAGAAATCCATCTAGCAGTAGTGCGACAAATGGCGGAACACGTGACAGATTTATAGGTGTCAGCAAGGATTATTTTCTCTCAGAAAATAGGTGCAGGTACTTACATTCCCTGCGCCAACCCAAGCCATCTTCCCCCAATATCCGCCAAATGTCACAGTGGGAGAGAAGTAAAGTGGCATGCTCCGCACACCACGCCAAACAGTGAGTGTGATCAGGGATTAGTACTGGGTATTGCACTATGCGCTGGGTTCACAAACTGGCAGAGAAAGAGAGTAGTGCAGAAAACTTCACTACCGGCTTCTGAGTACACTCATCGGCCACTTTATTAGGTACACCTTGCTAGTACCGGGTTGGACCCACTTTTGTCTTCAGAACGGCCTTAGTTCTTCGTGGCATAGATTCAACAAGGTGATGGAAACATTCCTTTAGAGATTTTGCTCCATATTGACATCATAGCATCACGCATTTGCTGCAGATTTGTCGGATGCACATCCATGATGCGAATCTCCTGTTTCACCACATCCCAAAAGGTGCTCTATTGGATTGAGATCTGGTGATTATGGAGACCATTGGAGTGCAGTGATCTCATTGTTATGTTCAAGAAACCAGTGGTGAGATGATTTGACTTTGTGACATGGTGAATTATTCTGCTGGAAGGAGTCATCAGAAGTTGGGTGTACTGTAGTCATAAAGGGATGGACATGGTCAGCAACAATACTCAGGTAGGTCATGGCATTTAACTACTTCCGATCCGCGCCATAGCCGAATGATGGCTACAGTGCGGCTCTAAAATGCCGGGAGGCCTTCAACAGACGCTCCCGTGCTCCCGCTGGGGCCAGCGGCGCGCGCCACTGCACGCCACGTGAGCATGCGGTATAAAGGTCATTGGTCCCAAAAAAGTGTCAAAACCGTCCGACATGTCCGCCGCAATATAGCAGTCCTGATAAAAATCGCAGATCACCGCCATTACCAGTAAAAAAAAAATAAATAAATAAAAACATAAACCAATGTCTATAGTTTGTAGACGCTATAACTTTTGCGCAACCCAATCAATGTACGCTGATTGCGATTTTTTTTTAACCAAAAATATATAGAAGAATATATATCGGCCTAAACTGATGAATAAATTTGTTTTTTTATTTTTGGATATTTATTATAGCAAAAAGTAAAAAATATTGTTCTTTTTTCAAAATCGTCGCTCTTTATTGGTTTATAGCGCAAAAAATAAAAATCCCAGAGGTGATCAAATACCACCAAAAGAAAGCTCTATTTGTGGGAAAAAAAGGACGCCAATTTTGTTTGGGTAAAATGCCGCACGATCGCGCAATTGTCATTCAAAGAGTGACAGCGCTGAAAACTGAAAATTGGTCCGGGCAGGAGGGGGGTTTAAATGCCCAGTAAGGAAGTGGTTAAACAATGCTCAATTGGTACTAAGGGGCCCAAAGTGTGCCAAAAAAATATCCCCCCCACCATTACACCACCACCACCAGCCTAAACCACTGATACAAGGCAGGAGGGATCCATGCTTTCATGTTGTTTACACAAAATTCTGACCCTACCACCTGAATGTCGCAGCTGAAATCCAGGCTCATCAGACCAGGCAACGTTTTTCCAATCTTCTATTGTCCAATTTTGGTGAGTCTGTGTGAATTGTAGCCTCAGTTTTCAGTTCTTAGCTGACAGGAGTGGGACCCGGTGTGGTCTTCTGCTGCTGTAGCCCATCTGCTTCAAAGTTTGATGTGTTGTGCATTCAGAGATGGTATTCTGTATACCTTGGTTGTAACGAGTGGGTATTTGAGTTACTGTTGCCTTTCTATCATCTCAAACCAGTCTGCCCATTCTCCTCTGACCTCAGACATCAACAAGGCATTTTCATCCACACAAATTCGCTCACTGGATATTTTCTCTTTCTCAGACCATTCTCTGTAAACCCTAAAGATGGTTGTGCGTGAAAATCCCAGTAGATCAGCAGTTTTTATAATATTCAGACCAGCCCGTCTGGCTCCAACAACCATGCCACGTTCAGAGTCACTTAAATCCCCTTTCTTCCCCATTCTGATGCTCAGTTTGAACTTCAGCAAGTCGTCTTCACCACATCTAGATGCCTAAATGCTTTGAGTTGCTGCCATGTGATTGTCCGATTAGCAATTTGTGTTACCAAGCAATTGAACAGGTGTACCTAATAAAGTAGCCGGGGAGTGTATATCAGTGACAAATGACAAGTCAGTAAGGACAGGGCAGTGTCGGATGTGTCAGAACTCTGTTCCTCTACGTTCTGGCTGAAATAAAGCCCTACATGCCGATAAGATGTATTTAAAAAATAGCAGAAATCTGACAGAACTGTTCCAACCATCTCTCCTGAGAATATAGTGAGTTTTACAAGCAGAGAAGCTATTTGAAGAAGTTGGGAGAGTAATGGAAACAGCAAATTTCACTTCCAGAGGAACTTGGAGAAATTTTGTTGCAGAATTGTCTCAAAGATGCAACACAATGATTACATGTGTGATGCTATCAACAATTTAATTCATAGAAGAGGTCTTATTTACTTCCACTTCCTTTGTCATCTATACTGTGGTATTTTTTAAAGAGGAACTGCAGTCTGCTCACATAATTTGTAATAAAAAAAGGGATATTATAACTTACCATAAAATCCTTTTCTCTGAGTTCACTGACAGACGCAGCTCTTCTTAAATGACACGTGGGTTTTATGTCGTCCTATCAGGAGTGACTAGGCAAAACAGATGCAAAAGCATCAGGGATAGGCTGGCCCCTCCCATGGGGGCCGTCCTCACCTGAGCCTATAAAACCCCCTGCTGGCCAATAGCATTCAGTTTGTCACAAGCAGTGCAACAAAAAAACCAGAGGGGTGGGAGCTGCGTCTGTCAGTG
The DNA here is from genome assembly GCA_018402905.1 of Glandirana rugosa. NCBI lineage: Eukaryota > Metazoa > Chordata > Amphibia > Anura > Ranidae > Glandirana > Glandirana rugosa. The sequence goes on along the minus strand of BLSH010132810.1, from coordinate 35,973 downwards.
AACTCAGAGAAAAGGATTTTACGGTAAGTTATAATAAAATCCCTTTTTCTCTTACGTTCACTGACAGACGCAGCTCTTCTTAATTGACACGTGGGGACGTCCCAAAGCAGTGCCAAAAACTAGAGGGGTGGGCAAACAACAACAACTGTACCCAACAGAACCCTCTCAGGGAGTGCCAGACGCACTCACACCGCTGCTCGCAAAACTTTGCGGCCAAAAGCCGCATCCGCAGATGCTGACACATCAACTTTGTAAAACTTAGTAAACGTGTGCACTGAGGCCCAAGTGGCCGCTTTGCACACCTGAGACACCGAAGCCTGGTGCCTGAACGCCCAGGAGGTGCTGACCGACCTGGTGGAATGAGCAGTGACCGGAAAAGGGGGAACCTTGCCCCGAAGCTCATACGCATGGGTCACGGTCTGTCTAATCCAACGGGAAATGGTAGCCGACGAGGCTGCCGAACCCTGTTTGGAGCCCCCGGGTAACACAAACAACTAGTCATACTTTCGAAAGGAGGCTGTAGCACTCAAATAAACCCGCAGGGCCATCACCACATCCAAAGAGTGTAACTCAAATTCCTTAGGATGTTTTGGGTGAGGACATAATGAAGGAAGGACAATATCCTCATTCAAATGAAAAGAAGAGACCACCTTCGGAAGAAAGGAAGGTGGAAGTCGCAACACCGCCTTGTCATTATGAAGAATCAAGTACGGGGACTTGCAGGACAAGGCAGCCAATTCCGACACCCGCCGCGCAGATGTGACAGCCACTAAGAAGGTAACCTTCTGCGACAAAAGGTACAAGAGAATGTCCCTAATCTTCTCATATGGTGGTTTCTGTAAAACAGAGAGCACCAGATTCAAATCCCACGGCGCCAGAGGCGGCCGAAACTGGGGAGCCACATAACTTACACCCTGTACAAATGTGCGGATCAGCGAATGGGAAGCCAAAGGTCTCTGAAAAAGGACCGCTAAGGCCGAAATCTGGCCCTTGAGCGTACTCAATGCCAGGCTCTTGTCCAGTCCCTGTTGCAGAAAAGTCAGCACCCTGGACACCAAATAAGAGCGAGGGTTCCAACCCCCCGCTTCGCACCATGCAATATAGGCTTTCCAGGTCCTGTGATAAATTTTGCGCGAAGTGCACTTACGTGCCTTAAGCATAGTAGGGATTACAGAGTCAGCGACTCCCCAATCCCTCAATACCTGGGCCTCAATAGCCAAGCCGTCAAAGCCAGCAAGGGTAAAGCAGGGTGCAAGATGGGACAGCAGGTCTTCGCGAAGCGGAAGCCGCCAAGGGGCGTCCGCCACCATCCGAACCAGATCGGCGTACCAAGTGCGCCGAGGCCAATCGTTAGCGACCAGGATCGTCGGAATACCCTCCGCAGCTATCCTGCGCAGAACCCGAGGCAAGAGCTTCAGGGGAGGGAAGAGGTATATTAACCGATACCGACCCCAAGGAGCCACCAGCGCGTCCGTGGCAACCGCCAACGGATCTCTTGTTCTGCACACGAAGGTCTCGACCTTGTGATTGAACCTGGACGCCATGAGGTCTACCTGCGGAGAGCGCCGTGACATGTTGCTCCGCCCAGCGGAGAATCAGAGCAGTCTCTGCAGCTGCCGCGGAACTCCTTGTCCCTCCTTGATGATTCACATACGCCACAGCTGTGGCATTGTCCGACTGAACCCGGACAGGGAGGCCATGCAGCCTTGTCGACCATACACTTAGTAGTTCCTCCCTGTTCCTCAAGGCGCCGTCGACGTCTCTGACGAGACTAAGAGGCGACCCGCCTCGTTGTACAGTGCCGCGAGAGGCGTCCATCTGGAGTACCGCAGGTCCAAGTTAGTGTTCCAGCTCTGGAAGCACACGTCTTGTTCTCTAGGCAACCGCCAACGGTGCCTGCGCGACCACCGAGGAACCCCAGCCATAGCCAATTATATGGAGAAGGGAGGGGACTTCGAGAACGGAGCCCAAGACGCGTCCTATCGACGCCTCCCATAAGGC
>BLSH010132810.1:22598-33962 GCA_018402905.1 Glandirana rugosa | reverse complement strand
AGAATCACCGACAGTGTAGGCGTGCTGCCCACAGCCTTAACCGACGGAACAGGACGTTCAGGGGCATGAACTAAGAAGTATTACTGTTCTGCCACAACGCTGAAGGTGGAAGAAAGGAAGGCTTCCACCAGAGAAGAAAAGTAAACTTACTCCTATAATAGGAAGGAAGTAATACAGGAGTGGGTTTTGTAGGATTCCTTAAACTCAATGTGAGAAACCTACACCACTCCCGGGACGCCCAAATAAACTCACGATGTCGAAGAAAAGCCTTCAGACTGAGTAACAAACACAATGGGCCCCCGAGGTTTATTCCTTAGGATGTTTTGGGTGAGGACATAATGAAGGAAGGATAATATCCTCATTCAAATGAAAAGAAGAGACCACCTTCGGAAGGAAAGAAGGTGGAAGTCGCAACACCGTCTTGTCATTATGAAGAATCAAGTACGGGGACTTGCAGGACAAGGCAGCCAATTCCGACACCCGTCGTGCGGATGTGACAGCCACTAAGAAGTCAACCTTCTGCGACAAAAGGGACAAGGGAATGTCCCTAATCTTCTCATACGGTGGTTTCTGTAAAACAGAGAGCACCAGATTCAAATCCCACGGCGCCAGAGGCGGCCGAAACTGGGGAGCCACATGACGTACACCCCTGTCAGTCTCTGAAAAAGGACCGCTAAGGCCGAAATCTGGCCCTTGAGCGTACTCAATGCCAGGCTCTTGTGCAGTCCCTGTTGCAGAAAAGTCAGCACCCTGGACACCAAATAAGAGCGAGGGTTCCAACCCCCCGCTTCGCACCATGCAATATAGGCTTTCCAGGTCCTGTGATAAATTTTGCGCGAAGTGCACTTACGTGCCTTAAGCATAGTAGGGATTACAGAGTCAGCGACTCCCCGATCCCTCAATACCTGGGCCTCAATAGCCAAGCCGTCAAAGCCAGCGAGGGTAAAGCAGGGTGCAAGATGGGACCTTGGTACAGCAGGTCTTCGCGAAGCGGAAGCTGGCAAGGGGCGTCCGCCACCATCCGAACCAGATCGGCCTACCAAGTGCGCCAAGGCCAATCGGGAGCGACCAGGATCGTCGGAATACCCTCCACAGCTATCCTGCACAGAACCCGAGGCAACAGCTTCAGGGGAGGGAAGAGGTATATTAACCGGTACTGACCCCAAGGAGCCACCAGCGCGTCCGTGGTGACCACCAACGGATCTCTTGTTCTGCACACAAAGGTTTCGACCTTGTGATTGAACCTGGACGCCATGAGGTCTACCTCTGGTGTGCCCCACTTGCAGCAAATCTGGTGAAACACCTCCGGATGCAGGGACCATTCCCCTTGGTCCAGTGTCTGGCGACTGAGAAAGTCCACCTGCCAGTTCTCCACTCCCGGAATGTAAATTGCGGAGAGCGCCGGGACATGTTGTTCCGCCCAGTGGAGAATAAGAGCAGCCTCTGCAGCTGCCGCGGAACTCCTTGTCCCTCCTTGATGGTTCACATACGCCACAGCTGTGGCATTGTCCGACTGAACCCGGACAGGGAGGCCATGCAGCCTTGTCGACAAACGGGACAAGCAAAGCCTGATCGCTCTCAGTTCCAACACATTTATCGGAAGTCGAGCTTCCTGAGCTGACCAACGGCCCTGAGCAGACAACTGACCCAACACCCCTCCCCAGCCCATCAGGCTGGCATCCGTCGTTACAATTGACCAGATGAGGGGAAGAAAAGACTTTCCCAGAGTCAGTGCTGGAGCCTGGAGCCACCAAGTCAGTGATCCCCTGGTCTGGTTGTCCAAACGGATCAGTCTGTCCAGAGAAAGGGGAGATTTGTCCCACCTTGACAGAATCGCCTTCTTCAGGAGCCGAGTGTGACTCTGGGCGTAAGGTATCGCCTCGAAGGACGAAACCATGAGTCCCAACACCCGCATGACAGTAGGGTCCGAACCGCCGCTTGCAGCCCCAATAGCTTGTTGGGAGGCAAGAACACCTTCGCCTGCACCGTGTCTAGAATCAGACCGAGGTATTCCAGGCGACATGAGGTGGCTAGCGAGGACTTTTGCAGGTTGATGAGCCAACTGAAGTCCCTTAGTGTAGAAGCCGTGATTCTCACGTCCTCCTCCAAGCACACTACAGACTCCGCCCTCAAGAGCAGGTCGTCGAGGTACGCTACCACTGCGATACCCCTCTGTCTTAGCAGTGCTAGGACCGGTGCCAACACCTTGGTGAACACCCTGGGAGCCGAGGCCAGACCGAACGGTAGGGCCACAAACTGGTAGTGCAGGTCTCCCACTGCGAAACGCAGAAAACGCTGGTGTTTTTGGCAGATGGGAACGTGCAGATAGGCGTCCCTGATGTCCAGGGATGCCAAGAATTCCCCTTGATGCAGGGCGGCAACAACCGAGCGAATGGACTCCATCTTGAACCTCTGTGCTTTGACAAGGCAGTTCAGAGCTTTGAGATCCAGAATCGGCCTGACCCCGCCCTTTTTGGGCACCACAAAGAGGTTTGAGTAAAAACCGCAGAACCTCTCCTCCAGTGGAACTGGCACCACCACGCCCATGTCCGCGAGGGACTGGACCGCGCTTAACAGTTCCTCCAGACGCCCCTGCGGAAGTCTTAGGTTTGAGGGAAAGAACCTGTCTGGGGGCAGAGCTTTGAACTCTATCCGGTAACCGGTGGACACCACATCCAGGACCCCCCGATCGGAGATGTGAGCTGTCCAGCAGTCCGCAAACTCCAATAACCGGCCCCCCCACCCGAGATATGGGTGGGGGCAACCCGTCACGCTGAGGAGGGCTTATCCTCCGCTTTACCGGGCTTTCGTTGCCAGGTTCTCTTACCAGACCCAGCCGGGGCCTTACCGGACTTGGAACCCGCCCCGGCTGTACCCGAGGCACGAAAAAAACTTTTTCTGCCCAGAAAAAGAGGGGCCCTGTCGTCGGCGAAAGTCCCGCCATTTTGGTTCCGGAAGAAAGACTCTTCCCCCCCATGAATTCTTTAATGATTTCGTCCAGCTGTGGACCAAACAAACGACCCCCCTGGAAGGGAAGGTCAGTGAGGCGTTTCTGAGACGCCTGATCACCCGACCAAGACCTCAGCCACAACACCCGTCCGATGATTATAGCAAAAGCTGAAATTTTGGACAGCATGGGCATGATGTCCAGCAGGGAGTTGCACAGATAATGGAGGCCTTCCACCACGTGTTGCACCTTATGCAACTCATTCCTTGCACAATTGCAACGCCAATTTTTGCACACTGAGGAGAGGCACTCAAAAAGGGACTGCGCTGACATTGCTGAGGCCAGAGCTGGCCGCATAGCAAAACCTGCTACCTGAAAAATAGCCTTAGACACCATTTCCGTGCAACGATCCGCCGCGTCCTTAAAAGAGGGCGAACCCTCCACAGGAAGGGTGGTAGCCTTATTTAAACGGGCCACCGGTGGGTCCACCGAAGGGGAAGCCCAGCGCTTAAGGAAAGCATCCTCAAAGGGATAGCGCACTGCAAAACGCTTAGGCAAAGTGAAGGAATTTTTTGGGGGAACCCCATTCCTTAAAAACAGTCCGTTCAAAAAATTGATCATAGGGAAAAGCCCTAGGGGACTTAGGAGGCTTCATAGACCCACAGACATAAGTGGAAGTCTGCGCCTCCTCAGACTGAGCAAGGCACAGAGCCTGGCGAATGTCAGCAATTAGCACCGCTACAATTGCCTTGTCGCACGCCACTGAGGCCCCCTGGTCCTCTTCAGTATCTGAGAGGACCAATTCGCCATCAGAGAGTTCCACGGGAGTCCCCGTGGCAACCAAGGCGACTTCATGATCTGAATCCTCGCCTGAGGAGACATGTGGGGCCAAGCGCTTAGCGGGGGGCACAGGGCCCGGATCAGTAACCTTTGGAATAAATTCCACAAAAAGAGCCCGCAAGAGGTCCAAAGTGACCGCAGGGGCTTGTGCGGAGCGTTGCTCAGCCGGCTCCAAATCAGAGGGCGCTGCAGGGTCCATAGCCGCCGCATCGCCATCCCCAGACATAGGCCTGAATGGGACGCCCCCCCCCACGTATCACCACCGCCACCCAAGACCACCCAGGGAGCCTGGGAGGACAAGCCCACCTAAATCCACACCCCAAGGAGCCAGCCAAACCTGCTGCTTCTAGCCCTGTAGCCTGTCAGCGCTGTGAGAGAAAAAAGGCGCGCCTGAGGACTGTACCACACATGCAGCTGCCGCTTCTCTGAGGAGAAATCGTGCAGTTACACAGAGTGTAATACCAAAACCCGCCACCGGGGAGAAAATGGCGCTCGCACAGCATGAGCCAACTGTCACAAAATGGCGGTGGCTAAAAATGCACGCGAATGAACGTTCCCCAGTGGGAACACCGGTACAGGCCCCAGGGCCCTCAATAACACAAACGCGACGCCGCGCGAACGCGGCAGACCAGAGGGGGGGGCTGTGGGGTGGGGGGTGGGCAACGCAATAAGTAGGTGCCCCCCTGACAGGGAAAAAAGCTACCGCTAAAATAAAAAACTGCCCCGGATGTCGCCCCCCCCACGCCCTAAGGGCGGAGGAGGGGTCCACTCACCAGTCCGACGGGCGTTGCGGGTAGCCACCCAAAGCAGACTTTCCCCCCTTGTCCTGGGAAGGATTGTTGCTGGCCAAGGCCACTGGAAAGGCAAAAGCCAGACACTGGGCACAAGTGGCAACAGCCACAGGCCGCCCGCACGGAACGGGCCCTGAGTGACGCAGCCCTGTCATTTAAGGGTAGGTCGCCAGGAGGTGGCCGGGCAGGGCAAAGCTTTGGATTCGTGATATCCGCTCTATGCCAAGGCCGGCTACTTGATAGAAGTCTTCATCATTTTCATAGAGAAAAATTACATGCATAAAAACGCAGGTCCCATAAGGGAACCCAGTCAACTCCTTTGCACTAGGCAAACAAAACTGAATGCTATTGGCCAGCAGGGGGTTTTATAGGCTCAGGTGAGGACGGCCCCCATGGGGGGGGGCAGCCTATCCCTGATGCTTTTGCATCTGTTTTGCCTAGTCACTCCTGATAGGACGACATAAAACCCATGTGTCATTTAAGAAGAGCTGCGTCTGTCAGTGAAAGTAAGAGAAACATCTTTGCCATTCTGAAGCTTCCCTCCAATCACTTTGCATATTATTTTATATATACTGTGATTCTGTACTTGCCAAATATGCTGCACAAATCTCCCTCTACTGAGTCTGGCTGCAGTCATTTTAACTGTGGGCAGCTGAAGCTGCTGCCAGTCAACTCCCTGGATTTACACAGACACACACCTCCAGCTCTGCAGCTCTCATTGGCCCTCTTATGACTCACCCCCCTCCCTTCCTGGCAAACTCTGAGAGTGAGAGCTGTGCATGGTGTCAAACGCCGAGGCATTTTTCCAGCCAAGAAAAAGGAAGTGGGCTGTATAAGGTATTTACTGGCAGAAAAAAAAAACGTTTTACTATCCAAAGTTAAAAAAACAAGGATAGAGGATTTAATAGATGGAAGGATGAAAAAAATGACTGAAGTTCCACTTTAACAAATCTGTCACAACAATAGCACCATACAGTAAAAGTGTTGCAAAAAAGAACCACTTGAACGTGTTGCAATCGCCAGTACAATGAAAATGTTGAAGAGTTTTCATGAATTTTGTGCAAGGTTTCCAAATACATACACACTACTAATAATACATCACATATGCCTTAGCTTATTGGATCACCCCCAGTGTGTTTATAGTGGAACTTCACTCTCTCACTCAACAATTACTATTTTTAATCCTTATGCTGCTAGCATTAGTAAATCAATAGGAAGGTATATCATATTTATTTGTCTTAAAAACTTTTTTTATTCTACAGTTCCTCAGGTACTTCCTGGTTTCCAGTCCTAGGCAAATTATGTCATATATCACAGAAGTCTTCAGGAGGGGAGGAGGAATTTTATTAGCTAAACACACCCTCCTGCCTACATGCCTGAACTAAAGGCAGATGGATTCCAGGAAGTAAATGCTACAAGAATAATTTGCCCTTACTCAAAATGGCTACGGCCAGAAATGCTAGGAGAGTGCTTTTCAAAGTAATTTCTCAGCAAAATAAAGCATGGATACGTAGATGGAAGGGTTAGTTTGCTTTAAATATTAACCACTTACAGGGCACTTTCAGCCCATTCCTGCCCATGGCCAATTTTAAGCGCTGTCGCATTTTGAATGAAAATTGCGCAGTCATACATCACTGTACACAAACTACATTGCTTTTGGTGGCATTTGATCACCACTGGGGTTTTATTTTATTTTTTAAAAATTTGAAAAAAATAAAAAGTTTTTCTTCATTTCTGTTATAAAACTTTGTAAATAAGAATGTTTTCTCCTGCACTGATGATGAGGCACTTATAGGCTGCACTGATGGGCGGCACTTGTGTGTACTGATGTCTGGCACTGATAGGCATCACTGATGGGCACAGATTGGCATTCCTAAAGGGCACTTATTGGCATCCCTGGTGGGCTCTAGTGGGCATTCTCAATAGGTCTGCACTGATAATCAATGTGATGATTATCAGCGCAGACCCCCCTTGTCAGGAGAGCAGCCGATCGGCTTTCCTCTGCTCCTGCCTTGTCAGCGTGAGTAGAGGAAAAGCCGATAAACGACACTTCCTAGTTACCATGTGATGAGCTGTGATTGGACAAAGCTGATCACATGGTAAAGAGCCTACATCATAGGCTACTTACTAGGATTGGAGATGCGGTGTGTCAGACTGAAACACCACACCACCGATCGCTGCACTGTGCACCCCTGTGGGCACTCTACCGGTTTATCCTGTTGGACGTCATATGACGCCCAGTCAGGATAATACAACCACTTTGTGGATGTCATTCTGCTATATTGCGGGCGGGAAGTGGTTAAAAATTGACCAAACTGCGTTTTTGGTTTGTGGTGCTCATATGCAGTGTAGTTCCCCTTTGGTCATTGATAAAACCGCTTTAAAACATTGATGTTTCAGCAACAAATAAAGCCTAACCTTGGGGTCTCGTGAATGTTCTGGACACAAAACTTGCAGTCGCTTGCAGTAGGTTTTACTCTGTGGGTTGTACACATCACAAAAGAGACGAGTAGCTCTGCAAATGGGAAAACAAATATTTTTATGAACACCAAACATAAGCAAAGACACTGCAGGGCAGAGCAGTGATAAAAGGGGACTGCTGTAAGGTCCAGCGAAGCAAAACATACCCTTCAATTCTGGTAGGGTACATTGATCCAAAGGATGTCTGGCTTTCATACTAGGGAAAAAAAAAAAGCACAACAGGAGAATTACTGATTGTCCAACATAAACAAGAAACCTACATACAGTTATATTAAAAAGCAATTCTAGGCTTAGAACAACAAATGCAGAAAAATTCCAGGAAGCTGTCTGTAGAGTCGGGTCACATGATTCTATGTGGAACATTCTTTTTCTATGTTTAATACAGTAAGAAGCCCGAATTGACCTACATAGTTACACAGCTCAGCATATGGTGTTCACAATATACAAGATTATCATCAACAAAGCAATGTTCTAGTTCTGCACAGAGGTGTCATGCTGACTTCCAAACAGCCCTCAGCTTTCCAGTGGATGTTTATGCACCGATAGATGTAAATCACTCAACAGCCCAAATCCAGAAGTGTCAGCTCCGGGAAGGTTTTACTCCCTTCACGACCAGGCCATTATCTGCTATTCGGCACTGTGCTACTTTAACTGGTGATTGCGCGGTCAGGCAACGTTGTACCCAAACAAAATGTAAATATTTTTTTCCCGCAAATAGAGATTTCTTTTGGTGGTATTTGATCACCACTGGGTTTTTTTGTTTTTTGCAATATAAATGAAAAAGACCAAACATTTTGAAAATAATAATAATAATAATATATATATATTACTTTCTGTTATACAACATATCCAATAAAAAAAAATGTTTAAAATTGAATTTCTTCATAAATTTTGGCCAAAATGTATTCAGCTACGTTTTTGAAAAAAAAAATCCCAATAAGTGTATATTGATTGGTTTGCATGGAAGTTATAGTGCCTACAAACTATGAAATATATACTGGAGTTTTTTTTTTCATACTATTAATGGCGTTGATCAATGACTTACAATTGTGTGGCAGTCAATCCGACACTAACTGACACTGGGGGGGAACTGTAACTGACACTGACATCACCAGTGGCATTAATAGAGTGATAATAGTATTCAATGTACTAATGACATTGACTGTGAAGGGGTTAACATCTGGGGCAATCAAGGGGTTAAAAATGTGCCTAACTATGAAATATGTGTAAAGTGTGCTGCTTTTACTAACAGATCTCTCAGTTTCTCATCTCATCCCTGCACTGACAAATCATTCCCTCTGTACAGAGCTCTGTGTTATTTACCAACACAGAGATCTGAGCTATGCCGATCAGCAGGTCCTGATTGTGAATCATTGGCAGGGACTTGCTGACAGGCTCCTGCTGTGTGCAAACAGGTGATGGTGACATAGACGTATGGGTACGTCCCTTTGCCTACAGCAGCCACTCATCCACAGTACATTGCAGACGGGCGGGCGCTAAGTGATTAAAGAGTTTTGCTCATGGAAAGCTTCTATGAAAAATGAAAATGTTTCTGTTTTGCCCAAGACATTCCTCCCCAGTCATTCAGTCTTGGGTTTCAACTCTCAGCTCACTTTAGCTGCACATAGCAAATACAATATAGAAAGGAGAAAAGCTCAGGTGGATTGCCTATATACTAGGCACATGCTTAATACAAACATATAGTTACTGGTCTGCAGTATGCATCCTTTCTTCTATCTGGTGTTTTCTTTGAATATGGTTGGTGTTCTTCAGAATATTCTCACCTTGGCATAACAGCGCTCCATGTGCCTCAGAGCAACTTTGGGATTAATTGGATGGCCACAAGACACACAGAAAATCTGAAAATCGGTGTCATCACTGTCCCCGTCATTGGTCTGTTAAACATAAATAAATCATAGTTAAACATGTACTCTTTCACCTCCTTGATTCTCCTACTGCAAATGTGCTCCAGCGATTTAACAAAGTTTGACAAATGGCCATACTTCTTCATCCTCTCGGATCTGCTGCTGTTTGGCTTTGCTGATCAAGCCCTCCAGCTCGTGAAAGCGACGTTCCATTTCTTGAAGCTTTGTACGTGCTTGCTGCTGCTCTCTGCGGATCCGTTCCAGCAACTTCTTTCCTTGTTCCTCTGCAACGCATGGGTTCTGCTGCCATTGCTGGATGCGCTGTGGAAGGATCTCGTAGATCCGACTGAGGACAAAAAGGAAACAGAAAGACTTCTAAGATAATCATAGCAGGTCTAAATCCGTTTTACAGGGCTCGGCTTTCCACTGTAAACATCTTAAAAGGCAAAACATAGTGTACTTATAATGGGCTCATTGTAGGCAATATTGCAGTGTTTACCTTACATTAACAAGTGAAAGGATTGTGCCAGCAACTCTGTGGTCCATATAGCATAATGCTACAATTAGGGCAGAAATAACTAATTGATTAATCGACTAATCGATTACTATTTTCATAATCGGTTAATCGGCCAGCCGATTAGTTGGCCTGCATACAGAAAGCATTATTTGTTTACATATCAGGAAATACAGTGCAGCACACATACAGCTCAGTACACCATCCATACATGTCAGTATACATAGTGCAGCACACATACAGCTCAGTACACCATCCATACATGTCAGTAAGTGCCTGAGAACTTATGAATGTGTGAGGAGCAATGCCTCATGGGACATGTAGTCCTGGGTAGGAAGTGAGGGGTTCTAAAGGCAGAAGTTTTTTTACCTTGCTATAGGGGCTCTCTATACCATACTTTGCAGCTTGCTATTGGGGCACTCTAAAGGCAGGAGGAGCCAGAAGCGTCGGACCCCAGAAGAGGAGGATCCGGGCTGCACTGTGCAAAACCATTACACAGAGCAGGTAAGTATAACATGTTTGCTGTTTAAAAATAAAAAATACTTTAAAGACTCAGGGAAGATCAGCATCTGAACCCAGAGAAGGTGGAGGCTGATAGACAGGATGTAATAGAAGGCATTACAATTACATTTAAAGTAAAAGTTTACCAGTATTGTGCATTATATTTAAAATGATCATATCCATTAAAAAAAAATATATTTTTTTTTTTTTTTTTGAAGGAAGACCTTTTTTTTTGTATGGCCTGCATATAATATACATTACAGTTTTGTCTGAAAATCTGCAAAGCAGTCGTTCATTTTTTTTTTTTCTTTAAATAAAAAATTTGATCTCGGAGTCTGATTATATTTACCAGATTCAACCTCTAATAGTATATACAGTATATCTCTTCTGTCTGTTATTCTCACAGTGGGTTATAGATTTTGCTCCCTAACCATATACAGCCGGTCCCTGGGTTACAAACAAGATAGGGTCTGTAGGTTTGTTCTTAAGTTGAATTTGTTTGTAAGTCGGAACAGGTACATTTTTTAAGTGTAGCTTCAGTCTAAAAAACTATTTTTAAGCTTTTTGGATAGCATAGGGAAGGGTTAACATCCCTGTAATGTTTGTTTTGCTGTCTATGTTTCGGTTAAGAAGATTTCACCTCACTTCCTCTCCCAATGATAATTGGATTTTGAAAATGTTGGGTTGTGGGAACAAGGATTGGTGATAAAGCATCAGTGGAGACACCTTTTTCCATAATAACTCTTACAGGAGTGAATTTCCCTTCCTAGGGGGAGATTTCCTCTCAATTCCTGTCGTCTCCCTCCGTTCGTAAGTAGGAGTCGTTCGTAAGCCGTATGTTTTAACTAGGGGACCGCCTGTAGTAGGCCATTTATATTTACCACTGCATAGAGATATTTAAGAATAAATTGCCTTTTTTTAAAAACTTTACATATTGACTAAATTATACACCAATTTTTTTTTTAAGGTTATTATCAGATTAATCGAAACAATAATCGGCCAACTAATCGATTATGAAAATAATCGTTAGTTGCAGCCCTAGCTACGACTAAGGCTGTTGCCAAAATGCGTCAGATGTTTTGCTTGTCACTTAATTTAACCAGCCATTAAAATTCCTATATGGACTACAGAGTTGTCAGCTCAATCCTTTTACTTGTTTGTGCTGTAGTGTGTAAGGACACACTGAGCACCTGAAAGAGGATCTTGCAAATTGGACTGCAAGTTCCCCGTTATGTGCGCTGTCTCTCTTCAAATTTACCTTACATGACACATGGGTTCTGTGTGACATATTCAAGGTGTAACAAGTTACGAGCGTACCAGCCCCAGCACCTCCCAGATTCGACAGCTAGAGGAGATCTCCCCCCCCCCCCCCCTCTAGAGGAGATCGACAGCTTAGACCCTCCACGACCCCGACCATGCGAGCAT
>BLSH010132810.1:0-21095 GCA_018402905.1 Glandirana rugosa | reverse complement strand
TATCACGTTTTTTATTTTTTGGGTCCCCACTAATTTATGGTGGTTTTCTTTCGAGATAAACACACTTTTTTTACTATTTTTACAGTAAATCCACATCACAGCGTACTGCGCGTTAACAGTAAGTTTGACGTTGTCGCGACTTTCGACTTTTAACCAGGCCCTTCCTTCCCCCAAATTCAAGGGTCATAACTTCACCAATTTGGTCGGTATCTACCTAGCTTAGAGTCGGTCAAGTCTTCGATGACCACCTCTAAGCTAGGTAGACACTCGTCCGACTTAGATGGTTACAGTTTGGTAGTTCGTTCAGTCTGAAAATCGTACGCTAATAACGGTCGTCGATATCGACGATCATCATTAGTGACACAACGGGGGGTGGGGAAGGGGCGGTCCTATTGTGATATCAACCTGTCCTCCGTAAGAGGATAGTCGTGACTGACGTACTATTCCCTCAACTCGTTAAAAGAAAGGATGTTGGGCACCAAACGTCTTTTCTTTTAACGCATTAGATACCGGACGAAATGTTACGTTTAGATACATAACCTCCCGACTAACTTTTATAACGTGAAGGGGCAACACAGTGATTACTACTAGCAGCTATAGCTGCTGGCAATAATCGCATGCTAAAAGTCTGACTTGCTTGATGGTTTGACATTGGTAGATTCAGCCTGCTCACAGATGGATCGAATCTCCACCAGTAGCTTCTGAACTGGCTGAGATTCGATCCATCTATGGCTGGTTTAACCACTTCAATACTGGGAACTTAAACCCCCTTCCTTCCCGGACCAATTTTCAGCTTTCAGCGCTGTTGCAGTTTGAATGACAATTGCGCGTCATGCGACACTACACCTAAATGACATTTTTATCATTTTTTTCACACAAATAGAGCTTTCTTTTGGTGGTATTTAATCACCCCTGGGTTTTTTATTTTTTGCACTATAAATTAAAAAAGACTGAAAATTTTCAAGAACAATGCATTTTTCTTCATTTCTGTTATAAAATTTTGCAAATAAATAATTTCTCTTCATAAATTTTGACCAAAAATGATACTGCTACATTTCTTTGGTAAAAATAACCCAAATCTGGGTTTATTTGGTGTTGGCGGACAGACAGATGTGACGGGGACTGAGAGAGATGTTTTGTGTATGGTGACAGATGTGGGGGGGACATACAAATGTTTTGGGGACTGTGACAGATGTGACGGGGACATACAGATGTTTTGGGGACTGTGACAGATGTGACGGGGACAGACAGATGTTTTGTGTATGGTGACAGATGTGATTGGGGACATACAGATGTTTTGGGGACTGTTTTATGGGGACACTTATGTGTATGGGGACAGGGGTATCAGTGTGCTTGGTGCACTGTGTGGGGGGGTGATCTGTGTGAGCTTTCTGCATGAAATCATCATCATGCAGAGAGCTGTCACATAACTGCAGATCCCCCCCCCCCCCTGGGCGGGGGGAGAACTGTCCCAGAGTTTACAATGTGACGGCTGTGATTGGACACAGCCGTCACATGATCGGGAGGGCCAATCACAGCGCCCATATCCCGATCTCTGCTCGGTTGGATCCTGTGATCATAATGAGTACCTGTTCTGCAGGACGTATATGCACGTCCTGTCAGAACGGGGAAGCTCCCACCCGGCCGTATATGTACAGTGGCCGGGTGGGAGGTGGTTAAGGAACATTATATTGCAACCACAGTGTAGCACCTTAAAGCAGGGGTATGTAATCAGCAAAAATTACTGCTTCAACGGATATATGTAATTACAAGTTATACAAAGATAAAAAGTTATTGAAATATTAATATATATTATCATTATGCTAATAACATATAAATTAAAAAAAAAAATCTGAAAATACTATACATAACCTTTAAATGGCTACCTAATGCAAACACCGTTTTAGAAAAAACATTTATGGATCTGCAGATTATTATAAGGCTTTAATAAGGAACAAGGGTGGTAGAGCTTTGCCATTTTAAGACTTGTTTCAGTGGTCTTCTTCAATAAACATGCAAATGGTAGCTTATACAAGGAAAGCTGCAAATCTTTTGCTAGAAATGAGCCGAATGAAAAAAGAGAATTAGAATATAAGCCGCTGAACTCACTTGGCTGCCAGCTTCATGCCGCAGTCATCAGAGCAGTACTTGGAGCTGGCTCGCGCTGGCTGGACACAGCTTGGCCCCAAACACTGGCGCAGTGACGAGTAATCTCTGTTTTCCAAGCGTTCCGAGTGCTTGGCCTTGTCCTTGTGCCTTTGCTTCTGCTTGTGCCTCTTGTACTTGTCATCCTTCTAAAGGATACATGAAAGCAATGAAAATGATTCAACATCTGACAAGCTTAGATCAGGACATTGAAAGCCCAATACTGTGAAGGCACATACTGTGCAGAGGTAGCACAAAAATCATAAAGGATATGTTGGTTATACCAATCACATTTCTTCATTTATTCTCTGCATGCTACTTCATGCTCCTACCAGGTTGGCTAAACAGCTTGAATTTCTTAACGCAGTAATAAACCCGAAAAATATATGCATACATACATACAGTACATGCATACATATACATATTGCAGCTTACCAGTCCCTAAATATGGTGGCTGCATTCATTTTCTTTTGTTTTAGGCTTTTTTTCCTATATTTTTACTTGGTGATCTGGCCAGTAGCACGCTTCCTGTCTAAGGGCTTCTCTTCTGGATGGAGAAGCAACAAAAACACCTTTGGCCAGCAGCACTGTCAGTCTGGAGGGAGGGTAGAATTAGATGCACTGACTAGCAGATTTAGTTGGACTTGACTAAGAAATTAAAGCTAAACTCCAGTTATAAGTATTTAAGTAGTTACAGCAACCGGTTTCTTTACTTTTGGGACAAAAGTTATACGAATAAAAGTTGACCATTATAAGCACCCCTGTCAGAAGTAAATAGTTTGTTTCACCCTCTAACTGGAACTTTTTTGGAAGCTTGATCATAGAAGTTGAAACACAACAGATTCACTGGCTGGACCACCAGATGAAAATAAAGGAGAAAACTTAAAACCCAAAAAAACAAAAACGACTGCAGCCACCACAAAAATTAGGTAAGAGGCAATAAATGTTAGTTTTGGGGTTTAATACCGCTTTAAAGTGCATCTAATCCTCAACTGTTAAAACAAAAGCTACAATGTCACCTTTTTCTGCACACTCCTCTGGAGCACACAAATATCCATAGGAAGTTCATACAAAACGGGAGAGTTACTAAAACGGAGGTACAAAGAATTAGGTGCAGCCATGCCTAGTAACCAATCAGATTCTAACTTCAGCATGTTCAATTAAGCTTTGACAATCAAACCTAGAAGCTGATTGGTCACTATGCACAGTTGCACCAGATTCTGTCTACACCAGTTTCAGTACAGGAGATGCACAGTGCAGGGAGAGAAAACATGAACAAACTAAGGGAAAATTTTACTTTATTAAAAGAAGAAACGTTTGGGATGCATAAAAAAAACCAACAAAAAAAAAAAACATAAATACTCTCACCTTTATGGTCTGATGCAGCTATCTCCCCTGCTGTCTCGAAGCTAGAGAATTAAGCAATCACAGGACTGCTGACCCCTCAGATCTCGGTCAGCTCTGAGCAGCCGCTCTGCTCATCCAGTGCTCACTGGAGCACCAGGCAGACTGAGTGCTGACAGCCAGAGTCCATTGTCAATCAGGGCTCGGGGTGGATCAGCGAAGTTAGCTGACAGCGGGCTTTAGCTGTGACTCCTAGGTTACAGGGGAGCACAAGTAAGACCCCATACACACTATTAGATTTTCTGAAGATTTTTGTCGTCAGATTTACCAAAACCATATAATATGAGGTCAAACCTTAGGAGTTTTAATTTGTATGCAATCAAGCAGGCCTTTGCACTACAAGGTTTTGGTAAATCTGACAACAAAAATCTGCAGAAAATCTAATAGTGTGTATGGGGTTTTAGTGTACTTCTATGACCCACAAGAGAGGTATGGCCAAAAAAGCTTTGGCCATACTTCTCTTAACAAAAAAAAAATATTGCAATCCTGCTTTTCTTGTGCCCTAAAAAAATTAAGGCTGGCCATAAATTGATCGGCCAAGCCATTGGGCTGATCAAAAAAACATACAGATTCCCCCATCCACACAAGTGAAGTGGAGGGAGGAATCCTCCCCATTCTGCTACTGTATTCTGACGCGGGGTTCTCCTCCTGATCGGCGCTGCAGCCGATTAGCTGCAGATGCTGATCAAATGAAAGTTTTCCAAAAGTCCCTTTAGAGAGAAGTCACTTATTAGATACAGATGGATTTTGATCCGTCTATGGCCAGGTTTACTATTCTTTTGCAAAAGTTTAATTATAACTTAATTGTGACCAGTTGGTAACTTCGGATTGATCAATATTTTTTTATTGTATAAAGGGATAGTAAACCCTGACCCACAGTCTGCTGGCTGAATCAGCTGCTAGTTTCCTATAGCTCTACTTCAGCAACAAGATCTTCCTGCCATAGTCTCTGGCTATATTCCTCGACTTCACCTTGCAATCTTCTTCCTCCTGCAGCAAATGGATGCACAACTTAAAACATATGAAGCAGGAGAGGTCGGGCCAGAACCAGGGATAAGCATGTTTAGTTGGTAAGCACACCCTGGAGTTTGGGATTCCTTCACTCTACAGCAGAATGGAGGCAGTGTCAAAGTACCTGGAGCTACCTGCTATTAGAATTTTTGGCCACAATAGGTTCTCTTTACGACAGGTATTTCCCACAAGAAGGACACAATCTAAAGCAGCTCTAAAATGAAATAATGGAACTATAGAGGAACTTACGCCCAATTCCAAAATGTCTTCTTTCATGGAGGACACACATTTGTTAATCATATTACAAAACAAATATAAAAGCCCCGTTAGGAGACTGGAACCCCCTTTGTAGAGGCCACAGCATTTGCGCAAAGCTGGGAACCCAAGCACAGAGATCTCACCATCAAAGTTCCTGAGAGGTTAAATAAACAATTAGGGGATTTAAATCTCCAGCACCTACAAAAAAATGAAATATCAGTTTTGGATGATCCAGCCCTTTACATTTTATAAAAGCATTGTCAAAAAAATGCCTTTACACAGCATTATTACTCCATGATTAACTCCAAAAATAAATATTCTGCATTAAGAGTGTACCTGTCTTATTACATAAAAATCCCTCATCTTCTAATGCAGAAGCCGCTGCACTACACCCTGCAACTCAGTAATCAGGTTTTTATAGAAATCTGGGCACTGGACACCTTCTGATCAACCTGGTGAATGCCCACAGCAGCTCCATTTGGTGCAGAGATGGGAATCAATAAGGGATTGTTTACACTTGCTTTGGCTTCAATGCACATTAAAGCCCCTACCGCTTCAACAAGCTTTTTGATGTGTTTTTGAGGCTTCGGTGGTGCTTCAATGAGGCTTCGGTGGTGCTTCAATGAGGCTTTGGTGGTGCTTCAATGGGGCTTCGGTGGTGCATCAAAGAGGCTCTGAAGCATGGCGGTATAATTTTTGACGCAAAGCTGAAGCGAAGCAAAGCCAACGCAAGGTGTAAACAGGAATGTAAGCTACCCATTTTATTTAGTGACAGGAGCTTTGACTGGCATTAAGAGAGCTTTAACAATGCGAGTCTGACACCCAGTTTAGAAGCAAGTGTAAACAAGCCCTTAGAGTGAATGGAACTGCAGCGTGCGTGCGCTAAGGTGAAGAGGAAGTCTCCAGTGCATTTGTTTCTATAGAAACACGATCGCTGAGTTGTCAGTCATCCTGGAGCAGCTACAATGTCAGAAGGTGAGTATTTTTTTTTTTTTTTAAAGCCAGATGGACCCTGGAGGCAGGGTATATATTTTTAGGGGGTATCATGGAGTTATCCTTTAAAAATGAGTCATCTTTATTGAAAAAGCAGGTAACCAGCACACAGGAATGTATTTCTTACTGCATGTTGTGGACATATTGTTAACGAGCTACTGCAGGCAATAAGTGAAACCCACAAGCTACGGTTTCCACCAAACTCCACAACTGTGTTAAACTCAGAAATTTAACTTGATTTACCATAATCTGTGTTCTCTGTAAAATACTGCAACCAGAATCCAGAAAACACCTCACAAGTTTACTAAGAGAACACTTCATGAAACAAGTGGTATGTGATATCCACTTTAAATGCTTTCTAGCTTGAATACTCTGGGTCTGGACAAAAATGCACATAAAGCTTTTCTTCGTCTCATTATTTGTTGTGCCCTCACTGATCCAGAATCTTCTGCTACCTTTCCCAGTCTAAGTGCTGCTATGCAGAGGACTTAAAGGGTAACTCCACTTTCGTGGGGAAAAAAAAAATTAATATAGCGTATACAATTGCGACACAAGTTATATTGTAATTGAATGTTATTAAAAATGACCTTTTCTTTTCAATCTGCAGCTCTGTACTTTCTGTAGAATGCAATGCAATATGGCTACCTGGAGGTTTTCTGTACACAGATAGTATACAGAACGCACCCCCAGAAATGTCAATTCCTGCTTGTGTGATTGGCTTACCGATTTCCCTAGAATTCTGCACTAAGATACAGATCAGAATTGGAGCAACCCCTGCAATACAAATGTCATATTTGGTGGGATACTCTTAAAGGGAAATCACGTCTAAGGCTCCTTTCACACGGGCGGTCAGCTTTGCTCAGCGGGGGATCGATCCGCTGATCCGGCGGATGATAGGTCCGTCTCCACTCACTGTGCTGAGATGGACTAGTCAGAGCCCCGCTCTCCTCTATGGGGAGATCGAATGAAATGGACCGCCTGTCTGCTTTCATCCAATCTAATCTGCCAGACGGATGGGAAACAGCATCACCATCAGACTGGATTTCACAAACAGGATCGGACCGGATAGCAGTGAGTGTCAGCGGACATGTCACCGCTGACATCCGCTGCCCCATAAAAGTGAATGGAGCATCCGATCAGGTCCACCTGAAAAACTGTCAGGCGAACCTGATCGGAAAGCCCGTGTGAAAGGGGCCTTAAGGGTTGCAAACCCAGCAGTTTTCCTCATTAAAGCCCTGCAAGTGCAGCAGCTGATTGATAATTACAAAACCACTCCTATACAGATTCACTAAGCACATGGACACAGACAAACAGCAATTTCTTCAAAATAACAAAAGGTAGGAATCTGCAATAAAGTTTGTTAAAATCCTTGTAAATGTACATAGATCACCCAGAAGGGAATGCTTTTTTTCTCAACAAAAGTTGAGTTACTTTTTAAAGATACAGATCGGTGTACAGAATGCCTCCAGGCTGCCCTATTGCATTTTACAGAAAATTACAGCACTGCAGATTGAAAGGGAAAAGTAATTTTAATAGCATTCAATTACAATGGGACTTGTATTGCAATGGTATACACTATATTATTTTATATGCTCATTTTTTCCCCACGAAAATGGTCTTTAGTAAATCAACCCTACTGACTCAGAAGAAGTAAGCATATAAGGACTCATGCCTTTTCTCCAACTTTTCTAATGTGGATACTTGTTTGTGGTCATTGATTCAGAAAGTACTGAAGTCAGTAGATCAGCTTAACAGTTTAGGCGCCTAGCAGTTTCAGAAGAAAGACCACAATGGCAGCCCCAAAATTCATCTCAGAAAAGGTTTACTGAAACCCACGGTTAGCATGCCTAAATACAAACATGGGGCAAACACAGCCCTATCACTAGTGTGCCTCTGCACTCTTAATGTCCAATCAAAAATCCTTAAAAAGGGGGAGCAATGGGGCCCATCTCATAGAATCAAAGCCAGCATGCCGTCTCAGGCTCCATTGTTACCAAGGAAGAAGAGCGCAAGGCGGAGTGAATGCATTACTTACAGCTTGTCATTTCAACACATCCTTTCAGCCTAGGCATCCGTGGAAAACACAGTAGGTTTTCCAAAAATCCACAGATGCCCCTTTTAACCAACTGTGTGTATAGGATGTTACTCACTGTAAAAACTGCACCTGACATTGCTAAAAAAAAAAGATTGGCTGCAAGAGATTTTCCAGCATTCAGGAAAATGTTCCTTACCAACAAAGAGCGTGGGATCAGTTACTTTACATCCCATAGACGGCCCGTTGTTAGAGCTCACTGACGCAGTTCCAATGCTAACCAAAAGTTGGCCTAAGTATGGCCCACTTAGGCTTCCACGAGGCAAAAACTGACATACCTTTTTGTCTGACTTCTTCTCGCGTCTCTTAACGTGCTTTACTTTGACGGCTCTCTTCCTCAGCACAGAGTCGAGAAATGGCGCGTCGTCTGTGTCACTGAGCCACGGCTGCAGAAACACAAGTCTTATTATGAAAGTTCTACAGCTAGAGGTATCTCCATCTACTCCCAGCAAAGTTCAGTTACCAAGTTGTGGTCATCGAAAGCTCCTCCAGCACACAGTTCTTGATACAGATCTGGATCCAGGGGAAGGTCGTCGTCAGAGAGAGATTCGGCAAGGCTGGGCGGTTCTGGGGTATCCCTAAACACTGCAAGTTCATCGTCCTTAACCCGCAGCATTTTCTGAAGACAACCCATAGCAGATGTATGAGAAGATTATTATTGGGCAAAAAGCAAAGTGGAGCAAAACACACCAACCAATCAGAAACTCACAACAGATGAAATCCCCTAGCTGATGGATTGTTCTAGGCCGATGCCTTCCTTTTTTTTTTTTTTTTTTTTTTTTTTTTTTTTTGAACTTTTCATATAATATGCTCATATTTTAATAGAGGAACTTCAGTGCAATCTAGCCTCAGAAGCCCACCAAATGTCTTCAAATCCTTGAGTGGGTCTCATTGGAAAAACTGTTTCAGCTAATCAATGGGATTAAAATGTGGGGACCCCAGCTGTCAGCAAAGGGCAGGCTATATGCACAGACCTTCTGCTTTCTAGCTGAATATGGAAAACCTCTTGAAGGCATCTTATTATGCAAACAGCTCAACTGGCCTTTTCTACAGTGTGGGGCAGGTGTTAAATGCAGAGAGAATAACAACACTGACAGGTCACTCATAAGGCAAAGCTCAGGCAGTGACACTCTTACCCGTGCTCTCACTTGACACTGGCGTAAACGGCACTTTTGACGGATCTTGTTGGGGCCTCCAAACTTCTTCATGTCTCTACAGAAATCGCACTGTCCACAATCCTCGGTGCGGCTGCAAGATTCACACTCACCGCACATCCTTGCAGAACGTTTAATCTGTTGCTGAAACAGGTAAAACATATAAGACGGCTTAATACTTTTTTCAAGAGTAAGATCTACAAAAGCTCAGAAACAGAGGCACTGTTACCACCCATGCTTGGGTGTATGGCTCCTCTACTTAAATAAATGCAATTTATCTATTTCAGACCTCACACTTGTACACCCCTTATGGATCAGAGCAATTCCTACATTTCTGCTATGGGCTCCCATAGCAAGCTGCTCCCTATTGTAGCACACCTGCGTGCTCAATCCTGAGCCGCGCTGCCTATGTCCACAGACAGAGAAATCGTGCCTCCGCAATGTCCCCCATTCCGTTGTCAGAGGATTTGACTGACAGCAATGGGAACCAATGGCAAAGCTTGTGAGAACAGAGAGAGCGATTACAGATGGGCACAGCGATTCATCCAGTGAGGAATTAGGTAAGCATAAGAGGGGATGAGGGGGCAATATAGGTACTGGAATACTTTTTACCTCATTGCAGGAAATACATTAAGGTAAAAAAATGTTTAGACTTTAGAACCACTTTAAGATAACAAAAATAGCAAAATAAATAAAAAAAAAAAATATATATATATATATATATATATATATATATATATATATATATTTCTCCTAGGACGCAAAGCTTTCTTCTAGTGACACTAGAAATTATTTTATAGTTTATGCAATCTATACACTAAGTTTTGCAGCTCACCCAATGACCAGAACTGGTTAAAAGGAATCATACTTACCTCAGTGGATGCAGCATGGGTCCGATGTTGCATCTGTCCCCCAGCGCCTCTGCACTCAGAACAGAGCGATCAAAAACTGCTGATCGATCAGTTCTGACAGGTCCCCAAGCAGAGAGCTGTAGAATATCAGCCATAGCTCAGCTCTGCCCCCTCATCCCTCATTGGAGCGCTGGGCTGTGGAGGGACGGCTGAGCTGGGTGTTAGTCCAGGCACCTGGCAGATCCAGACTTTATTGTTGCGATGATGTGGTGCCTGAACTGACTTTGACATCAGCGGAAAGCGGACTTCAGCCTGCTCTCTGCTGAAAACAGGTCACAGGAGTGCAAAACAAATTGTACTCCTGTGATCTATAGGAGAAATACAGCCAAACAAGCTTTGGCTGGACCTCTCCTTTAAATTACCCCTTAAAAGAGAAATATGGGCAAAACCTTTTTTGGCTGTACTCCCCTTTAGGGTCACAGAAGTACATTTACTATTAAGCTCCTGTGACAAAAAGTCCCAAAAAACTAAAGCTATTACTACTCTGTGGGCTGAATTGCCCAGACAGATTATCACATGAAACAGGTCACCTAGTATGTTGTTTATATGTGTGCACCATAACATCTCACGCTCTCCTTTGCATGAAAGGTGTCTGCAAAATTTCCCTTAGCTTTAGGTCCTGTTGATGACATTTTGTTTGCATCATATGGGTTTGCATTCTTCTATAAAAATCTATAGGAATTCAAAACCCACTTAAAAGTGATTGTAAAGTTTTTTGTTTTTTTAAATGACAAACCTGTTATACTTACCTGCTCTGTGCAGTGGATTTTACAGAGCAGTCCAGAGCCTCCTCTTCTCGGATCCCTCTACGCTGCTCCTGGCCCCTCCCTCCTGTCAATTAACCCCACAGCAAGCAACTTGCTATGGGGGCACCCGAGCCGAGCTGCAGCTCCGTGTGCCCATTCAGACATGCAGCTGTGATTCAGCCCCGCCCCCTCTCCTGATTGGATAACTGACTTTGATTGACAGCGGCGGGAGCCAATGGCGCCACTGTTGTGCCTCAGCAAATCAGAAGAAAGAATCCCGGATTGCCGAGGGACTCGTGGACATCGCTGGATAGAGAAGGGGCTCAGGTAAGTATTAGGGGGGCTGAGGGGGCTGCTACACACAGAAGGCTTTTTATCTTAATGCATAAAATGCATTACGATAGAAAAAAACCTTCTGCCTTTACAACTCCTTTAAGGGCAGTCAAATGTAGGTCAGAAGGAGATCATAGAATTCTGAAGGATCCCAGAATGGTCTCAAACTGATGCCAGTAACACAAGCCCAAAGCCACCTGACACAGGGCATTATAAACATACGGTCAAAGCTGGTGTAGACCTATGTTTTGTTTCGGGGCAATGGCATCACTGCTAGTGAATCTGAATTTATTCAGCTTCGTTTTTGCCTTTTCATACTTGAATAGGATTTTTGCACTGAAGGGTATACTCTATATTTCTACTAAATGTGCCATGGTTTCTTATTACCAAAAGGTATAATGATTACCTTACTGCCACTGCTGGTGCTATTCCTCCTCTTGTCGCTCTTTATCAACTCTTCGTTCTCGTCCCTCTCCGTCTCTTTTTCCCGATCCTTGCTCTTCTTATGTCGGTATTTAATCTCCAAATGGGGATATTTCTCTGGAAATATGAATTGACACTGTAAATCAAACAGCAGTTTCTTTCTTCGTCTTCTTTCTTTTTAAGGACAACTTTTTTGCTGATAAATTGATATAACAATTGTATTGCTACACTGGCCATTTTGTAATTTAACCACTTGCTTACTAGGCACTTAAACCCCCCTCCTGCCCAGACCAATTTACAGCTTTCAGCACTGCTGCACCTTTTTTTTTTTCAAATATGCTTTTATTAAACTCCAACCAGGGCACAGCCCTCTCATTGCGGCAATACAGAAGGTATGTCATATACACTCGACAAGTACGTATCACATGTACAGTGGTGTGTAACATACATAAAACAGAGCAACGCTTGATGAGAAATACTCTCTATGGGTAAATCCATCTAAAAAAACATGTACTGTATTTTTTGGCCAAGTGTATCGTAATAATGTTTAGGGAGGGGCACCCTGCATTCTTTTTCTAATTTTCAATACTTGTAGAAAAAGATCAATAAAAAAAAGGGGGGGGGAGAGGGGACAGGGGAGGGGAGGGGGGAGGAGTGGCTGGGTCATGGGAGAGGCTAGAGGCCCAGCAAATTAAGACGCAAAGTAGGCTCTTCCTTCGTCTGAGCGAATAAACATATTCCAGAGACTCCAGGTCTACTTATACTTCTCATGTGTGTGACGGGCTGTATGGATTAGATCTTACATTTTGTTTATATCGTCCACTTTTTGCAACCAATGTGCAGTGGTTGGTAGAGTAGGTTGTTTCCAATGTAGGGGGATGCAGGCCTTGGCGGCATTCAGAAGGTGTCGCACTGTTGCACTTTGAATGACAATTGCGAAGTCATGCTACACTGTACCCAAATTACATTTTTATAATTTTTTTCCCACAGATAGAGCTTTCTTTGGGTGTTATTTAATCACTGCTGTTTTTTAATTTTTGCTTAAAAAAAATTAAAAAAGGTAGAAAATTTTGAAATAAAAATCAAAAACAGTTTCATAGTTTGTTATAAATTTTTGAAAACAGGTAATTTTTCTCCTTCATTGATGTGCGCTGATGAGGCTGCACTGATGGGCACTGATAGGCACCGATAAGCTGCACTGATGGGCACTGATAGGCTGCACTGATGGGCAATGATTGGCTGCACTGATGGGCAATGATTGGCTGCACTGATGGGCGGCACTGATTGGTGGTACTGATGGGCATTAATAGGTGGCACTGCTGAGCGCTGTCAGGTGGCACTCTGGGCACTGGCAGGGGGCACTGGTGGGCACAGACAGCCATCCGCGGCTCTCTGTGCGAGGGACCAATGTCCCCCTGACTGAAGCCGGCAGTGATCTGCTTTTCTTTTCCCCCTCACGCTGTCAGTACGAGGGTAAAAAAAAAAAAAAAAAAAACGATCACCAATGTTTTGTTTACATCAGGTGATCAGCCATCATTGGCTGACAGCTGATCACGTGGTAAGGGGGCGGGACCAGCCCCTTACTGTGATCTGTGATCAGCCGAGTCTCATAGACTTGGTGATCACAGGGAGCGCAGTGCGCTTCCCCGCAGGGACACGCAAACAGCGCATGCTCGGGAGGATGTCTATTGACTCCCGGCAGAGTAGAGCCGCGCTGTAGCTGTCATTCGGCTATAGCGCGGATATGAAGAAGTTAAAGCCCAACATAAAAAGGCATATGAACGAGAAAAAAACTGTCCTTTAGAAAATAAAAGGTCAAAAAGTCTTCATCAGCATTCCAAAACTAAAAGCTATGTCAGAACATATTGACCCCACAAAAGATGATCAGGGGAAGTTGGTTACAAGTAACACAGAGATGGCAACTGCATTAAATACATTGTTCTCAGTTTATATAAATGAAAAGGAGGGGTATAATAAACAAGACAGTAATGTTCAAAAAAGACTTCATGTGAATAAATCATCAAGGCCAGATGCCTTACACTCAAGAGTTCTCAAAGAACTTAGCCATGTTATACCCAGACCACTATTTCTAATTTTTAAAGGACAGCTTACTGACTGGAATGGTACCAGCAGATTGGCAAAAAGCAAACATGGTACCAATATACAAAAAACAGCCAAGATAGTGTATATACCTGGAAACTACAGACCAGTCAGCCTAATATCAGCAATATTTAAACGATTAGAAGAAATGATAAGAGATCATATTCAAGAATTTGCTGATGAAAAAGGATCATTAGTAGTAAGCAACATGGATTTATGTAGAACTGTCCTTGCCAGACAAACCTTTTAACATTCTATGAGGAGGTGAGCTGTAATACTGATCAAGGAAGGCCTGTGGACCTAGATTTCGCTAAGGCATTTGATACAATACCCCATAAGTACTTAATTTACACATTAATGTCTTTTGGCATTGATGATATTTTATGTACCTGGAGAAAACTGGTTGCAGGAGGAACGCGTCCAGAGAGTGTTGATAAATGGCATATTTTTTAAATGGTCTAAATTTTAGAGCGGGGCACCTCAGGGTTCTGTCCTGGGACCAATTCTGCTTAAATATACCATCTCAGTGGTTTGCCAAAGATACAAAGCTAAGCAGCGTAATAATATCACAACAGGACACAGAAGACCTAGTTAAAATTGAGGGGTGGGAAGCTATATGTCAAATGAGGTTTAATTTTGAAAAATGCAAAGTAATGCACTTAGGAGTTAGAAATATGAATGTAAGGTACTTGCAAGGGGGAGAACCTCTGGGAGAATCAAGTATTGAAAAAGATCTGGGAGTCCTAGTATGTAACAGACTGAAGAATAGCATGGAATGTTAAAGAGGAGGTCCAGCCCCAGCACCAAAAAATTAAGTCAGCAGCTAGAAATACTATAGCTTCTGACTTTAAATATTAGGATACTTACCTGTCCAGGGATCTCGCAATGTCAGCGCCCCAGCCAATTTTCTGATCAGCTCTCGGGTGCTGCCTCCGTTTGTGGTAAGGGAAACCAGCAGTGAAGCCTTTCAGCTTGACAGCCGGTTCCCTACTGCGCATGCGCGGAGCACGCTGTACTTTCTAACTGGCCCGCCGGCGGAGGAAGGAGGAGGGGGGCGAACTGTCTGCGGCGAGGTCTCCTGGTAGTGGAGAAAGGTACCCATCAAAAACAGATACCCGCTCCCCCTGAAAAATGCCAAATGTGCCAACGGAGGGGGGGAGGAAGCAAACAAGCAGAGCTTCCCCTGTTGGGTAGAGCTCCACTTTAAGCTACAGCAAGCAAGGCTAGTAGGCTACTAGCATGCATTATAAAGGGGTATTTACTCAAGAGACAAAACTATAATTCTACCACTTTATAAAACTCTGGTTCGGCCACATAATAAGTCTGCTGTTCAATTCTGCTCACCAATCCTCAGGAAGGATATGCTTGAACTAGAGAGTCAAGAGAAGAGAAACTAAGCTAATTAGGGGACTGGGAGGAGCTCAGTTATAAGGATTAGCTACAAATTAAGCGTATTCTCCCTGAAGAAGAGGCGCTCAAGAGGGGATTTGATCACAATATACACATCTTTATATGGGGACTATGGCATTGGGAGAAAGGTTTCTAAAGAAGACACGCAGCCACACAGTAAAGTTGGATGAGAGGTTGTTTTCGATATTAAACTGGGTAAGGGGTTCTTTACTGATAGAGCGGTAAGGATGTGAAACTCCCTTCCACAACTGGTATCAGCAGGGAGTATAGATAAAATAATAAAAAAAACTTTTAGATGTGTTTCTTAGCAAATACAATGTACAGAAATATGGAAGATGATAGTAACATTAACATACATATACACTCACACTCATATTGAACTTGATGAACTAGTGCCTATATTCAACTTTACCAACTATATATCTATGCAAGTCACAGAAATAAAATCATATCATTCATCTTACAACCCAAATTTTCATAGCTTTACCTATACTTTCATGTTACAGTGTTTCAAATTATGAATGTGCACTCGGTAATCAGCACTTTGTATAAAACCTGGACTGACAAACCCCCTCTCCTTCTCTGCAATACACATCTGTGTGAGGACACGTGTGCACAGGGAAGTGGAGGAGGGGGCAGGAAGCAGCATTATTACAGCACAAAAAGTATTTGAAAGAATTTCTAATACCAATCACAAATGATAACATACAGTCAGGTTCATAAATATCGGGACATCGACACAATTCTAATCAGGTCAGGTGATTGACTTGGCCATTGCATAACTTTCCACTTCTTTCCCTTAAAAAACTCTTTAGTTGCTTTCGCAGTATGCTTCAGGTCATTGTCAATCTGCACTGTGAAGCGCCGTCCAATGAGTTCTGAAGCATTTGGCTAAATATGAGCAGATAATATTGCCCGAAACACTTCAGAATTCATCCTGTTGCTTTTGTCAGCAGTCACATCATCAATAAATTCAGGAGAACCAGTTCCATTGGAAGACATACATGCCCACGCCATGAGACTACCACCACCATGCTTCACTGATGAGGTGGTATGCTTTGGATCATGAGCAGTTCCTTTCCTTCTCCATACTCTTCTCTTCCCATCACTCTGGTACAAGTTTACCTTGGTCTCATCTGTCCATAGGATGTTGTTCCAGAACTGTGAAGGCTTTTTTAGATGTTGTTTGTCAAACTCTAATCTGGCCTTCCTGTTTTTGAGGCTCACCAATGGTTTACATCTTGTGGTGAACCCTCTGTATTCACTCTGGTGTAGTCTTCTCTTGATTGTTGACTTTTACACACATACACCTACCTCCTGGAGAGTGTTCTTAATCTGGCCAACTGTTGTGAAGGGTGTTTTCTTCACCAGGGAAATAATTCTTCAGTCATCCACCACAGTTGTTTTCTGTGGTCTTCTGGGTCTTTTGGTGTTGCTGAGCTCACTGGTGTGTTCTTTCTTTTTAAGGATGTTCCAAACAGTTGATTTGGCCACACCTAATGTTTTTGCTATCTCTCTGATGGGTTTGTTTTGTTTTTTCAGCCTAATGATGGCTTGCTTCACCGATAGTGACAGCTCTTTGGATCTCATATTGAGAGTTGACAGCAACAGATTCCAAATGCAAATAGCACACTTGAAATGAACTCTGGACCTTTTATCTGCTCCTTGTAAATGGGATAATGAGGGAATAACACACACCTGGCCATGGAACAGCTGAACAGCCAATTGTCCCATTACTTTTGGTCCCTTAAAAAGTGGGAGGCACATATACAAACTGTTGTAATTGCTACACCGTTCACCTGATTTGGATGTAAATACCCTCAAATTAAAGCTGAAAGTCTGCAGTTAAAGCACATCTTGTTCGTTTAATTTCAAATCCATTGTGGTGGTGTATAGAGCCAAAAAGATTAGAATTTACCACGTTTATATCGCCACAGGTTAAAGTGATTTAAAGGCTCCCTTTTTTTTTTTTTTTTTTTAATAGCAAACGTGTCATACTTACCTCTTCTGTTCAGTTGGTTTTGCACAGAGCAGGGCGGATCCTCCTCTTCTCGGGTCCCTCTTTGCCACTCCTATTGAGCGCCCCTTCAGCCAGCACGGGGGGCACCAGAGCCGAGTCAGAGCTCCATGTGTCCATTCAGAGACGGAGCCCCGACCTGGCCCCACCCTCTCTCTCCCCTGATTGGCTGATTGACTTTGATTGACAGCCAAGATAGCCAATTGTGCTGCTGCTGTGTTTCAGCCAATCAGGAGGAGTGTCCTGGATGGCTAAGACACTCGTGGACATCGCTGGAGAGAGAAGGGGCTCAGGTAAGTAATTAGGGGATGCTGGGGGGGGGAGGCTGCTACACACAGAAGGTTTTTTTTATCTATGCATAGAATGCATTAAGATAAAAAAAACCTTCTGCCTTTACAACTCCTTTAACTTTAGGATCGATCACTGTGTCTCACATGTCAAGATATTCTTACTAAGAACAGGGCTAAATTTCTCCTCAGCCACCAACCAGATGAAAACCTGCCCTTTGGGCCAAAATCTACATGGTGGACATGGGGAAACAACTCCATTTCCTAATAAGAAGTAGTATATTGACCTATAAAGCTCATAAATCAGAGCCCAGTGTACTGCTTGCAATGTTTTTTAAGAAAACACAGCAGGAACCTCCAACGCCACTGAAGTCATAATTATAGTTACTGGGCATGTTGCAGCCAATGTCACAGTGATGTCATCAATTTTGAGGTCTAATCATTTGAGATACCAACAGACAACATTCCTCACCTCGGCACTGCATGCAATACCACTCCCGAATGGCCTTGGCCATCTTCTCTGTGATGTTGATACAGTCTCCATGGAACCACTCGTTGCAATGATCACACCCACTGTACAAACAGAAAACAGACAAGTTGTCATCAAGCAGTACACAATTTAAAAAATGCAAATGTTGCAGTGTTATAGCTACAAAACTGTCCATAAAGTACATGGTAGAACAACCAACATCCAATTTTCTTAAATTGCACTTTTAAACAAAAAACAAAACTTGAGAAGGGTTAGAACCTTCCAACTATTAAACACTGGGTGTTGGGCCATTTGGGAGATTCCTATTTGACATGTGTCAGACAGAACAGAAATCACCCCATCACAGACACAATTAATAATAAAACACATTATCTAGTAAAGATTTTAAGGTGATGGGTGTCAGACAGAACAGGAAAGGAGGAGACACAGACAGCTTTAGAAATGTGAAAAAAGCTCCTCAATTGAGCTACAGATCATTTAAAATCCAACAAAACTTCTAACACTGCTCCACTCTATGCAAAACAAATTGACTGGAGTTGTGCTTATTGGATTTCTTTCATACAGTCAGAATTGATTCTGTCACTGTGTGAAATTACAAAGCAGGAAACAGAGCCAGAGCCTGCATAAATTACAAGTAAATAAAACTGCATATACATACGTCATTATACATTACATATTACTCAGTGATTAGGTTCTTAACTTTAAGGCCCTTTTCACATTTGTGTGACCTGAAAGTCACGTGATTTTGCACCGCGATTTTGATGCGACTTGAAGCTATGCCTGTGTAATCCTGAGGTCTATGGACCTAAAGTTGCATCAAAGTCGGATCAAAGTAGTGCATGGACTACTTTGAAGTCGCACAGATATGAACAGTACTCATTGGAAATCATGGGGTACGACTTGTCATGCGACTTTACAGTCACAAGGGAGGGTTCAAACCCCTGTCAGAATTTTTTTCGCCATCTGTGTTCCATTGCGGATATTTCCCTTCACTTCCTGTCCCATAACCAAACAGGAAGTGCGGGGAAATGCCTGCAAATTAAGAGAATTCCTAGGGGGCCCCCAGGTCATCAGAACTAGCGTCCCAATAGGAAGTCTTCCCCTATATTATTTTTCTGGGGACAATCCAAAATTTAGGATTTTCTTTTACTTTCACTGATAATGGTAAACAGGACAAACAGAGAGGGTGAATCTCCTTAACAGGGCAACAGACAGCAATAAAAAGTTACAGATGTTCTAATCCCTCTCCACTCTAACCAAAAAGGTTTTACATTTAGTTATACTTTAAAGTGGATGTAAACCTGATTCATGAAATTTAAACTAAGCACATATATCTGTAGTGTTTTCTTATCGCTCTCCAAAGCCCTAAGTCCCTGTGTTTCTGCTGCTCTGTTCTTCTGTTATCAGCATGATAACTTCTGACAAGTTATCTGTCAACTGTAATAAAACCAGCCTTAGTTTATTGTCGAGGGAGGTTGCTATAAATAGATTAGCAGAGAGCTTGACTTGTCACAGCACAGCTCTGCAAGTCTCTGTCTATGTGGAGTGGGGATGTGTGCCTTTCCTCTAATCAGCTGTCTTGGCTGTATGCCAAGAACCCACTCCCAGTGCTGAAAAGTAAGAGAAAATGTCTAACAAAGCGCCGCTACAACAGATGTAAAGCACCGCTAAAACAAGCAGTGCTTTACCACTGATGCCCACAGCGCCCCAGTGTGAAAGTACCCTAAAAGAAACATGGAAGAAGACTAGTGCTGCCATATGAATAATATTTTATTCAGAAATATTGCTGATTCAATAAAGATAATAAATAAGCCTCACATCATAAAGCAGTTGATATCTGGCTTGCGGCAAATGCAGTACACCGGTGCATTCTCTCCGTTTTCCGTCTCTCCCAAGCCTGCCAGGTCGGGGTCTGAAAACTCGCTCTCCTGAGGACACAAAGATTTGTAAAAAAGAAAGCTCTTAGAAGTAAAGTGCATATAGTATATAGAAGTAATTAGGTTGTGATTGGGGGTCCATGTCAGGTACAGAGAGGTGACTGGGGATGTCAGTTATGCAGAAGTGAAAGGTGGTCTTTGTCCGGGGTGGTTGATGTCATTATCTAGAGATGAATGGGGGAGGGGATTATATATCATCATTATATAGAGGCAATTGGAGGAACTTTGTCATGTACAGAGACATCAATAGGGTATTTGTGTCAGGTATTAAGAGGTGATTGGAGGGTTTGTGTTCCAATTTAGAAGTGATAGGGATATATATCATTATACAGAATTGAATGTAGGATGTTTACCATTATACAGACATGAACAGTGGGTATTTATTCTAACCAATGATAACACAAATCTCCTGATTCACTCACCTCGACTACTGCAACTCCCTCCTCACTGGCCTACCTTTAAATAGACTACCCTCCATCATGAACGCTGCTGCCAGACTCATCCACCTTACAAACCACTCAGCGTCTGCTACCCCTCTCTGCCAATCCCTCCATTGGCTGCCACTCATCCAGCGAATTACATTCAAAATACTAACAAGTTACAAAGCCATCCACAACTCAGCCACCAGCTACAGCACTAACCTAGTCTCAAAATACCAACTTAGTCGTCCTCTTCGTTCCTCCCAAGTCCTCCTGCTCTCTAGTTCTCTCATCACCTCCTCCCATATAAGCCTCCAGGACTTCCCGAGCCACTCCCATCCTCTGGGATTCCCTTTCCCAATCTGTCAGACTGTCTCCAAATCTATCCACTTTCAGGCGATCCCTGAAAACTTTTCTCTTCAGAGAAGCCTATCCTGCCTCCACCTAACAACTACACTAATTTTTTCTTCATCAACTCATCCCCCACAGTTATTACCCTTTTGTATTACTTGACCCTCCCTTCTACATTGTAAACTCTAACGAGCAGGACTCTCGGATTCCTCCTGTATTGGATTGGATTGTAATTGTACTGTCTGCCCTAATGTTGTAAAGCACTGCACAAACTGTCGGCGCTATATAAATCCTGTATTAATAATAATAATAAAAAAAAAATATATAGATCATTAGACTGAGGTGAATGGAGAGCACATGTCATTATACAGAGGTGAATTAAGGCTAGATAACCATTACATACTGACATCTCCCTCCACTCATCTCTGTATACTGACATCTCCCTCCATTCATCTCTGTATACTGACATCTTCCCCCATTCATCTCTGTATACTGACATCTCGCCTCCATTCATCTCTGTATACTGACATCTCCCTCCATTCATCTCTGTATACTGACATCTCCCCTCCATTCATCTCTGTATACTGACATCTCCCCTCCATTCATCTCTGTAT
>BLSH010132804.1:42742-56375 GCA_018402905.1 Glandirana rugosa | reverse complement strand
ATAAAATTTTTTTAATTTTTCATTGAGACCGTCACTTTTCCAATTACACTCGATCTACCCTAGTGAGAAGAGACCAGTGTGTTTGTAATCTCGAGGGGGATCGACGTCAGACCATTTGTGAAACGATTCTTCAGATAATTAAATAGACGATGTATGAAGGGTAGAAATATATTTACAGAGGACTGTAAATCCCTAGATGACATAAGTATTGTAAAAAAGTGTCGTTAAGTAGACCACTTTCATGTACGTGTAAGGAAGACACATTAATCCTGCCCCCTTTTATTACAATAACCCTATACAGTAGATATTGAAGGGCATGAATAAAATAAAGCTACAATATTAAACTAAACTATTAATACAAACCAAAAATACCTCCATTGGCTTAACAAATATCCCAATAACATTATTTTCCCCCGTCCTAATTACACAGAAGGAATGTGCATGTACTTTCACCAGATGAATTGCTGTGAAAAAATGTTATGAATACAGTAGATCCCTAAATGTCAGGAGACATTTATATAAAGATGGGAAGTATGTAGCAGATAAATTAATAGACTTCTTAGCAAAGTGTTTACCAGACTGCAGCTAGGGGGAGCTCTAATGTTTGTGTGACCAGAGAAGAGTGATCCCATCTAGCTCACATTAACCTTTTCACTGCCAGAGTTACTTTTTAATTTTTTTAAAATAGTTTTTATTGTAATTTTAAAGAGTAAAGGTACAAATAGAGCCTATTGGGCATACCCAGGCTCGTGCTCGTAACACAGCAAACAAAAAACGAAAGGAACTACAAAGATAAAAAAAAAAAGGAAAACACTTAGTACGCTCTGACCACCAATGCAAGATGAGAAACATATTCCTCCTATTTGGTCTCAGTGGGTCCTTAGGACCTAGCTTACCACAGATATAATTACTCATTTAGAGCCTGTATACCCATTAGATGACTTGTCAGTGTTACAAAAGATCAAAGTCCCATTAACCAAGAATCATTGAAGATCTAAACAGGGTAATAGTCTAATCATTTACAGAGTCTACATTTGAGGAAGGGGATTCTACCCATATACCCCATATTTTGAGGAATTCCTTAACGCAACCCCTAGACAGGTACGTGAGCCTTATACAATGGGAGAGCAGAGTTGGTTAACCGCTTCCAAAAATTAACTGATGGTGCAGCAGTAGATTTCCACAGAAGTACAATGGCCTAACATGCATAATATAGTAGTAACTCCAGAGCTGTTTTTGCACACATGTTAAAATGCAAATTTTGGGCCTGAAGATTAGATAAAACCCCAAACGTATACAGTATTATCTGAAAGCAGAGGCCCTGGAGAATAAAATGGTGGTAATTGTTAAGGTGTTCCTCGTACACAAATGTCACCTTCATAGCCGGGTTTATTTTCTTCTTTCCCCCATTTTCTATGTTGTGATCTTTTCTATAATACTTTGTTATAATAATGTAACACATTGTGTATTGTATTGTACACAAATTAATAATGACTCCACCACCACATTCCAGGCAAGTGATCATCCTTACCAAATGGATTTCTACTTTTACTATTTTATTCATTTCTTTCTGCACTTTTGTTAAAATTATAATAAAAATGATATTGAAAGAAAAAAATTGTGTGTGTCGGTGCAAAGATGACAAAGTTCAGTATCCAGAAATGGCTGGTAGGTGACACTTCTATATACAGCCCAAGGAAGTGACAAGAAGCCCCTAGGAACCTTTGGAGGAACTCTGGCTGGACTAGGCAGTCATTTATTCTTATTAGTATACAGGATTTATATAGCGCCAACAGTGTGCTCAGCCCTTTACAACGTTGAGGCAAACAGCAATTACAATACACTTTAATACAGGATTAACCAGAGGGCCCTGCTCATTAGACATTACAATCTAGGATGGAAGGTCAAGTGATACAAAAGATAATAACTGTGGTGGATGGGCTAATAGGGAAAATGAAAACAGAAAATTTACTATCAAATACTTCCCATAATTTTCGTTTCCTGCCGCGTTCCTTAACTAGCCTATTCATGACTCTGGGAGGAAACTCCTGCTGCCATGGAGTCCATCAGGAAAGGAAAATTACGGTAAGTATTTGATAGTAAATTTTCAGTTTTCCTGACTGACTTTCACGGCAGCATATGTTTGGGAACTAACTAGCCCAAAAAAAAAGGGACAAGGGTGGGATGACTGAAAAGTAGTGTTTCAATCATAGCAAATAGAAACCCTATGGATAGTGTGGGAGATTAGCGTGTGTGGATCACCTTTCCTGGAAAGAAGGCAGCTTGTAGGCAAACTTTCTTAAAATCTGGCGGGTTGGCAGTTTTATTTTATAAAGGTTGCAGGTCATAAACAAACAAAAATAGCCAAAATAAAAACCTTGCTGTCTGGAGCTAAACTAATACAGACGGGATACCTCCATACGGTGTCGAGCCGGTCCCTGACACCTTTCAAACAAACAAGCGCAAACCTTTTTCTTTTGCAGTCTTTAGAGCAACCATACTCAAGCTCTTAGCTCTCTCAGTGTAAGCATACTGAGTCCCAGGGTGAGCTGCACTGAGAGCTCTTCCTGGTTCTTTCAAGCAGCTGGAGAGGGATTTGGTGGACCAGAACTTCGGGCCAGAACCAGCTCTGCCACGGTGGCTGGCAAAACCCAGGTCGGACTCTCACCAGCCCACTCCAAGTGAACGCATGCGAGGCAACAAATATCCACTATCGCACTTCACATTATGTCACATATCCCTCCCCTCAGCTCAAGCACCTGCGGCTGAGCAACTGTTACCCCCATACAGTGGACCCAGGAAATTACATCTGCATTGTTTTGCAGCTTTCCTGTCCTGTGTTCCACTGTGA
The DNA here is from genome assembly GCA_018402905.1 of Glandirana rugosa. Taxonomy (NCBI): domain Eukaryota; kingdom Metazoa; phylum Chordata; class Amphibia; order Anura; family Ranidae; genus Glandirana; species Glandirana rugosa. Next base: position 53,524 of record BLSH010132804.1, on the reverse strand, counting down.
ATTTATATGGCTGCAGGGCCAAAAACCACCTTGTCACCCGACTATTCTTTTCCCTGTTGTCACACATCCACTTCAGGGGGGGCATGGTCAGTAACCAGTCTAAATGGCCTGCCCAATAGATAATATTTTAGGCTCTCCAAGGCCCATTTAATCATGAGACACTCCTTCTCGACTATGGCATAATTTCTCTTGTGCTGGTTCAGCTTCTGGCTTAGGTATACAACGGGGTGCTCCTCCCCATCTCTGATCTGGGCCAGTACCGCCCCTAGACCCACATCAGAGGCATAAGTCTGCACCACAAATTCTTTGGTGAAGTCTGGGGTCACAAGCACTGGTTGTAGACACAGGGCTTGCGTTAACTTCTGAAATGCCTTCTCGGCTTCCGGGCTCCATTTTACCATAAACAACCCTCTGCCCCTTGTCAGGTCTGTCAGGGGAATGTCAATGGTGGCAATGTCCGGTGTGAAGCACCTATAGTACCCTGTGATCCTCAGGAATGCACGCATCTGCTTTTTATTTTGGGGTTGGGCCACTTTTGGATTGCCTCTAGTTTGTTGGTCTGCGGTTTAACTTGTCCCCGCCCAATAATGTGACCAAGGTATTTGGCCTCCTCGAGACCGATGGCACACTTTTTGGGATAGGCTGTGAGCCCTGCTTTCCTGAGGGAATCCACAACCGTTTGCACTCGGGGAAAATGGGATTCCCAATCAGGATTGTGGATGACCATATCATCCAAGTAGGCGGCTGCATAGTGGCGATGTGGCCTTAATGTCTTGTCCATCATCCTCTGGAATGATGCAGGAGCCCCATGCAGACCAAACAGCATTCGTGTGTACTGGAAGGAGCCCTCTGGAGTAAAAAAGGCAGTTTTGGCTGACTGTTAGGGCTGACTATGTTAGGGGTATCTGCCAGTAGCCCTTAGTTAGGTCCAGGGTTGTTAAGTATCGGGCCCCTCCCAAATGATCCACAAGTTCGCCGACCCGAGGCATCAGGTACGCATCAAACTTGGACAAGCTATTCAGTCTTCTAAAGTCATTACAGAACCGAATAGTGTCATCGGGCTTTGGGACCAGCACTATGGGACTCGACCAGTCACCATGGGACTCCTCTATCACATCCAACTCTAACATTTTCTGTATTTCCTTTGCAACTGCCTCACGCCTAGCCTCAGGTATTCTATAAGGTTTCACATTAACACGCACACCTGGCTCTGTGATTATATCATGCTGAATCACTGTGGTCAGTCCGGGCAAAGGGGAGAAAAAGTCTCTATTTTTGTTCACAAACTCTTTAACATCCTGTTGTTGGGCTACTGACAAGGATTCCGTCAGGGGGAAGTCCGATGTCATTGGTACCCTATCTTTTTGAGGTGGTGGTATGGCCAACAAAGCCTCTTTGTCCTGCTATGGTTTTAAGAGGTTAACATGATAGATCTGTTCGGGCTTCCTTTTCCCTGACTGGTAAACTTTGTAGTTTACTTCCCCTACTCTTTCCTTAATCTCAAAGGGACCCTGCCACTTTGCGAGGAATTTAATTGCAACTGTGGGGACTAGCACTAGTACTCTAGCCCCAGGGTTGAAGGTCCGGGTCTTAGCACCCTGATTATAAACCCTTCTCTGAGCCTCCTGTGCTTTTTCCATATATACCAGGGGCAAGACCGTTGAAATTGGATCCTACAGGAGATATGCTCGATGACGCTCCTATGTGGTGTCACCTCCCCTTCCCATGTCTCTTTGGCAATATCTAACAATCCCCGGGGATGTCTAACATACAAGAGTTCAAATGGAGAGTACCCCGTAGACACCTGCGGAACCTTTCGTATGGCAAACATGAGATATGGCAGCAACATATCCCAATCTCTACCATCTTTTTCCACTACCTTTTTCCACATGCTTTTGAGTGTTTTATTAAACCTCTCCACAAGTCCATCCGTTTGGGGGTGGTAGACCGAGGTACGGAGATGGGAGATTTTATACAACTTGCACAACTCCTTGGTTACACAGGACATAAATAGGGTGCCCTGATCTGTTAAGACTTCTTTAGGGAATCCCACCTGACTAAATACTCGGACCAACTCCTTGGAGATAGTCTTATCGGAGATGTTCCGCAAGGGTATGGCTTCAGGATAGTGGGTCGCGTAATCTAGTATTACAAGGATGTGCTGGTGTCCCTGGGCAGACTTTACTACAGGTCCCACGAGATCCATATTATGACTCCAACTGTTGTAATAGTGACTTTATCATATAGCTTGAACTCACCAGAACTAATTCTTCCATAAGCATAGATTTATTGCAAATAGCAGGTACAGCAGACAACAAATGTGGCAGATGGTATCTGCAGGTCAAAACATGGTAACGTGTTCCAGGATGCAAGTAGATTGTGTGCGGCCTATATATACGTGGCCAGTGAAGAGAACCAGGAAGAGGAAGTTACATCACAGAGTGAACCAGGAAGAGGAAATTATCTCAGAAGATGGGAAGGAACACACTTAGAAAACAGAATAGGATAATGCAATATCCAAAACAACCACAAGATGGCAGTGTAATAACCAACTATATAAATATTACTATAACTATGCATAGCATTATATTTACATGACAGTATATGTAACAGCACACTCCCTGTCTGGTATTGTAATACCACTATGTTATATCATAATGGTAGTTATGCAATAAAAATAAACAATGGTACAATTTGCAGTTGCGTTGAAGACCTGAAAGACAAAAAATAACATGCAGGTATATTGAACAACAACTAAAGAAGGCACCAAGAAGTGTCACTTAAAGTTCAAGGCACATTCTTGTGGTAAAAACTGAATCCAGAAGACCCAGGTAAGCAAGTTCAGTCTCCAATAGACAAGAGTAAAACAAGTTATGTGATGAGTGTGAGGAAAGTCTTTACAGTTCCTTGTCTGGCAACCTTCACCTCTACCTTGCATACCATACCATCTTCACTAGGATTGGTCTTTACAATGAGTCCCATTAGCCATTCAATTATTTCGGCTTGCTGGTCTTTGAGCAGAACAAGGTTTCCAACTTGGAGGTTAGAGTTCAGATGTTGCCATTTTCTGTGTCCTTGCAGAAGAGAAAGATACTCTATCTTCCAATGATTCCAGAAGCAGTTGGCGAGGTGCTGTACTCGCTTCCATTGTTCACAGTATAAGTTCCCTTCTTTAAAGTCTCCAGGTGGAACAGGAACAGACCCAAGCTTCTACGTAAGAAGAGTAGCTAGAGTAAGGATGGTTGGGAACTCCGGATCTGTAGACACTGGAACAAATGGTCTTGAATTGATTATGGCAGACACTTCTGCCAGAAAGGTGGTTAAACTCTCATGAGTAAGACGTGTGGAGTTCAAATCCATTAACATAGAATCCATTATTCTACGTGTAATGCCTGTCATTCTCTCCCATGAGCCACCCATAATAGAAGAATGAGGAGGATTGAAAGTCCATGTACAGTAGGGGTGAGCCGAACACCCCCGATTCGGTTCGCACCAGAACATGCGAACAGACAAAAAGTTCAGGGCGAACATCCGAACACCATTAAAGTCTATGGGACGCGAACATGAAAAATCAAAAGTGCTAATTTTAAAGGCTTATATGCAATGTTATTGCCCTAAAAAGTGTATGGGGACCCGGGTCCTGCCCTAGGCGACATGTATCAATGAAAAAAAAACTTTTTAAATCGATCGTTTTTTCAGGAGCAGTGATTTATTAATGCTTAAAGTGGAAAAAAAATTAGAAAATTCCTTTAAATATTGTGCTTGGGGGGGGTCGGGCCAGGGCTGTGGGGATGAGTCCCAAGGTGCTTTGGGGGGACCTCAAAGCATCCTCCCCATGTTGAGGGCATGTGGCCTGGTATGGTTCGGGGGGGGGGGGGGCGCTCGCTCGTCCCCACCCCCTCCTGCCATGCCAGCTCTGCATGCTCGGATAAGAGCCTGGTTTGGATTTTGGGGGGGACCCCACTTCATTTTTTTTTTAAAAATTGGTGCAGGGTTCCCCTTAAATTCCATACCAGACCTGAAGGGCCTGGTTTGGATTTTGGGGGAACCGCGCATAATTTTTTTTTGCAACAGCAATTGTAAGGGAATATCCCTGATTTTCTCATATGGCGGTTTCTGCAGTACAGAAAGTACCAAATTCAAATCCCAAGGCGCCAAAGGCGACCATACCTCAGGAGCCACATGGTGTACACCCTGTACAAATGTATGTATCAGCGAATGTGACGCCAAAGGATGTTGAAAGAGAGTCGCCAGAGCCGAAATCTGACCCTTGAGAGTATCAATGCCAAGTTGTTATCCAGGCCTTGCTGCAAGAAAGCCAGCACCCGAGACACAACCTAGGAGCGGGGATTCCAACCCCCCGCCTCACACCAGGCAATATAAGCCTTCCAGGTGCGATGATATATCTTGCGCGAAGTACACTTGCGCGCCTTAAGCATGGTAGGGATCACGGAGTCAGAGACACCTCTATCCCTCAACACCTGGGACTCAATAGCCAAGCCGTCAAAGCCAGCGAGGGTAAAGCAGGGTGCAGGATGGGTCCCTGCGACAGCAGATCTTTGCGCAGCGGAAGACGAGAGGGAACATCTGTCACCATCCGCACCACATCGGTGTACCAAGGGCGCCAAGGCCAATCCGGAGCCACCAGGATTGTCTGAATCCCCTCCGCTTCCACCCTGCACAGTAGCTGCGGTAGAAGCTTGATGGGAGGGAAGGCGTACAGGAGCCGATACCGACCCCAAGGCGCTACCAACGCGTCCGTGGCGGCCGCCAACGGGTCCCCTGTTCTGCACACGAAGGTCTGCACCTTGTGATTGAACCTGGACGCCATGAGGTCCACGTCTGGTGCGCCCCACTTGTGGCAAATCTGGCTGAACACCTCTGGATGTAGGGACCATTCACCCTGATCCAGCGTCTGGTGACTGAGAAAGTCTGCCTGCCAATTTTCTACGCCCGGAATGTAAATGGCGGAGATTGCCGGCACGGGAAGTTCTGCCCATCTCAGAATGAGAGCCGCTTCCGCTGCCGCTACCGAGCTCCTCGTTCCGCCCCGATGGTTCGCGTACGCCACAGCTGTGGCGTTGTCTGACTGAACCCGAACCGGGAGGCCGCACAGCCTTACCGTCCAGTGGGAGAGGCAGAGCCTGATCGCCCTCAACTCCAGCACATTTATCAGAAGGCAAGAGTCCTGCGCCGACCAATGGCCCTGAGCAGGCTGGCGTTCGTCATGACTATCGACCAATTCAGGGGGAGAAACGACTTCCCCAACGTTAGAGCTGGGGCCCGAAGCCACCAGGTCAACAATCCTCTGGTCTGATGATCCAATCTGATCAGCTGGTCCAGGGACAGCGGAGACTTGTCCCACCGTGACAGAATCGCTCGCTGTAGGAGCCGAGTGTGACTTTGTGCGTAGGGTATCACCTCAAAGGCTGAGACCATGAGCCCCAACACCCGCATACAGAACCGTAAGGAGGACCACTGGCGTGACAGCAGGGTTCGCACGGCTGCTTGCAGTGTTAGTAACTTGGCCGGAGGTAAGAACACCTTCACCTGCTCCATGTCCAGAATCAGACCCAGATATTCCAGGCGACAGGACGGGGTCAACGTCGACTTCCGCAGGTTGATCAGCCAGCCGAAGTCTTTCAATGAGGCCATGGTGATTGCCACATTCTCCTCCAGTGCCGAAGCAGACTCTGCTCTCGGGAGTAAGTCGTCGAGGTAAGCTACCACCACAATGCCTCTCTGCCTCAATAGTGCCAGCACCGGAGCCACCAGCTTGGTGAATACCCAAGGAGCCGAGGCCAGACCGAAGGGAAGTGCCACAAATTGGTAATGTAGATCCCCCACCGCAAAGTGCAGAAAGCGCTGGTGTCGGGGACAAGTGGGAACATGGAGATACGCGTCCCTGATATCCAGAGACACCATGAAGTCCCATTGCTGCAGGGCGGCCACGACCGATCGGACAGATTCCATATTCAATTTTCGCACACAAAGTGGTTTAGCGCTTTTAGGTCCAGAACTGGCCTGACCCCACCCTTTTTGGGCACCACAAATAGGTTTGAATAGAGGCCGCAGAACCTTTCCAGCGGAGGTACCGGCACAATCACCCCTGGTTCGGAGAGCGTCTGAACAGCCCCTAGGAGAGCCTCTCGACACCCCTGAGGGAGTCTCAAGTTCGATGGGAAGAACCTGTCCGGGGGTAGAGTGCTGAACTTTATCCTGTATCCTGAGGACCTGAGGACACTACTTCCTGCACCCACGGGTCGGAAATGCGGGCAGTCCACCTGTCTGCGAACCCCAGAAGTCGGCCCCCCACCCGAGACTTGGGTGGGGGCAACCCATCGTGCGGAGGAGGACTTTTCCTCCGTCTTTTCGCTCTTGCGCTGCCAGGGCCATTTACCGCACCCCGAGGCAGACTTGTCGGGCCTTGAGCCCTTGCCCGCTGCACCGGGTGCACGAAAAAACCTCCTCTGGCCCGAAGGAGCAGGGCCCTGTTTACAGCGAAATTTCCGCCGCCTGGGCTCCGGAAGAAAGGTACTCTTCCCCCCCGGTGAAATCCTTATTGATTTCATCCAATTGTGCCCCAAAGAGCCGACCACCCTGAAAGAGAAGATCCGTGAGGCCCTTTTTTGGCCCGACCAACAGCGTAACCACAGCACCCGTCTGATAATGACTGCGAAAGCAGACATCTTAGACAGCATGGGAAGCAGGTCCAAAGCTGCGTCACACAGGTACCGAAGACCCTGTATCAGATGGTCCGTCCGCTGTGAAGCCTCAGGCGAGCACCTGCAGCTCAACTCATTGTGCAACTCAGTCGCACACTTGGTAAGAGATTGCGCCACCATGGCTGACGCCAGAGCTGGTCTCATGGCCGACCCCGCCACCAAGAACAGTGCCTTGGATACCGCCTCCGTCCGCCTATCTGCCGGATCCTTAAAAGAGGGAGACCCCTCCAATGGGATGGTCGTTGCCTTATTCAGGCGAGCCACCATAGGGTCCACTGCGGGGGATGCCCACTTCTTCACAAAACTATCCTCAAAGGGATAACGCACAGCAAAACATTTGGGCAATGAAAAGGAATTCTGCGGACGCTGCCATTCCTTATAGACCAGCTGGTCAAAGAATTGATCATAGGGATAAGCCCTAGGGGACCGAGGTGGCTTAAAAGACCCACAAACGTAGGCAGTCTCCTTCGACTCCCCGGCCTGGTCCAGTCGCAAGGACGCACGAATATTGGTGATCAAGGAGGCCACCAGCACCCTCTTGCGCGCTACCGAGGCCCCCTGGTCTTCCTCACCATCTAAAGGCTCCAGTTCACCATCTGAGAGCTCCACGGGGGTCCCTGTGACCACTGAGGCCCCTTCCGGTTCAGAATCCTCCCCCGAGGAAGGAGGGGGTGGATGCTTTTTAGGCACCCCCTTAGCACGGCTCGGCACCTCCCGGGGAAAAAAATTCCCCAATATGGACCTTAACTGATCCAAGGGAACCATAGAGCCCAGTGCAGGTTGCGCTTCCACGGACTCCTCCTGGGAAGAACCCGCAGGTTCAGCCACCATTGTCACTGGAACACTGCTAGGCCAAAAAGGCCCGACACCCCCACGATGCAGCCCCACAGAGCAACCCGGAGATACCCAGTAGGACTGCACCCACCGCTGCCAACACCCCAGAGAGAGCCCAGCTATACTTGCTGTGAGTAATTGCCCTTCAATCGCTGCGTCCCAGTAGGAGTGCTTGACCGCCTTGTCAAGAGCCTTCGTCGCCCTCGTCGCCCTGTGCCTTCCACGCTGTACCAGAGGAAAAAAGGGAGAAACTGCGCTAGCCGCACGTTTTCATCCACAGGCACATCAAACATGGCCGCCGAGCGGTCACAAGAGGCCAAAGCCTGTCACACAGGCCGCGACTACGGCAAAATGGCCGCCAGTCCACCACTAGAGGCCAAAATAGCCCACAAAATGGCCACGGCTACGGCAAAATGACGGCGATCCGCCGCAAAATGGCATGGCGGTTCTAGCGCGGGGTGTAGGAAGGGGCGAACAGGCCAAAACAAGCAGGGGAACCTGTAACCCTAAAACCCCTCCACCGGCTGGCCTAGTCCGCCAAACGCCCAGCCCCCCCTCCGCACCACTGGGGGGGAGAGAGGGGGGTCACTCACTAATCCGACGGGCGCAGCGGGTAGCCACCCAGTAGAAGACCTTCTTCCCATCTGACGGGGAGCGATTCTGCAGGCCAAGCGCCCCTGGACGCGAGCACAGCCCGGTCACTGGACGCAAGTGGGGGTCACTCACTAGCCTCCCGCACGGAACGGGTACGATGCAGCGGACTCCGCCAAGGCTAAGGGTAGCTCGCATCGGTCGGCCGTGCTGGGGAAGTTTCAGGATTCGAGATATCCTATATGTCCAGCCGGCTACTTGATAGCAGTCTTCATCAGATAGCTTGAAAAGCCAAAAGAAGAAAAAAATCAGGGGAACCGCAGGTCCCAGCAGGGAACCAGGTCTAACTCCTTGAACTAGGCATAATAAAACTGATATGCTATGCAGAGCTGAGGGGTTATATGCTGGAGTGAGGACGGCCCCCTGGGAGGGGTCAGATTGCTTTTTTTCTTTTTGCCTAGTCTACTCCTAGTAGGATGTGCATAAACCCACTTGTCAAGGAAGGGCTGCGTCTGTCAGTGAACGTAGGAGAAATACTTTGTGCCTGGCTGTGGGAAATAGTATGCCTGGCTGCGGGAAATACTGTGCACCTGGCTGCGAGAAATACAAAAACAGAAAAATCAGTGCTACTACCCATACAACACACAGATAGCAGAGCTCCCGGGGGCTCGATCCACAGTCATTGGCTGAGCAGAGTAATGTAGGAAAGAGGATTTGCACTCTGGTTGTTGCTCTTAACAAAATCTTCATTTTATTTATAAGCCACAGTGTACAAACGCAGATAAAATCAGTTGATGTGTTTGAGCCTATAAGGCCTGATAAGTCATAACCAACAATAAGAAATAATTTGAGCCTGGCTGTGGGAAGTGCTATGCACCTGGCTGTGAGATATACTGTGCGCCTGGCTGCAGGAAATACTGTGTAATGGGTGTAGGAAATAAAATATTACCTTGCTGCGGTAAATGCTGTGTGCCTGCTTGTGGGAAATACTGTGTGACCGGCTGCAGGGCTGAAACTTGAGAAGACCCGGGCAAAATACCAGCGGTTCCTCTGAGGGTAGTGCTACATATACATTAATGAAAAAAGGCCAAACATTTTGAACCCCCCCCCCCGTATTTTCTACTATAAAACATATCCAATAAAAAAAATCTAATTTATTCATCAATTTTGGCCAAAATGTATTCTGCTACATTTCTTTTGTAAAAATAAACCTGATAAATGTATATTGATTGGTGTGTGTGGAAGTTATAGCGTCTACAAACTATGGGATATCTACTGGAATTTTTTTTTTATATTAGTAATGGCAGTGATCAGTGACTTATAATGGGACTGTGATAGAGTGGCGGACAATCTGACACTAACAGTGCCTGGGGGTACACTAACTGACACTACCAGTGACACTAATACAGTGATCAGTTAGGGATGCACTGATACCGGTATCGCTGCCGGTACCAAACATTTGTGCAAGTATCAGGCAAGAGAAGTGCTGGAGGAGTAAAGGAAAGAGGACTTGAGCAAGAGTTGTGCTAGAGAGAAATCTGGAGTGTATATAGAAGTCTCAAGCAAGTTTGCACTGAATCGTTCTGGGGTATCCCATATATCCCATCCCCATCCAAGCTAATACCCTCAATAAAATACAAAAAAAACAAGTGTATGGACTGTCCAATGACTCTGAGTGCTTGAGGAATTGGATTGGTTTCTGGGCAGGGTGACAGATGACCACCACATTCAGCGACCCCTGCGGGGGCATCGTTACACGAATATTATATAGCTTGTCACCTTACAAGAATTGCGGACTGGAATTTACAAACTAAAGCTTGGATTCAGATAGAAAATGCAGGAGCTCGAACCCCCCTACAATTGATAGCATGACTACCAACCGCAAATACAGTAAAACACCACAAAGGCCCCCCAATTATTGGTCAATACCTACACCTCATTAATAAAAACCTAAAACTGACTTACCCAGGTCTTCTCTCCACCACGTCAGACCTCTCCCCCCAATTCCAATTGGAAGGATGGCCAGCAGACCAGAGCCAAACTATTTTTTCAGAAAGGTTCTCTAATTCAATACGAAACGCTCCAGGCTAAAATGCTGGACTCTAATTTCCCCTTCTGGACCTACGACAAGTTCAGACGCTTTTTCAAACACCCAAACATCTCCCCAGGCTGGTATAGAGAACACACGCCGTTCTAAGCCTTCTGAAATAGATCTTCCCCACAAACCCATGTAGTGTCCTTCATGTATGCCCAATTATATTCAAACCAAGAGGTAAAATCTAGCCGACCATAATGTCTAAAATGGGAACAAAATCTTAATCTCTCTTTTACAGAAGAGGAATGGGACAATACCTGTTGGACCCACTACTCAAACTCTCTAGCTGATCAAACATTCATTGTCAGATACACTGATAAACCAATATAAGGCCCCTTTCACACTGGGGCTGGCGGGCGGTAGCGGTAAATCCCCGCTAGTCTCAGCGGGGATTTAGCGCTGTTATAGAGGCGCTACGGCACCGCTATGCAGGCGGGTGCGGGACACTTTTAACCCCCCCCACAACGGGTTAAACAGGGGTTAAAAGTGCCGGCGCTCCCGGATCGGTGTACAGCCACTACGGGAGCGCTGCCCATT
>BLSH010132803.1:173717-192890 GCA_018402905.1 Glandirana rugosa | reverse complement strand
ACAAAACATTCACAGTCGGTTGATAACTAAGCCCACCTGTCCCACCTCCTCGATTTGCGTCCACGATCGTCCATACACTCGACTAGGGCGATTGCGACGTAAAAAATATTGTGATTAGATCACCCCTGCAATTATATCTAGACTAGTCTAGTGTCTATAACTAGACAAGTCTATTATACGATGATTGATTGGATAGATCCACATACATACGCACAGTCTCATGGACATGATTAGACTGGGACGCCCCTAACTGCGACTGGGATTGCGTACGATTTTGGAGTGATTCCAGTGGCGACCCACTAGTCCCCCAATTGTGGATATTGAGAACATGGTTGTTGTTCAATAATAAAATTATTCCTCAAAAATACAACTTGCCTAATAATTCTGCACTCCCTGTATATATATATATATATATATATATATATACATACATACCTTTTAGGTGTTAACCCCCTGATCACCCAGCGGTGACCTTAGTGAGGTTTTAGCATGCGTTAGGGTCAGCGTCAATCCCCGCAGGGTCAGATTAGTACAGGTACTCTGACACGCATACATACACCTAGATAGGTTAGTTAGTAGCATATTATCTGAACAGATCAATATCTGTGATCTGATCAGATCTATATTAACGTCCCCACTAGATTAGTGTTATAAAAAATGCAGCGTTAGCGGGATCAGCTCACATACCTGCTAGCACCTGCGTTTAGCTCCTCCACCCTGTCCACCCGAATCAATAGTTGGCTGACACTTACAAAACACAACACACATATGTTTTGCCTGAGTTTATCTAGCAAGGTTATTTGCGGTAAAACCAAGGAAGTTTAGACTTCTGTAGTGTATCAATCTGCACATACAACTGTAGGATACACAATACAACACAAATCATAGCTTATAAAATATGTCTACAACATGCACAGTGTCAATCATCTTTTCTAGCAAAATATAAGCATGTACAAAATGTACGCATTACGTAAACGAACCTGTTACTCAACTTAGGGGTCAAGTTGTAATGTCCTTCTTTGCTCAGTCCAAATCAAAACGTCTCCAAAGTTCTCCAGCACATGGCAGCCATGTCGCTCCTTCGTCTTCTCCAACCCAACTCTTTTCCGAACACATGTTCCTTTCAAAATACCCAAAACTCCTCCCCCAACACCTGACATCACATCCTGCAGAGAGCTTCCTTTCTAGCCATCTAACTGGTATGTATATATATGTATGTATGTATGTATGTATGTATGTATATATCAATGGCCTAGCTTCCCCTGAAAGCACATGGTCTAAAAATATAACTATATTATTTTTTTAAAGTAATTAATAGCCATAGCAACACATACCACCTCTTTACTTAGGCTTAGCCTTACCACGTTAGGCTTGGTCGTACAATCGCTTAGTGCACGTCAGTATGCGAGACACAACAGCCTACATACGATTTTGGACGTCCGGTCGTACGATTGTCGCACCGTGTGTACGAGGCTTTAGTGTGACTGAATTTACTATTCCCAACCTCTTGCTTCCATTTCTTAAACAATGCTGGTGTAGGAATCCCATCTATTTCTTCTTTAGGGACACCCACCTTCAGTAAATCAATCTGCGTGTGTCTCCTGGAGACCATAGGCCTTGCCTTCCTTGTATGTGACTCAGCTCGGCCATCATTTGAGCTGATCAAATACTCAGCTTCCCACTTTTGGGAAGTACCAGTGGCACACGGCCTACTTTTGCTTACAGGCTTAAGGCCTTTGTCCTTTGTTAGGGCATCATTAGACCTGTTTATGAGGGCTGCACACCGCTCATTCAAATTTTCAGCTCTGCCTACAGGTTGAACACACTTCGAAGCCACTGCAGGTTTAACTTTGATTACCCTACTTTCTAAATATTTTGCCTTGCTTGCAGTGTCTTCCAAACCCTCAGATGCCACTGCAAGCTGCTCCTTCAGTAAATTTCTTTCTAATTCTACCTTTTTCCTCTTTTCAGTTTCAATATGTAGAGCATGCAGGAAGTGTAACACAGCAACTGCACGCATCTCTCCCTTACTGAACCCAAAACTTTTGAGACTAAAATCTGAGGAAAGATCAGAGACACCATCCCCCCCAAGCTCTGTTCAAAGAAGAAGCACATCTAGCCAGCTCCTCTGCAACAGACATCCACTGACTGTCCCTGGCCCAGGTAGGAAGAGTGCACGCCTTCAAGTCTCCTGGGCACCAGAGACCTTTGCAGCTTTACTCTTTCTAAACAGTGTACGCAGCATTTTCTTCAGCACAAGCAACAAAACACACCACAGAAAACAAGTCTGCTTCAATTGAATTTTAGCACAAATCCCGGATGAACCCCCAAATGTTTTGCCTGCGTTTATCTAGCAAGGTTACTTGCGGTAAAACCAAGGAAGTTTAGACTTCTGTAGTGTATCAATGCTTTACTAAACAGAAAATCTGATGTGAACTTTAACTTCTGTGTGTTCATTAGCATACACCCTTTGGTCAAAGTTAAGCAGCGCCGCTACTACTGTGCATGCATACAGTGCTAACACTCGTTCTATTTGTTGTGTACACTTCTGAATCCTTAAAACCATAAAATGAGCATACAATAATACATTTAAGTACTTATAAAATCATATGTTTTTTGTTCAACTTCTTATAAGGAATATATCAGTCCTGTGGCGCTTTAGTCCTGTTGATTCCTTATTAAAGTAAATTGTTGTGGCTAATAAAACAAGTTCATTCAAAAACAAGTCATTAGGTAAACGTTATTTTGTATCCAACGAATATCCTCCTTATATGTCTGCTTATTGTTGTTATATGTTCTATTTCGCTGGTCGCCAGTTAACACTTTACACCCCCTTCTGGGTCCCTCCTTACCAGATCAGTTGTTTTCAAAGCGCAGTCCTGCTCCTTTTGGGTGAGCCGGAAAACCACTCTGGACTTTGTTTCCTCTTTGCTTGCGGTCCGCTTTTGGTGGGATTCCTCGGGATGTTTTGCGGTAATAAAGGGTAAAGAGAGACTCATAGCGTAAAACTGTTTTATTCACATAAAATCCCCCTTCTCCCTTTAAAATCCTGCTTGACGCGAATAGGAAAGCGGCTTCAGCATAACCAGGAAACGGTGACCTTTTGATCTAAATGCGAATGTTTTTTATGAAACAATGTAAGCAGGATCCACACTAAAAAACATCCCGAGGAACCCCACTATAGACGGATCCCAAGCAAAGAGGAAACAAAGTCCAGAGTGGTTTTCCGGCTCACCCAAAAGGAGCAGGACTGCGCTTTGAAAACAACTGATCTGGTAAGGAGGGACCCAGAAGGGGGTGTAAAGTGTTAACTGGCGACCAGCCAAATAGAACATATAACAACAATAAGCAGAGATATAAGGAGGATATTCGTTGGATACAAAATAACGTTTACCTAATGACTTGTTTTTGAATGAACTTGTTTTATTAGCCACAACAATTTACTTTAATAAGGAATCAACAGGACTAAAGCGCCACAGGACTGATATATTCCTTATAAGAAGTTGAACAAAAAACATATGATTTTATAAGTACTTAAATGTATTATTGTATGCTCATTTTATGGTTTTAAGGATTCAGAAGTGTACACAACAAATAGAACGAATGTTAGCACTGTATGCATGCACAGTAGTAGCGGCGCTGCTTAACTTTGACCAAAGGGTGTATGCTAATGAACACACAGAAGTTAAAGTTCACATCAGATATTCATAATAGATAAAGCGGCAGCCGACCAACAATCCATACCATTAATTACCAACAGAGAAAGGAAAAGTAGAAGCGCTGGGTATAGAGAGATTTTTTTTCTTCTTTATAATAGCATTTAAACAGAAAATCTGCACATACAACTGTAGGATACACAATACAACACAACTCATAGCTTACAAAATATGTCTACAACATGCACAATGCCAATCATCCTTTCTAGCAAAATATAAGCATGTACAAAATGTACACATTAAGTAAACTAAACTGTAAGCACATGGTCTAAAAATCTAACTCTATATTATTTTTAAGTCATCAATAGCCGTAGCAACAAAATATATCTGCAGCGTTTGCAGAGACCGCGCCCGATTCCTGCAAAAGCTGACAGTGATTTTGGTAGGGACTTGAAACAGGTGATAACCAAGTTCGCTTTTTTGCCTGTGAGTCACACTAGTGTACGGAGTTACGGTCCCTGCTAAGGTTAGGCGTACCCGATCCCATTCTGCTGTCGCTGAGGTGCAAGAACCGCAGGGCTCTCGTATGGAGCAGGGTGCCAGTACTAGCACCACTAATCCTTCTGATGAACTGGCAAGCACCAGCAGCCTAGTACACCCTGGTCATAGACAAACTAGCACTGCAGTAACACTTGGTGACATGGTAAGTCCCATAAGTGCAGTTCAAGCTGGTGTGGCTAGCACAAGTAGTCTCCCGCAGCAACGAAGGCAAAGACAGGCCCGCAGAGCCCATAGTGCCCTTCCTGATGTGCTTGCAAACCGTAATTGGCAGCCCACTACTGATGCAGCACTTCCCCCATTCACTGGTGAATTCAGGTGGATACAGTTGATTTTATGGCCATCGCTGTTTTTCACCAAAGATCTCTATAGATTAGGCTTGTGCAATTCGTTTTGTTCCGAATTTCGTTTTTACCGAATTTTGCAAAATTCGGCAATTCGGACGAATTCCGAAATTTCAATTTCAATTCCGAATTTTCGTTTTTCCGAATCGCGGTAATTCGGAAATTAGTTTCACACACACAGTTTCCAGATGTGTAAAGTGGTAAAGTGTTCTAAACAGTGTCCAGATGTTTGCAGAACAGGTATATGGTTCCTCCCGGTTTTAGGTAAAGTGTTCTAAACAGTTTCCAGATGTTTGCAGAACAGGTATATGGTTCCTCCCGGTTTTAGTTAAAGTGTTACACACAGTTTCCAGATGCTTGCAGAACAGTGATATGGGTTCTCCCAGCTTATTTATACTTTTTTGACACAGTTTGAAGATGATTTTAGAACAGTGATATGGCTTCTACCGTTAATTAAAACTTTTCAGACACAGTTTGAAGATGGTCCAAATCCACCTCCATTTTTGAATTTTTTAAAAAAATGCTTTTAGTTATTTCCCTGTCCCAATTTCTTTGTAGGGCACTTGTCCCACCCTTACCCCCATTTTCCATCCTTTTGCAGACCTCTAGGACCTTCCAGGACTTTTTTACAGCAATTTTCTGAACTTTTATTAAAATTACCAGAACCCCAGACCCGAACCCGGACTTTTTATGAAAAATCCGGGTTCGGGTCCGGGTCCCGGACACCCCAAAGTTCGGTACGTACCCGAACTTTACAGTCCGGGTTCGCTCAACTCTAATAGTCTTACTTTCTAGAAAATTTCAATACCTATATTTAATAGTTATTTATTATTATTTCAAATATTCTTTTTTATTTCCAAAATTCGGAAATAAGGAAGAACATTTGAAATAATAAGTTATTAATTTATAATTTTTACTTATTATAAATTATAATAAGCTATTATTATTTCAAATGTTTTTCCTTATTTCTGACCTTTGCAGTGTGTGACTGTATATATGCACACTGTATGTATGTGTGTGTATGTGTGTGTGTGCATACTGGGTGTGTATATACTGTGCTTATATTGTATGTAAACACACAGTATACATACAATATACATCCAATATACACCCAGTATACACACACCCAGTATGCACACACACACACACACACACATACATACAGTATGCATATATACAGTCACACATTGCAAAGGTCAGAAATAAGGAAAAACATTTGAAATAATAATAGCTTATTATAATTTATAATAAGTAAAAATTATAAATTAATAACTTATTATTTCAAATGTTCTTCCTTATTTCCGAATTTCGGAAATAAAAAAGAATATTTGAAATAATAATAAATAACTATTAAATATAGGTATTGACATTTTCTTGAAAGTATGACTATTAGTGCTAAATTTCATATTAAGTTCATTAACAGCCAAACTTTCAAGGAAATTCCAATTCCTAAAATGTAATACTTATTAGTTAGTTATTATTTCAAATATTCTTAGTTTTTTCCAATTTTCGGATTTCCGATTTTCGTCTGCTCCGATTGCTGAATTTCCGAATTACCGCAATTGCCGAATTACCGTGAATTTCCGAATTACCGCGAATTTCCGAATTACCGCAATTGCCGAATTACCGCAATTGCTGAATTACCGCACATTTCTGAATTTCGGATTTCCGAATTTTTGGAATTTCCGAATTTTTGGAATTTCCGAATTTCCGAAAAACGAAAAAAACAAATTTTTTAGCCATGCACAAGTCTACTATAGATCTATTGTGGACCAAAGCAATTTGTATTCTGGTCAATTCATTGCTGCTAGCCCCCGTTTAACACTTGCCAGAGACTGCAAACCAATTACGGTTCCAGAATTGAAGTCCTTCCTGGGCCTATCCCTCCTCATTGGCATAGTTAAAAAATCAGAGTTGCTTGGATTGGTCCACAGATCCAATTCACCATAAGCCCGTGTTCTCTGCTACCATGGCCAAGACACAATACGAGCAGATCCTGCGGTTTATGCACTTCAACGACAATGAACTCTGCCATCCACAGGGTGACCCTGAATAAGGCTCCACAAAATTTGCCTCCTCCTAAACCACTTCAACCAACAGTTTGCAGCCTTATTTATCCCCGACCAAGTTGTCTGCTTAGACAAGTCCCTGATTAAATTTTCTGGCCGTCTTGCTTTCAAACAGTTTTGCAAGCGTTTCAGATACAGGGTCAAGATGTATAAGCTCTGTGACAGGACCACAGGCTATACATATAGTTTTATGGTTTACGAGGGAAAAGATCGTCATATGGAGCCGGAAGGATGCACAGACTACAGGAACACTGGCAAGATTGTGTGGAACCTGGTGTCACCCTTATCCAGAAAGGGGTACCATTTGTATGTGGACAATTACTACACAAGAGTGCCACTTTTTAGTCATCTGTTTGATCAAGGAATTGGCACATGTAGCAACGTGCAATCTAATCGCCGGGGCTTCCCAAACGGCTGTTAGAATCCCGACTTAGTTTCTAGACGGGGGGAGAGAGCTTGCTTGAGAAGTAGTAATTTGCTCTTGGTGAAGTGGAGGGACATAAAGAATGTTTTCGTTCTTTCCTCCATTCATGTAGACACGGCTGTCCAAATTGCAATGGCGACTGGTGTTGTGGAGAAACCCCTCGGTGTCCATGAATATAACCAAAATATGGGAGGGGTGGACCTCAACAACCAGTTATTGGCGCCGTACCTAATTGCCTGTAAGGCCAGATGCTGGTACAAAAAAGTGTCTGTATTCCTATTTTAATTTCCTATGCTGAACGCTTATGTGCTATACAAAGTGTCAGGATGGACTGGATCACTCCTTAAATTCCAGGAACAGATTGTCACCGCCCTTCTGTTTCCAGATGGTGCTGCACCCCATGTTCCCAATACAAATGCAGTGAGTCGGCTGCATGGGCGGCATTTTCCGCATGCCGTTCCTGGTACCCCTACCAATGAAGCCCCGCAAAAAACATGTCGTGTCTGCTGACGACGTGGATAGAGACATGACACTCACTTTTACTGTCCCACCTGTCCTGGCCAGCCTGGTCTTTGCATCAGTGACTGTTTCCAGCACTACAATACACTAGTTGAGTATTAACGTAGGGTACAGCACTACACTGGTATAGGGCACACTGTCACAGGGTCTCCAAAGATGTCACCGCATTTTTAGAGACCCTAACCTTTAGGCCCCTTTCACACTTGTGCGACCCGATTTTACAGCAATTTTTTCTGCGATTTTGCCGCAATTTTACCATGATTTTGACATCATTTGGGATTAGTACGACTTTAGTCCGACTTTGTTGCAACTTTGGCTCAATGAAAACATATTACAAAGTCGTACAGAAGTAGTACAAAAATCGCATCTATATTATCTAGGTGCGATTTGCATGAGACTTTGAGGGTTTAACATTGAAGTCTATGGACCTCAAGTTGCATCAAAGTTGGACCAAAGTAATGCAGGGATTACTTTGAAGTCAGCACGACTTGAAAGTCGTACAGATATGAATGGTACTCATTGGAAATAATGGGGAACGACTTGTCATGGGACTTTGCAGTCCTAAATCGCAGCACAACTCGCACAAGTGTGAAAGAGGTCTTACTGTTAAGAAAAAAAAAGTATAAAAAAAATAAAATAAAAAATGTTATAAAAAAAAATATATAAAATAAAAAAGCTAAAAAAGGTTGTATGTTTTTAATGCATACCTGTAATGTTTTGTTACTGTTTTTTATCATGATTTCTTTGCAGGTATGTAATGGTTTTATATGTTAATGCTTACCTGTAATGTTTTATAATGTTTTCTTCTTAGCAGGAATTTAATTTTTTAATGCTACTGTGTTTTATTAATTGTTTTATTAAACATATTCTCCCACCATACGTAAAGCAGCGACTCCAGAGCTGTTGGAGGTGATTTCACCACCACAGATAAAAAAAGAGCATATATAACGGGCAGTGGGTGGAAATTGGGGCAGATTGCACCTATGCTCCAGTATATATTTTTAAAAAGGGGCTATGCCCACCATTAGAAGTGGGTGGATGGAGGGTGGTTTTCTAATGGTGGGCATACCCACCAAATGATTCTTTTTTTTTTTCATTT
The DNA here is from genome assembly GCA_018402905.1 of Glandirana rugosa. NCBI lineage: Eukaryota > Metazoa > Chordata > Amphibia > Anura > Ranidae > Glandirana > Glandirana rugosa. The sequence continues at coordinate 184,221 of BLSH010132803.1, read as the reverse complement.
AACCCACAGGCTGCATGAAAAAAAACATTACAACATATGCCCAACAAGGACCAGCGACGTACTAGTATGTTGCTGGTCTTTGAGTGGTTTTCTCAGGCTCTCCTGTCCCACCGGGGAATGCGAGAATGCAGCCGGTGGTTCCACCAGCTGACCATAGAGCTGATCGAAGACTAGAATGGCTCCAATCATCTCTATGGCCTAAGATACCGGAGGCTACGAGCATTTCATGACTTCCATTTTGCCAGATATAAACAGCGCCATTGGGAAAGCATCTTATCACACCGATCTTGGTTTGGTCAGATGCTTTAAGGTCTGAGGAGAGATCTAGAGTCAAATAGACCCCAAATTTAAAAAAAAATATGCGACACTACCTTATTCTCCTATCGTTCACTGACAGACGCAGCTCTCCATTACGTGTGGGGTTTTATGCTGGTCTCACTAGGAGTTAACTAGGCAGGGAAAAGAAACAGCTGGCCCCACCCATGGGGGGCCATCCTCTCTTCCCACATAAAACCCCCTCATAGCATAGCTCTTCAGTCTAAATGCCTAGTTTGCAAGGAGTTGACCTGACTTCCCTTCAGGGGAATTGCGGTCCTGTTTGTGACCCTTTTTTATTCAATTTTCTTTTACTTTTATTTTTATTTGTCTTCTATCAAGCAATTGATCTGCTATCAAGAAGCCGGTCGGGGCATAGAGAGTCCATGGGCTCTGTACTTTCCCCGACCTGGCCGACCGATGCGAGCCAGTCCCGCCATATGTGGACCCGCCGCATCGTGCCCGTTCCGTGCGGAGCGGTCTGGGGGTGATCCCCCCTTACGCTCAGCCCCGGATGCGATTCGGGAAGGGCGACTTCTGGCCTGCAGCATACCGCCCAAGCAGGGGCGGAAGGTCTGCGACTGGGTGGCTACCCATGGCGTCGTCCGGAGTGGTGAGTGAGAGCTCCTTCCTTCCCCCCCTTTTTAGGGGCGGAAAGGGGGACCGACGACCCTAAAAAAAACGCACCCGATTGTCCAGCGCCGTTCGGTCCTTTTTCGCCGCCATGCGGCGATCGGCCACCATTTTGACGTAGCCACAGACATATTGGGCCTATGGGGCTTTCCCTCTAGCGCTCAAAGCGGCCATTTGCGGTACTGCACGTTCCCTGCAGGTGTTTTTCGGCCTCTAGTGTTCAACGGCGGCCATATTGGAATCCCTGCTCATGCAAAAAACGTGTCTACAGCTTCTTACTTTCACTTTGGAGCGGTTTGTGCTCCTGACGACGATCCTCAGGGTTATGGCAGCAAACAGCAAGTATAGCTGGGCTCTCCTGTGGGTGCTGGTGGCGGCGGTGCAGTCCTCCTGGGTCCCCTGGTGCACTGTGGGGTGGTGGTGTGCGGCTAAGTGGGGGTGCCTTTAACCTTTTTCTATGCATCTATGTGTTCCTAAGATAGCTGAACATGCTAGGAGCGCAATCTGTGCAAGGGGCTTTTCTGGACCAGCTGTGGCGGTCTTTAGTGATTTTTCCCCAGGGCGGATGTCACCAACAGGCCCCCCAAGAAGCGTCCCCCTCCTCCTTGCTTTCCAAGGGAGGATTTTTTGATCCGGAAGGTCCCTCGGATGGAGAAGAGGATCAGGGGATGGCAGCTGTGATATATATGTTATATATAATATATAATGTGTTATAATTGGTATCGCACTGCGATGCGATTGAGCCAGGATGGCGAATCGCTGATTTCTGCGCATGTGGTGTGGTCCTCCAGGCCCCCTAGGGTGCCAAAGGCTTACACATATGATCTTTTTCCTGATCGCCTTGTTTGTTGTAAATGGCAGCGTCCGTAGCATTCCTTTTAGCGCAGTGGAACTTGTGCCTGGCAGCATAATGCTTGCTGGCTCAGATCCTAAGCATGACCTGCCTGAGGTTTGCATGTCCTCCCTGTGCATGCGTGGGTTTCCTCCCGGTGCTCCGGTTTGGGGCTGACTTTTTGCTCCGAGGTTCCAAGTACCTTGGTGATGCGGCCGTTGATCACTGCCTGTGATCCAGGGTAGCGGTGTTGCTGTATCCTCAGACGGGTACTCTGGTTGCGTTTTTGGTCCGGTGACCATGCTTCCAGAAAAGGTCTCGCAGACCTTCCCTTTCAGGGTGGACGTCTATTCGGTCCACGGCTGGGTGAGATCATTAAAGATTTCACAGGAGGTAAGTGCCTTCCTCCCAGAGCCCTGGAGGCGTGAGTTTTCGCCGTAGACAGGGGCCCCCTACCTCGGGTCAGAAGAGTTTTTTCGCGCCTGGGACCCGCTCCGGTAAGGTCGCTGCAGGGGCTGGGTGCCGGCAGTGGCAGTGCAAAACCAACAAGGCGGAGGACAAACCTCCTCAGCCTGATGGGTTGCCTCCGCCCGGGCTTCGGGTGGGGGACGTTTCTGAGTTCAACACCAGTCAGGTTCTTCCCTTCGACTTAGGGCTCCCGCAGGCACGCCGGTAGGCCCTCTTTGGGGCTGTACAAGCACTCGAACCAAGGGGTGATCATGCCAGTGCCTCCAGCGAGAGGCTTCGAGGTTTTTTACTCACATCTGTTCGTGGTCCCCAAAAAAGGGGAGGGGGGGTCCGGCCAGTACTGGACCTGAAGGCCCTGAATCGGTATGTTAGGGCACGGAAATTCCAGATGGAATCTATCCACTCGGTTGTAGCCGCCCTACATCAGGGGGAATTTCTGGCGTCTCTAGACATCAGGGATGTGTACCTCCATGTACATATTTGTCCACGGCTTCAGCGTTTCTTTCACTTTGCAGTGGGAGACCTCCATTTTCAATTCGCGGCACTCCCTTTCGGTCTAGTCTCAGGCCTCAAGTTTTTTCACAAAACTGGTGGCTCCGGTATGGCGTTACTGCGACAGAGAGGCATTGCGGTAGTAGCCTACCTGGACGACCTGCTCCTGCGAGTGGAATCCGCCTCAGCTCGGGAAGAGAAGGTGAGGATCACAATGACCTTGCTGCAGGATTTCGGCTGGTTGCTCAACCTGCAGAAGTCGACGGTGTCTCTATCCCGTCACCTGGAGTATCTGGGCCTGTTCCTGGACTCAGAACAGGCAAAAGGTTTTTCCTTCCTCCAGCCAAGTTTCGGTCACTGCAGTCGGCAGTGAAAATTTCCCTGTCGCACCGACGGCCTTCCTTACGTGGGGGGCTGGAGCTCATGATCTCGACTTTCGAGGCGATACCATACGCCCAGAGTCACACTCGTCTCCTTCAACGAGCAATTTTGGCTTGGTGGGAAAGATCCCCTCGGTCCTTGGACCTTCTGATCTGTCTGAGCTCCCAGACCAGGGCGTCTCTGACCTATGGTTCTGGGACTCAACGTTGATTCATGGGAAGTCGTTCCTGCCCCTTCAGTGGGTGATCATTACCACGGATGATAGTCCTCTGGACTGGGGCGGGGTCCTGGGACAGCTGTCTGCCCAGGGCCGTTGGTCGGCACAAGAGGCTCGTCTCCCCATCAATGTACTGGAGCTGAGAGCAATCAGATTGTGCTTTTTTCTCTGGATGAGATTGCAGGGTCGTCTGATTCGAATTCAGTCGGACGATGCCACAGCAGTGGCATATGTGAACCATCAGGGAGGCACAAGGAGTCCAGCAGCTACGGCGGAGGCAGCTCCGTTGGGCGGAACGTCACATTCTGGCAATCTCCACCGTTTACATTCCAGGTGTGGAGAACTGGCAGGCAGACTTTTTCTCAGTCGCCAGACGCTGGACCAGGGAGAGTGGTCCTTCCACCCGGAGGTGTTCAATCAAATTTGCCGCAGATGGGGGACGCCGGACGTGGATCTCATGGCGTCCCGGTTCAATCACAAGGTGGAAACCTTTGTGTCCAGAACGACGGATCCGTTGGCAGTGGCCACGGACGCTCTGGTGGCCCCCTGGGGTCGTTACTGCCTTCTGTACGTTTTCCCTCCGATAAAACTGCTTCCGTGATTGATACGCAGGATAGTGGCGGAGGGGATACCAATAATCCAGGTGGCCCCAGATTGGCCTCGGCGCACTTGATACGCCGACGTGGTGCAAGTGGTGGCAGACGCCCCTTGGCGGCTCCCGCTGCGAGACGATTTTCTGTCTCAGGGACCCATCTTGCACCCTGCTTTACCCTCGCTGGCTTTGACAGCTTGGCTATTGAGTCCCAGGTGCTAAGAGATAGGGGAGTCGCCGACTCCGTGATCCCTACTTTGTTAAAAGCTCGCAAGTGTACTTCTCGCAAGATTTATCTCTGCACCTGGAAGGCTTATATAGCTTGGTGCGAGGTGGAGGGTCATAACCCTCGCTCTTATGTTGTGTCCAGGGTCCTGACTTTTTTGCAGCAGGGCCTGAACAAAAAACTGGCTTTGAGTACCCTCAAGGGCCAGATATCGGCTCTGGCGATTCTCTTTCAGAGACCTTTGGCTTTGCACTCGTTGATTCGTACCCTTGTACAGGGTGTGCGACACGTGGCGCCTCAGGTGAAGGCTCCGATGGCTCCGTGGTATCTGCATTTGGTGCTTTCTGTTCTTCAGAAACCACCATATTAGAATATCAGGGAGATTTCCTTACAATTGCTGTCGCAGAAGGTGGCCTTTTTAGTTGCCATCACTTCCGCCAGACGGGAGTCTGAATTAGCAGCACTATCGTGCAAGTCTCCCTACTTAGTCATGCATAAGGATAATGCGGTCTTGCGACCCTCTCCTTCCTTCCTTCCGAAGGTGTTCTCTTCCTTTCACATTAATGAAGATATTGCTCTTCCTTCATTGTGCCCTCATCCATCGCACCCAAAGGAGTTTGAGTTGCATGCTTTGGACATAGTGAGGGCCTTACGAGGGTACTTGGCTGCTACAGCTTTTTTTTCGAAAAGCTAATGCTTTGTTTGTGCTGCCAGAGGGTCCGCGCAAAGGGTTGGCGGCCTCGTCGGCTATGATTTCTCATTGGATTAGAAAAACCGTGACCCATGCATATTCTGTTCGGGGCGAGGTCCCCCCTTTTCCGGTCACGGCTCATTCTACCCGGGCTGTTAGCACTTCCTGGGCTTTCAGACACCAGGCCTCAGTGTCACAGGTGTGCATGGCGGCCACTTGGGCCTCGGTTCACACTTTCACTAAGTTTTATAAAGTTGATGTGTTTGCATCTTCGGATGCTGCTTTGGGCCGCAAAGTTTTGCAGGCGGCAGCGTAGGCGCGTCTGGCGCCTCCTTAGAGGTTCAGTTGGGTACTGTTAGTGTTTACCCACCCCTCTTTTTGACACAGCTTGGGGACATCCCCACACGTAATGGAGAGCTGTGTCTGTCAGTGAACGATAGGAGAAAAAGGGATTTTATTAAAACTTACCGTAAAATCCTTTTCTCCGAGTTCACTGACAGACGCAGCACCCACCCCTCTGTGCTCTGTTCTGGTACGGCTTGTGTACGAACTGAAGAGCTATGCTATGAGGGGGTTTTATGTGGGAAGAGAGCTGTTTCTTTTCCCTGCCTAGTTAACTCCTAGTGAGACCAGCATAAAACCCCACACATAATGGAGAGCTGCGTCTGTCAGTGAACTCTGAGAAAAGCATTTTACGGTAAGTTTTAATAAAATCCCTTTTTTTTATCATAGGGGATAATTAAATTCCCTGTGATAACAATAAAAATGATAGAAAAAAATAAAAGGGACAGTTTAAAAATAAAATAAAAAGCAAAATGAGCGGGGGGCGTGTCCAAGATGGCCGACGGAGTGGATGTGTAGCTCAGGAGCTCCTGCATAACCCTCTGTTTTTTATGTCTTTCCCTGCTGTTGTGGCCCTCAATCTTGGATCCTGAGGTGGTGGATACCTTCAGGGAGTGAGGTATGTCCAGAGGAAGGTTCGGGGTTTCTCACAGCACCCGCTCCTCGCAGAAAAAGAAAAAGCCAGCACAGGCATCCCCGGCACCCCTCCGGGCGGGAACACTTTTTACTGCAGCACAGGCATCCCCGGCACTTTCTATTGCAAGCCACAACATGGCTTCTCAGACTCAGGAGGGCGGCCTGGGACTGGGTGAACAATCTCAGTTTGATGCACTAATGCTAGCCATCAACACCTGCCAGACTGCCCTCACTAGCAGGCTTGAATCGGTGCAGATGGATGTCGGCCTCATCCGAAGGGATATGGATGGGTTCCACGCTCGCCTTACAGAGGCAGAACGCCGCGTAGGAGATGCAGAGGACACTCTCCAGGAACACACTGCCTCTATTCATTTACTCCGCACTAAAGTGAGGGCCCTGGAGGGACGTGCGGAGGATGCAGAAAATCGCAATAGGAGGAACAACCTCCGTATTGTGGGCCTCCCTGAAGGAATAGAAGGGACTGATCCCCTAACGTTTACGGAGCGATTGCTGCGCTCCCTCTTGCCCCAGGCCAGGTTCTCTGATTTTTTTGTGGTGGAGAGGGCACACAGGATGCCTGCTACCCGTGGGCCAACGGGAGCTCCTCCACGCACATTCATCTTTAGACTGCTGAATTTTCGGGATAGAGACCTAGTACTACGTGAGGCCAGGAAGGTTGAGGAGCTACGTCATGAGGGAGCCAGACTGATGATATTTCCAGACTACTCCATTGAAACCCAGAATCTCCGGAGGTCCTTTGACCACGTGAAATTGAACCTTTGCAACCGGAAAATAAAGTACAGTATGCTCTTCCCTGCACGGCTAAGAGTACAGGATGGTGAAACAGTCCGTTTTTTTACGTCGCCAGAGGAAGCATCCAGCTGGGTGGAAACCCTGCCCAGAGGCTGAAGTACACAGCACGGTTCTCTTATCCTTAGCTTGGAAGTGTTGGCGGGCACTTACAGGGGGCAGTGATGGTTGTATGGCTGATGCTCTCTTACCGAGACCCGGCAGGTTCTTATTTTGCTCTGATAAAATCTGCCCCCCTGGATGTATTGATTTTTTCCATGTCCTTATGCAATGGCTGGCCTAGCCTTCACAGAAGGGGGCCCACTCTTTGAGAGGCCTCAGCTCACAGGCCCAGATTATGTACGGCCTGTTTTTGCTCGCCACTGTTTGCAACACAGTTTGGTTTACTTCTGTTCAAGAATGTGCCCCTGGACCTCCAGGAGAACTAACATTTAGCAGGGAACGTTGATCCGGTTTAATATATACGAGGGGGACAGCTGCATGTGAACTGGAACTCCCGGGTGCTGCTGTTCACAACCCCTAATGGCGGCTGCCACGTTTTGTTTTTGGGATAAAGCACACCAGAGTTCGGGGGGTGATGCGGGGTGGGTGGGGGGGGTTGAGGGGACCCCAGTACATAGTTACCCATGTGTGCTGGGCACAAGTTTTGGTTTTGTTTTGTTTCTCTTTTTTTCATTTTCATTTACTGCATACAGGTTTAACTGAATGTCTTAATTGCTATGAAAGGTGTGGGGACACTGGCTCACCACTAGGGGGCCCCGCAGATAAGAAAGGTGGCAGTATGTGTCACTCCCAGGATTGGTTCGCACATGATATATATGGTTGTGGCCCTCCCTGCGTGTTGCAGGCCTGGGGGAGAAATGCTTCAAACTTCCCATTATGATGGCGTCCCTTAAAATATTATCTTGGAATGTGAGAGGGATGAATTCGAAGGTCAAACGGTCCCTGGTTTTTGAATTCCTCAAGAGATATTCCCCCCAGTTCTGCATCCTCCAGGAGACACATTTGGTTGGGAGCAGGGTGCTGGCCCTCAGGAGGCCGTGGGTGGGTCACTATTACCACTCCACGTTCTCCACCTATTCCAGGGGGGTCAGTATCCTGGTCCATAAGACATTATAATTTACCCTTCTAGATTTACATTTGGATCCGGAGGGTAGATATGTGGTTCTGCACGCTTTGTTCGGTAGGCTCGAGCTGGTGGTGGGGATTTATGTCCCCCCCCCCGGCCAGTTTGACCATTTTGGACAAGATCATGCCTATACTGGTCTCATATCCTGCAGCGGGGATTGTTATAGCAGGAGATTACAATATGGTGCCTAACCCTAGTTTGGATAAATCTGCTCCGGACCCTGCTGTGGGCTCTTCGCTCTCACGCTGGGCTGAGACATATGGTTTGTGTGATGTGTGGAGGTGGAGGCATCCGGCCAGAGCCCAATTTACGTGCCACTCTGCGGCGCATGCCTCCTTCTCCAGAATAGACCTAATTTACGTTAACACGTCCCTGCTCTCCAGGACACAGGAGATGGAGATTCTCCCTACGGGAATATCGGATCACGCTCCTGTCATGCTTACCCTTAGATTAGATGGACCGGGGGGGACTGCATTGTGGCGACTTTCGGGTTACTGGATCACGGACGACGGGGTCTCCCCGGAGTTGGAGGCGGAGATTGGGGTCTATTGGTCTCATAACCAGGGGGCTGAGGCCTCTCCTCAAAATATATGGGAGGCCTTTAAGGTGTGTATCAGAGGTCATTATCAGAGGGTAATCAATAAGGTGCGTAAGGACACTGGGCTGGCTTTGATAGAGGCAGAACGAAGGGTCCAGAAATTGGAGTCAGAGTATGTAGCTAGTAAGGACGAAGCAGTTTATGGTAACATGCTCACCCTTTACAAGGAAATATCTGTTCTGAGAGCTGCTGCTACTAGGAAAGTTCTCCTTTCGCAGTCTCAGAGAATTTTTGAGCAGGGGGAAAAGACTGGTAGGCTTCTAGCGTGGTTAACCAGAGACTTAGCGAATACTACCCACATAGGCAGTATTCTAGACGATGACGCGGTCATGCAGACAGACCCTCTCACAATTAACTCGCTGTTCACACAGTACTATAAACGGCTCTATACTTCCAGGGCGGACTATTCAGATGAGGAGTTGCGTGTCTTCCTGGAAGGAATTGAATTTCCTCAGCTATCGGACTCAGCCAAAACTAGACTTGATAGCCCCATAACCCTGAAAGAAGTGCAAGCGGCTATAGCCTCCCTCCAGCCGGGCAAAACGCCTGGTCCGGACGGAATACCAGTGGAGTTTTACAAAACACATGCAGAGCAGATAGCCCCGCAGCTACACCTCCTATTGATCAAGATGCTGGAAGGGGGCTCTCTCCACCATCTATGTCAGAGGCAGTCATAGTCCTGATACACAAGGCTGGCAAGAGCCCCGACTTGTGCGCCTCCTACCGTCCAATATCGCTTTTAAACGTAGATGCCAAGGTATTAACGAAGGTTCTGGCGACCAGGCTTAACTCGGTTATCCTCTCCCTGGTGAATGGAGACCAGACGGGCTTCATGCCGGGGAAGGGAACTGATATTAACTTGCGTAGGCTCTATACACATATTTCCCATGCGGCGGCGGAGCCCTCTTCGGGAGTGGTCGCCTCGTTAGACGCGGAAAAGGCCTTCGATTCTGTTGAGTGGGAGTTTCTGTGGCAGGTGTTGGAGAGATTTGGATTCGGCCCTAAATGTATATCCTGGATTAGGCAACTGTACGCTAATCCCTCAGCCAGAGTCCGAACTAATGGACTGCTCTCATCCCCCTTCTCTTTGGGCAGGGGTACCAGACAGGGATGCCCTCTGTCGCCGGGGCTTTTTGCCCTGGTGATGGAGCCTCTGGCTATTTTACTCAAAGCCTCTGAGGAGGTTACAGGTATAGAAATAGCGCCGCTAACGGAAAAAGTTTCCCTTTATGCGGATGATGCCCTCCTTTACCTCTCTAACGCCTCCTCATCCCTCGAGGCTGCCCTCAAACTTATTGACCAATACGGCTCCTTCTCGGGGATAAAAATTAATTGGACAAAATCATTACTCTTCCCTCTTTCCCCAATGTTAGCAAACCCTCTGGCCTCTGCTTCCCTCACCCCTGTCTCTAAATTTAAATATCTGGGGATCGAAATTCAGAGAGACACTGGTAAATATCTGGATGACAATGTCTACCCAGTGTTGCAACATCTTGTCAATAAATGCCAGATCTGGAAGACGTTACCTCTATCCCCAGTCGGTAGAATTAATTTAATTAAGATGACCTTCCTCCCTAAGTTCCTTTAAGTCTTTCGACATACTCCTCTCCCCATCCCCACTAGAATATTTAACAAAATAGACCAAACAGTGAATTCATTCATATGGGCGGGTTCCCACCCCAGGGTTGCAAAGTAGGTGCTACATATGCCCCTCTCGTTGGGAGGACTGGCCCTTCCCAATTTCCGCAAGTACTATTGGGCGGCGGTGTTGGTCACAGTTCGTTGGTGGTTTACCCAGACTTCTTCTAACCCGGCGGTAAACGTAGAAGCGGCCATTCTGGGCTCGTACGCGGCCCTGAGTAACCTAGTGTTTAGGGGTGTTAGGGCTCACCCAGACATGACAACGCCCATGCGCACTACGGTAAAAGTGTGGGAACAGGTCTCTGCGTTTCTCACAACGCCGGGAACCTGGTCGCCCTATACCCCCCTCTGGGGTAACCCTAAATTGGCCCATTTCCAGTCTATTCCTGATCCGTCCCTATGGGCCCGGTATGAAATTAAAATACTCCAACATATTATGCCTGAGGGGTCACTGCTATCTTTCGATCAGCTGCGCGAGACCAGCTTCCTACAACCTGTCTC
>BLSH010132803.1:158391-170845 GCA_018402905.1 Glandirana rugosa | reverse complement strand
TTTTTATTTTTAATGTGTGTGCGTCGCCGCTGTTTGATATATGTAAAAATTTTCGGAAAGTTTCAATGATGAAATCTAAATGTCTCTACAGATGACGATCTTAATGACGGGAGTTAGACTACAAGTGCCACTATGGAGTGTATGTACCACGTTAACGACAAATGTACTGTTCTCTGGCTGCGAACGCAAGTGACAACGTGCGCACGTGCCCCATTGTCCCCACGTAAATAAATATTAATAAGTAAAACGAGTAAAACGAAAAAAAAAACAAATTGTCTTTTCAAAAATAACAAAAGTTTTACTGCGAATTACTGGATTATTTGTATTTGTAATCGCTCGTTGAGCGACTCTTACTTGTATGCTACCTATGCTCTTGTTTGATTTTGAAAACAATAAAAACTTTTCTGTTAAACAAAAAAAAAAGCAAAATGAGCAAAATGAATAATTATAAATAAATGCACCCCTGTTACCCCGTGCACGCGTGCAACAGTGAACGCAAGCGTCGGTCTCTTGTCATGTAAACAGCAATTGCACCATGTATGTGAGGTATCACCGTGAACATCAGATTGAGGGCAGTAATTCTAGCAGTAGACATCTCTGTAAATCTAAAGTAGTAACTTTGAAAGGCTTTTAAAAATGTATATAGTTTGTCGCCGCTGCGTGTGTGTAATTTTTATTTTTTTGTGCATTCAAATTCAAAAAAGTGTTTTTTACCCAAAAATTGCATTTGAAAAATAGCTACGCAAATACTTTGTGAAAAAAATTGCAACACCCACCATTTTAATCTGTAGGGCCTCTACTTTAAAAAAATATATAATGTTTGGGGGTTCAAAGTAATTTTCTAGCAAAAAAAAGTATTTTTCCATGTAAACAAAAAGTGTCAGAAAAGACTTGGTGGTTGAAGTGGTTAGAAGAGTGGGTGATGTTGGGCATAAAAGTGATTGAAAAATGACAAAAAAAAAAAAAAATTACACAAAGTTGTCACTGAAATGATATATTGCTCAAACATGCCATGGGTATAAGTGGAATTACACCCCAAAATACATTCTGCTGCTTCTCCTGAATGCGGGGATACCACATGTGTGAGACTTTTTGGCAGTCTAGCCGCGTACAGGAAAACCAATCACTGCCTTCAGGATTTCTAAGGGTGTAAACTTATGCTTTCACCCCACACTACCTATCACAGTGTCAGAGACCGTGAAATGCCCAGATACTAAAAAAAAAACCCAAATGATCCCATTTTGGAAAGTAGACACCCCAAGCTATTTGCTGAGAGGCATGTTGAGTCCACGGAATATTTTATATTTTGCCACAATTTTTTTTTTTTTTTACATAAAGTTGTCACTAAATGATATATTGCGCGAACATACCATGGGTATATGTGGAATTACACCCCAAAATACATTCTGCTGCTTCTCCTGAGTATGGGGATACCACATGTGTAAGACTTTTAGGGAGCCTAGCTGCGTACAGGACCCCAAAAAACAATCACCGTCTTCAGGCTTTCTAAGGGTGTAAAATAGTGATTTTACTCCTCACTACCTATCATGGTATCAAGATAGCACAAAAGCCCCCCAAATGACCCCATTTTGGAAAGTAGATGCCCCAAGGTATTTGATAACAAGCACGGTGAGTATTTTGCAGCTCTCATTTGTTTTGGAAAATGAAGAAAGAAAAGGAAAATGTATTTTTATTTTCTATTTTCAAATGTCAAAACTTTGTGACAAAAACAAGATCTGCAAAGTACTCAACATGCCTCTCAGCTCATTTGGGGGGGGGGGTGCTATCTGGGCATTCCATGGCCTCCAAAACTGTGATAGGGAGTGAGGAGTGAAATCAAAAATGTACCCCTTTAGAAAGCCTGAAGGCGGTGATTGGATTTTGGGGTCCCGTACACGGCTAGACTGCCAAAAAGTCTCACATATGTGGTATCCCTGTATTCAGAAGAAGCAGCAGAATGTATTTTGAGGTATAATTTCACATATACCCATGGCATGTTTGAGCAATATATCATTTAGTGACAACTTTGTAAAAAAAAAAAAAAAAATTGTAATTTCCCCGAAACTTGTGGCAAAATAAAAAATATTCCATGGACTCAACATGCCTCTCAGCAAATAGCTTGGGGTGTCTACTTTCCAAAATGGGGTCATTTGGTTTTTTTTTTTTGCTATCTGGGCATTTCATGGCCTCCGAAACCTGGATAGGTAGTGTGGGGTGAAAGCATAAGTTTACACCCTTAGAAATCCCGAATGCGGTAATTGGTTTTTGGGGTCCCGTACACGGATAGGCTCCCAAAAAGTCTCACACATGGGGTATCCCCATACTCAGGAGAAGCAGCAAAATGTATTTTGGGGTGTAATTCCACATATGCCCATGGTATGTGTGAGCAATATATAATTTCAGTGACAACTTTGTGTAATTTTTTTGGGCATTTTCCAATCACTTGTGATAAAAAAATTAAATGTTCAATGGGCTTAACATGCCTCTCAGATAATTTCTTGGGGTGTCTGCTTTCCAAAATGGGGTGATTTGGGGGGGGGGGGGGTTGTACTGCCCTTCCAATATAGCACTTGAGGAAATAAGATAGGCAGTCATAAAATAATAGCTGCGTAAATTCCAGAAAATGTACCCTAGTTTGTAGACGCTATAACTTTTGTGCAAACCAATAAATATATGCTTATTGACTTTTTTTTACCCAAGACATGTGGCTGAATGCATTTTGGCAAAAATGTATGACTAAAATTTAGTTAATTGTATTTTTCTAATGACAAAAAGTAGAAAATATAATTTTTTTTCAAAATTTTCAATATTTTTTTCATTTATATCACAAAAAATACAAACCGCTGAGGTGATCAAATACTCAAAAAAAAAAAACGCTATTTATGAGGAAAAAAAAGGACACAAATTTTGTTTGGGTACAGCACTGCATGACCGCGCAATTACTAGTTAAAGCAGCGAGGTGCCAAATTGAAAAAAGTGCTCTGGTCCTAAAGTAGGAAATCCTTCCGGGGCTGAAGTGGTTAAATCCACAACAGTAAAGTCTGTCTGTATTTGCAGAATAGCATGCTTGTTATATTCACTGTGGAACTTAAGGGGTTAATCCTCTGTATTGTGTAAAAAGGCTCTTTGATCCTGTATGGACAGATCCTCCCCCTCCTGCAGGGTCTCTCTTGGCAAGGCCAGATAATACACAGTCAGGATAGTAAAGCTGCACATGCTCAATTTAGTCTATTGCTGGAGAGAACATTTCCTTGTTCTCAGAGCTAGCCAGGTCACATGATTTTGACATCACACATGTGTATATAGGCTATAGTGGAAATCTCCTCCTACCTGAAAACTGAGCACCCAGGCAGACCGTGCAGTTTATCATGTGACCGTGGTATACAGATCAGCCAAAAAGGTATATAGTGGCAGTATTTTAATGTAAACAGAAGATTTATAAGCTGTGGGTGTGGGGGGCAGATGAACTCTTTTCATATTACTGGTTTTAGTAACACTTTAACTAAGTATGTGTCTTACCCTTTAATCTGTTTCCATGATTTGAGACTTTACTTTGATCTCAATGATTACAGCAAAAGTAGTGTCAGCTTTAAAATTTAAAACATCATGGCTAGGAATCCCATAATTTTTTGACCAAAATTCTGGAAAGCCTCTCTGAACTAATGTTTGCTGAGACCACATGATCCACATCAAAGCTTGATGTATGGAAATATTTATAACGTTGATTAACTAAAGAAGTACATTTTTTTACTTAGCTCAGTGATGCTATATTGTCTTCAATCATTCAATGACATGCAAAGTTCACCTAGGTTCACTCAGCTCTTTTAGAAATCTCCTTTAAAAACCAAAACCATAGAGTCTAACAGGGAACATACTGTATAAAGGTCAAGCCATTGAAAAAAATCCACATAGTAAAAATTAAAACGATTAACAAAATGGTTATAAAAATTAGGCTTAAAAGTAGAACTAAAGACATTTTTTTGGATAGAGTAAGGGAGTGTACAACTAGAGTTGAGCGAACCCGTGGATGTTTGGGTTCGGTGGGTTCGGCCGAACTTCGGAAAAAAGTCCGGGTTCGGTACCGAACTTGACCCGAACTTTACCCCGAACCCCATTGAATTCAATGGGGCCCCGAACTTTTCGGCACAAAACTGACTGTAAAAGAGTCCTGGAAAGTGCTAGAGGGCTGCAAAATGATTTTAGAACAATAATCTGTCCCTTACAGCAACAGCAGGAACCTGACCCTATAGAACTAGGAGATGCTTTTAAAACAAAAATCTGTCCCTCTAAGCAGTAGAAATCAGATTACTTACAAAACAGCACAGTATATAGACCTTTGTGTAAGGTCTATATACTGTGCTGTTTTGTAAGTAATCTGAATGTACACAGGAATGTTTATGCATATGTAATGACGTTTCATACAAGATATTAGCATGCACATTTTTCTACTTTACAGATGGTGATATCTTTCCCTGAAGAAAGAATACAGACAAAATTCTAAAACGCGTTGGATGAACCCCCCAGGATAGGTCACTGACTTATCATGCGACTGTTTCCTGGGCTGGGTGATATCACCATTTATACAGGACATGTGTCTCTTTCAACTATTTTCTCTGTATCAATGTGTATAATTGAATAATTTACACCAATTGTAGTTTTGTGCTGTAATGGTCCAATCATGGGCATTACTTTTAATTTTGTTAAAATAAACTATTTTTTACAATTACACTTTGAGTCCTTTTAAATTGCCTCTAAAAATTTCAACCCACAGGGGTACTCTGTTTTAAAATCCATCTCTTCCCTGAGTAAAAGCAGCACACATAGTACAGCAAAACACTGGCTAGACACACAGTTAACCCTTTGATCGCCCTAAATGTTTAACCCCTTCCAAGCCAGTGTCATTAGTATAGTGACAGTGCATATTTTTAGCACTGATCACTGTATTAGTGTCACTGTTTCCTACAAAGTGTCAAAAATGTCAGTTAGTGTCCACCTGTCCACTACAATATCGCAGTCCTGCTATAAGTTGTTGATCACCGCCATTACTAGTATATAAAAAAATAAATACACATTTCAGTATATATGCCATAGTTTGTAGACGCTATAACTTTTGCACAAACCATTCAATATATGCTTATTGGATTTTTTTCACCAAAAATATGTAGAAGAATATATATTGGTCTAAATTTATGAAGAAATTACCGTATTTTTCGCTCCGTAAGATGCACCTGATCATAAGATGCACCTAGGTTTTGGAGGAGGAAAACAAGAAAAAAAATATTCTGAACCAAATGGTGTAGTAAAATATTTACCAGTGCCCATAAAATGCAGCCTGACCAGTGCCAATTAAATTCAGCCTGACCAGTACCAATTAAATTCAGCCTTACCAGTGTCAATTAAATGCAGCCTGAACAGTGCCAATTAAATGCAGCCTGACCAGTGGCAATTAAATGCAGCCTTACCAGTGCCAATTAAATGCAGCCTTACCAGTGCCAATTAAATGCAGCCTTACTAGTGCCAATGAAATGCAGCCTGACCTGTGCCCATGAAATGCAGCCTGACCTGCGCCAATGAAGTGCAGCCTTTCCAGTGCCAATTAAATGCAGCCTAACCAGTGCCAATTAAATGCAGCCTTACCAGTGCCAATGAAATTCAGTAGAAGTCTTTGAGGACGAAACGCGTCGGGACACGTCCCCCCTGGTCATTGCGATTTGGTTTTACATGTTTGAATGGGCCCAGTTTCACTTTTTTGATGTAAGTATTTCCTTACCTTTTTTAATAAAATAACTTTGCGGTATTACACTATGGAGAATATTTTTTCTTCTATGGTCTGACTACATCTTCGAAAATCCTTACTGCTGAAATTACCCTGGTATTGTGCTGTTCCAAACCATTTGATGGAGTGTTGCACACCAGTACTGGAAGGATATAGAGAAGGAGGAAGATTTGTGCGAGGATTCGTAGCCCTGGATGGTTGGGTGTCAACCTATGGTTACATCCATGTGTAAATCCTTCACCCTCTGGTAAGCGCTTGGTACACTTGGTGGTGGATTCACACTGAGAGATTGTGTTGGTCACTATACGTTGTATATATGTTGCTTACGAACTCTGGATATTGATATACACTTGTCTTCAATCAAGATTGCTGTGTGTTTTATGTTTTTATGCACACACTGTTTTGGACTTTTTGTGATTTTAAGCACTGACACTTTATTGCTAGACCTTTAATATAAATACCTGATAGGTGTCTTTGAATACAGACTATATATGGCATAATTTGCACATTGGACATACTACTCACTAGTTATTGATTGTTTTTCTGTATTTCTGAGCACTTTAAACACGTTGCACTTTACTTTTTGATATTGATTTACACAGTGAATGTGGAAGTTCTTATTTATTTCATGCTAGCGCTGCACTATTTTTCTCACTAATGAAATGTAGCCTGACCTGTGCCCATGAAATGCAGCCATACCAGTGTCCATGAAATGCAGTCTTACCAGTCCCATGAAATGCAACCTGACCTGTTCCAATGAAATGCAGCCTTATCAGTCCCATGAAATGCAACCTGACCTGTTCCAATGAAATGCAGCCTTATCAGTCCCATGAAATGCAGTCTTACCAGTCCCATGAAATGCAGCCTGACCTGTGCCAATGAAATGCAGCCTTACCACACCGAGCTCTGTCATGGATTAGAATATCCACTGTAACAAATTCCTGCCTCCTATGATACACGTCACACTGATTCAGTGTATCATTGGATCAGTTTTCCATCTATCTAGGAGGCGGGACTTTGTTATACAGTCCTCCACCTCGCACAGGCTGGCATTCCCTGGTGAGGATGTCATCACTTCCGCCTGTCACTCAGATAGAAGACAGAGAAGCCTGAGCGGCCGCCGCAGCCTTACTCCATTCGGCCACTTGGGCTGCTCTGTCTTCTGTCTGTGACAGGCTCAGGGGGAGATCGCCCGGCTCTCGAGGGAGACTTTGGATGTCTGTCCTCCTCTCTTCTGCCACAGAGGAGCCTGGTATCGTAATATGGCAACGGCAGCGACAGGGGGAGGCCTGGTCAATATTTGCTCCATAAGACGAACATACATTTCCCCCCATTTTTTTTGGGGGGGGGGGGGAAGTGCGTCTTATGGAACAAAAAATTTGGTAGATTTTTTTCAATTGTTATTATTGGATATGTTTTATAGCAGAAAGTAAAAAATATATATATATTTTTAAAATTGTCGGTCTTTTTTTGTTTGTAGCACAAAAAATAAAAATACCACCAAAAGAAAGCTCTATTTGAGGGGAAAAAATTATATACATTTTATTTGGGTAGAGCATTGCATGACTGCAAAATTGTTAGTTAAATTAACGCAGTGCCATATCGCAAAAAATGGCCTGGTCATGAAGGGCGGTAAATCTTAAGGAGGTCAAGGGGTTAATGAAGGTTGGCAGATGCCCTGTGTGGGTTGATATCTCATACCTTTAATTTCCCCAAAACCAAGCGCAGCTAAAGCTGAATAAAATCCTCTCAGTTGAGGTGCTTCAAGTGAACTTTGTCATAGACTTCTATGGAGGATTTGAAGATGCTTTAATGCACCACTAAAGCAACATGGGTATAATATTTGAAGCAAAGCAAACACAAAGTGTGAACAGGACTGTCAAGTAACCATTTTATTTAGTGACAGGTGCTTTAAAAAAGCATGTCCAATGGCATGTTTTAAAGCAAGTGTAAATGAGCCCTAAGGGGTTATTTGCTCTGCTTCTCTTCGCTTCACTTCAATATTGATACCCCATGTTTCTTTAGTGATGCTTCAAAGCATCTTTAAAGCCTCCATAGAAGTCTATGACAAAGCTCATTTGAAGCACCTGCAGCTTTTGAGAGGCTTTTATTCAGCTTTAGCTTGCTATGTTTTGAAGGTATTGCAGGTATGAGATATCAACACACACACAGGGCATCTGCCAAGCTTCATGAAATCTTCAAAAAAGCACCACGAAGCATCATGGAAGCACCACTGAAGCATCGCAGAAACATCAAAAACACATCAAAAAGCATGTTGAAGCGGTATGCACTTGAAGTCTTGAATTCTTCAAGTGTAAATGAGCCCTTTAAGTGATAATAAACAGAGAAGTGTTAAAGTGGTTGTAACCCTAAAAAAAAGATCCTGTTCCTTTAAAGCAGGATATAAAACATAGTGCTTTTGCTGTGTCCCATTTGTCCCTCTCTGGGGGTGTTGCTAGGTAGGAAAAAGACCAGGGGCTTCAGCCCGAAGATAAATTTGATAACCCCTCCCACATTTCAAATAAAGTCCCTCCCAAGCTCCACCCAATGCCCCGTCCAAGCTACACCCAATGCCACATCATGTCATTTTGATAGGGAGCAGTCAGATGAGCAAGGGGATTCTGAGTCCAGGGGGTGGGCTAATGGGGGTGCTCCCTGGATCCATACCTTCTCTTCTAGAAGGAAGGATAAAGTATAGATTTTCCACAGAATTATGTTGGAGGTGGACTAGTGCTACTAACGGCTGCTCGCTTGGGGCTATTAATAATGTTTAACGGCCCGGAGCCCCGGGGCTTTTCAGGGGCACCCCCGGGGCTTTAGCACCATCATCCCTCCCTTAGTGACGCCCCTGCCCCTCTCTATGCTGTAAAATACCTGGTCGATCCTGCCTGTTCCTGTATTCCTCTTAGTGTGCTGACCTCAGTAATTATGGCCATTGATCCATGATACCATGGTCAGTTTACGTGCCTCTGTCAGCCCACAGTCTCTCCATCTCTGTCTCCCTCCCTGCCTGTCAGCTTGGGAGTCTGTGTGTAAGCCATCTTCTCCCTGCCCTGCCCCTCCCCTACTGCCGCTATGGCTGTAAATTCACTAATCCCAAATCCTGGAATCCCCACTGTTACAGAAATATATACTGTGCAGTATCTGTGTTTTAAAAATTATGCAGTGTAATACCTTTTTTCAGAGCACCGATGTGCGCTCACGTGACCTCCTGCTGTTGTCCTCATATCGGGAAGGAGGGCATCGTGGGGGTCACGTGAGCGTACAGTGGCACTCTGAAATAAGGTATTTTGCTACATAATTTTTTTAAAACACAGACACTCCACAGTATATGTTTCTGTAACAGAGGGGATTCTAGGATTTGTGACTAGTGACTTTACAACCACTTTAATTGCCATAATTCATTCACATCAGACAGTACCTTATTTCTGCAGTGCTGTTGTGTGGTTACATGATCTTTCCCTGTCCTTCTAGAAGGAAGGATAAAGTATAGATTTTCCTCATAATTATGATGGAGGTGGACTAGTGGCACATGGTACCATTCTTTGCAGCAGGCTGGAAGTAGGCTCTTTACCCCCAGAAGACAATTTGAATTTGTGGGGAGCAGTGGAAGAAAGTATGTGAGTAGAGTATTGCAACCAAAGCTGCTTTTTTTTTGTAATTTTTTAATTGGTCTATTTTATTTATTTCCCATCACCCTGGCAAACTTATCCACTCTTGCTGTTCAGCACCGCCATCTTGAAATGTCCTGCATGTGCACACATGTGCCACAGGTATTTCCAGGCACATGCAGGACATTTCAAGATGGTGGTGCTGAACAGCAAGAAGGGAGAAGTTTGCCAGGGTGATGTTCCTCTTGCAACAATTTAACCTGCATAAGAAGCGTGGGTGACTATCAGGAAAAAGCCTTTGCTTTGGCCAAAAAAGAAATTAGCTTGGTTGGGCAAATATTAAAAAAGAAATGTCCAGGCACCCCGCACCACCACCCACCGCAGTCTGCTTCGGCTCCTCATGCCCTGCTGACTGGGCTGCCTGACTCTGTGACACTCTGTGTCACTCTGCCCAAGTTGCCTGGCTGGCTCTGGCTGACAGCTGTGGTGGCGACTGCTTCACCAGCGTGATGATGATGGTGGGCTGGCCAGCATCTTCTCGAGCTGGGCAGCAGGCGCTATTGGTTGGCGCATCGGTCCGGATGCGGCTGTGGGCGGCGCCGGCGTCTCTCTTCTTTCCGTGCGCTCACTCCCGCCTTCTGAATGTGCCTTTATGGACGTCTCACGTCTCGTCCCACACTAGCGCGGGACTGGACCAGTGACGTGGGTGTGGTGACGTCTATCATATGCGCCGCCGGCTGCGCAGGCGCAATTGCTACTAACGGCTGCTCGCTCGGGGCTATTAATAATGTTTAATGGCCCGGAGCACCGGGGCTTTTCAGGGGCACCCCCTGGGCTTTAGCACCATCATCCCTCCCTTAGTGACGCCCCTGCCCCCTCTATGCTGTAAAATACCTGGTCGATCCTGCCTGTTCCTGTATTCCTCTTAGTGTGCTGACCTCAGTAATTATGGCCATTGATCCATGATACATTGGTCAGTTTACGTGCCTCTGTCAGCCCACAGTCTCTCAGTCTCTGTCTCCCTCCCTGCCTGTCAGCTTGGGAGTCTGTGTGTAAGCCATCTTCTCCCTGCCCTTCCCCTCCCCTACTGCCGCTATGGCTGTAAATTCACTAATCCCAAATCCTGGAATCCCCACTGTTACAGAAATATATACTGTGCAGTATCTGTGTTTTAAAAATTATGCAATGTAATAACTTATTTCAGAGCACCGATGTGCGCTCACGTGACCTCCCGCTGTTGTCCTCAGATCAGGAAGGAGGGCATCGTGGGGGTCACGTGAGCGTACAGTGGCACTCTGAAATAAGGTATTTTGCTACATAATTTTTTTAAAACACAGACACTCCACAGTATATGTTTCTGTAACAGAGGGGATTCTAGGATTTGTGATTAGTGACTTTACAACCACTTTAATTGCCATAATTCATTCACATCAGACAATACCTTATTTCTGCAGTGCTGTTGTGTGTTACATGATCTTTCCCTGTCCTTTGGCATCTGTAGGAGAAGATCTTTGAAAGGGGCTTCTATTACTCTGCAATGTATGCAGTATGAGTAGAAGTACGATACAGTCCGTTTCTGTACATCCCTGATTGCTGGTCACATAACTAAAAAATCTATTTCATAAGAGCAATCTAAATTAAATTATAAATATCAAAAACTGTTTTATATAGGTATTTCTGTCAAGGGGCAGAGGACTGGAGGAAGCAATTATTCTATACCACTAAATGGCACTGCCCCAAAGATACAGGCCTTCAACTGCTTCAATATGGAACTTTCAGCTCCTTCTCGTCCCAGGCCAATTTTCAGCTTTCAGTGTTGTCACACTTTGAATGACCATTGCTCGGTCATGCAACACTGTACCCATATGACATTTTTTTTATAATTTTTTCACACAAATAGAGCTTTCTTTTGGTGGTATTTAATCACCACTGGGTTTTTTTTATTTTTTGCTAAACAAACAAAAAAAAAAGACAAAATTAGGTTTTTCTTAATTCCTGTTGTAAAGTTTTGCAAATAAAGGGATTTTTTGTATAACTTACCGTAAAATCCTTTTCTCTGAGTTCACTGACAGACGCAGCCTTCTTATGACACATGGGGTTATGCTCATCCTACTAGGAGTAGCCTAGGCAAAACAAACAAAAGTATAGGTTGACCCCTCCCAGGGGGCCGTCCTCACCTTAGCATATAATCCCCCTGCTCTGTACAGCACATCAGTTCGTAACAAGCCGTAAAAACCAACGCAGAGGGGTGGGTGCTGCATCTGTCAGTGAACGCAGAGAAAAGGATTTTACGGTAAGTTATACAAAAAAATCCCTTTTTCTCTTCCGTTCACTGACAGACGCAGCCTTCTTATGACACATGGGGACGTCCCAAAGCTGTGCCAATCAAGAGGGGTGGGCAAATCATAACAACTGTACCCAACAGAAAAAACGCCCTCTCAGGCGGCGCTAACCGCGCTTATACTGCCGCTTGCAATACCTTGCGGCCAAAAGCAGCATCCGAGGATGCCGAAACATCAATTTTGTAAAACTTAGTAAACGTGTGCACTGAGGCCCAAGTAGCTGCCTTGCACACCTGAGACACCGAAGCCTGGTGTCTAAACGCCCAGGAAGTACTTACTGCCCTGGTGGAATGAGCCGTGACTGGGAACGGGGGAACCTTACCCCGAATCTCGACTGTCTACGTGCCCCATTCCAAGGGGGCAAGGGTCAGTGCCGAGTAAGGTGGTCCCGTCATTCATGAAGGACCCGCAAATCTGTGGTCCGAAGCCACAGAGTCCACACGTTCCGTCGATGAACCCGGAGTCACGTGTGCAAATGATTCAAAATGTTTTAACTACAAAGCCGTAGGAGCCTACGACGAAAACCGGCGTTCCATAACGTTCGCCGTCATATTCGCGCCAATCGCGGCGGACTCTCCCGCAAAAAAGACAACCCATGTCAACAATACTAAACGGGTGGGGAGAACTAACCGTGTCGAAACCCTGCAGGGGTACACAGTATTCTTCCGACGCAGACAGTCACTTGCCTTCTCTTTTTCCCTAAAAAAACATATTGAATGGCATTT
>BLSH010132803.1:117504-137544 GCA_018402905.1 Glandirana rugosa | reverse complement strand
TTCTGGGGAAAAAAGGACATACATTTTATTTGGCTACAGTGTCACATGACCGCATAATTGTCAGTTAAAGTAACGCAGTATCGCAAAAAATGGCCTGGTCGGGGGGGGGGGGGGAATCTTCCAGAGCTCAAGATTCACAAAAAATTATTTGCTTAAGAAAACTTTATGCAGTAAGGGCTCGTTTACAGTTGTTTTGACTTTAGCATACATTAAAGCGCCTACTGCTTTAACATGCCTATTTAATGTGTTTTTGATGCTTCTGTGGTGCTTTTTTAAAGCGTTAATGAAGCTAAGCAAATGTCCTGTGTGTGTTGATTATCCATTAGTTTTAAAGGGGCTCAATAGAATCCCAGCTCAGTAGTATCTCCAGCTTAGTAATACCCCTGCTCAGCAGATCGCCAGCTCATTATTATCCCTGCTCAGCAGATACCCAGCTCATTAGTACCCTTGTTCAACAGATACCTGCTCAGTATTACCCACAGCTCCATTGATGCCCCATTCAAATCAATAGTACCCCTCTAGATTTGCTGATCCCCCACTCAGTAGCAGCTCTGCTGATCCTCTGGTTTGCCGATCCTCATCTCTGTCCTATCCCGCTCGTCTCCCGCTATATTTCTCCAATGCTGCACACCAGGTATGACACCTGCTGGTTTCTCCTGCACTGGTCACCCAGCCCTGCTGATCCTCCTCGGTTCTCTCTTTTTGGTCCCTGCTCACCTTCTACTATAGCGTTCCCATGTTGTGCACCACACGTGTCGTCTGCTAGTTTCCCCTGCTCTGGTCACCCAGCTCTGCTAAATATCTGCTCCCTTTCTGTCCTCTCTCCGTTTCCTGCTCACCTTCTGCTATAGTGTTCTCATGTTGTACACCATGTGTGCTGTCTGCTTGTTGTCCCACTCTGGTCCAGACCCTGCTCACCTTCCTGCTGCTCCTTGATGCACACCAGATGCAACACATGCACCGAACACTCTCAGAATATATACATGAATCAGATGTAACTGCTGATGATGCCTTTCCGGTTTTCTTGCTTTTTGATTTCCCAGTGCATCCTGGGATATCTCATACCTCCAATACCTCCAAAACAAAGCAAAGCTAACTCTCAATAAATGCTCCTTAAAAGTTTCAGGTGATATTAGTGAGCATTGTGATAGACTTCTATGGAGGCTTTGGAGACACTTTGAAGCACCAATAAAGTGACATGGGGTATAATTTTTGAAGAAGAGCAAAGCAAACACAACAGTGTAAACACGACTGCAAGGTAGCAATTTTATTTAGTGAGAGGTGCTGCGATTGGCATTCAGAGTTCTTTAAAAAAGCGTGTCATTACATTTTGAAGCAAGAGTAAACTAAGCCTCAGTCATGTTGACATACTGAAAAATAGTTTTAGGGTTCACATACACATTAATATGACACACTTTTCCTGCTAAAAATGTGTGTTGCTACCAACATCAAAGGCTACATTACCAAAGTGAACTTCAAGTACTGTGCCACATAGATTTACATAGAAATGTACCTGTTCTTGTTCTTACAAACATATCTGCAATGTAGATAACATCAGACAGGTAGTCTACCACAAACCATACTTCCAAATAGTCTTGCTGAAGTTCATCAAAACATGCCCTGCAAGAAAAATAATAAATTAATGTTTAATACTTGGGTACTCTATAATGTGATTGTACAGCATTTCATATTAGTGCATTATAGGTTAAAATTCAACATTACTGAGGCTCTAATTATATCATACAGATTGCTACTGAACACCCATATACTAAACAAAGGGAATATGCTTCAAGAGGATGTTCTCAAAGCATAAGACAATTACCCAGTCCTGTCTCAAAGGAAATGCTATTACTTTTATCATTCTGTCAGTTAATATATATTTCTTCTTTACAATCCTAGATTGTGGTTTCAAAAAGTTTAATGAAGAAATGTGAAAGGTTAGTTTACATTTTACAGTTTATAAGGGTGAAAAAAGACACAGATGCATCCAGTTCAACCTACGCATGAGTATGTATGTATGTGTGTGCCATTTTTATTCTCTAACAATTCCCATAAACCTGTAGTACTGCTTACTGAGGAAGACCTTTAAAGTTTTTTGAAGTTGCCAACACTCTCTAAGGTTAAAACCTCCTTTCTTTTACAATGAGTTTTATTAATCAAAGAAAGTTCTGCAAATGCAAGGACAGCATCCCGTATCAGCAAAAATCCAAATGTCGCTATTCAAGGCTTTTTGGGAATCAGGAGTACGTTGCATAATGCATGAGAATGAAAATGTCCAAACATAGAACTGAATGCCGCTAAACTTAAAACCTTATGGTCGATAAATTTACATGTAGAGGAAAATGCATTACAAAAATGTAGAGATATTACCACTGTAACCATCCCAACTAGAACAATGCCTGGCGGCCTGACAGGCTGATAATGGAAATTTGAAAAATGAAACTAAAGGGAGAAAGAGATGAGGAGATGGAGAGAAAGCCAGAAATGAGAAATGGGGAGAAAAGGAGAATAAGAGTCCACGGAGCTTGCTTCACGGATGCGCTAAATCAAGAGACGTGTGTTGTTAATTCTAGAAGGTTGGATATATGCAATCCACAGTTGCCAGACCCAAAGAAATTTACCATGTGTGTCTGAAAGGAGAGCTGTCAACTTCGCCTCAAAACTGCTATGCAGAATATTGCATTTAAGCAATTGAAGCTTCTTGTATACATTAGACACCTTTTCTGTCATGGAGGAATAGTAGAACATAAACAGGAGACTAGATGCAAATGAGTACACACTGAACATTGATAGAACATCCTGTGATCACATTACAATAGATTTTCCATGTACATAACACTATAATACTGCAGCGCCACCTGCTGGTATAGACAGATATATTGAATATGTATAGTTCAGTATATACAGTATATAAAGCTACTATGCTGTTGCTCTTCAAACAAAAACTGAGTACAGGAGTTTTCCATGCCCTCACAATAGTTAACTTAGTTGCAGTAAAAAGATGCAAAGCTAGTTGACGCTCCGAACTAAGCAATTACGTAATCGGTTTACAAAGAAGAGCTTCATAGGAGATCCTTTTGAGATTGATATGAAATACATTGGGTAGAAGAGTATAGGCTCTGACCCATAACCTGCATACCTTCAGACAAGAGCATCAAACGTGTGCCATAGTGCCCTTCTGTGAACATCCTCGGAAGCAGAGAGGAAAATAGGTTGGAATAAAATGGGCCAGACTAGCCGGTGTATAGTACCACCTATATAGTATTTTGTAAGCATTCTCTAATATAAGAACATTTTTAGAACACTTAAAAAGTGCTATAGTCATGATCTGCCAATTCTCCGGATCCAACTGTCTCCCTAGTTCACTCTCCCATTGAAAATGATAAGGTCTCAACTGAGGTTTTTTGGAGAAGAGATTATCGATGAGTAGATCAATGATATCGGGCCCGGGAAGAGTGGTCAGGCTCTACAGAGGCTCTCAAAGAGGGTCAAAGTGTATGGGGTAGGTTGGAATTTTAGAAGCTGCTGAAGAAAATGCCTAAGTTGTAGGTAACTACAGTGTTCTCACAGAGAAATATCATAAGAAGAACATACAGCATCAAATGTTATTATCCTAGTAGGGGTAAACAGGAGTGGATATAGACAAATCCATTGTAGGTCCACCAGGAAAATTGTTTAGGGTTTTCGCAAACCTGTGGGAAGAAGGCGAAGTAAAGGGAGATGGAGGGAGGTCAAGCCCTCGGAAAAATTACCCACAGGTGAAGGGAATGAGTTAGGCATGGTCCTAAAGTGGTCGGACGATGAATAGGGGGGAACCAGGGCAGAGAAGAAATAGGTATAGGATAAGAATCCGCAAAATCAATAGTGGCCCATAGTGGCATTTGATACGTTTTGTGGAGGTGGGATAATGGGGCTATACTCAGTTCTTTATAATAAGCTTGTAAGTTGGAGACTGAAAAGCCACCATTAATCCTATGGGCATACAAAACCTGCTTACTGATTCAAGGTTGAATGGAAACCCAAATAAACTTCAAAAGCTTATGTTGATGTATACGTAAAATACATAAGGAGACTGGGACTGGTAGAACCCGAAAAAATAAAGCAATTTCAGGAGGTAAGACATATGGACTGCAGCTATACTACCAAACCATGACAACGGGAAATGAGTCCAGGAGGACAGCATGTCAGTTCATTTTCTGAATAAAGGTGGAGAATTGACCTGGTATAATCCTTCATACGTTGGAATAAGACAGATTCCTAAATAAGGCAAAGAGGATAGCCAATGAAATGGGAAAGCAATTTTCAAAGCTGTCAGTTCGGAGGGAGAGAGGTTAATTGACATTGCTTTAGTTTTAGTAGGGTTGACAAGTCCTGAGAGGGACGCAAAAGTGTCTAGAAGGGATAGCAAATTAGGCAGGGAGACTCTAGGGCGGGGGTCGGCAACCCGTTGAACAGGTTCCTGTACCACCGACCCCTGCCTTCTAGGTGCTGATCCTTGCCTTTCCTCCTAGTCGGCATCGCCACGCCGTCCCATCCCGGGCTCAGCTCTCCCTTCTCGGAACAAGCTGCTCAGGTGAGGGTTAATTGCTAGTCTCAGCTTCCACTCTGTCTCACCTGATGACCATATTCTGCCTCATTAAGCCTGCTCTGCTGCTGTATAAACTGCCTGGATCAGATCGCAGATGCCTTCGCCTTGGTCAACATCTCTGGAGTAATCTCTGCTGTGTTTTCCTGTGAAAGACTTTGCCTGTTTGATGTTACATTCTGGTTCCTGGATTCAAGACCCTACTCGGCTGACTCTCATCCTGGCTCCTGACCCTGCATGCCGTTTATTTGACCTCACTGCTCTCTGGACTCCTGTTTCACTGTCTTGCTCTGACTATCCGCTCTGATTACCGAACCCTGGCTATGTTTTGACCATGTTTACTCTGTTTATGTCATTTTACCTTTTTATTAAAAAGTGTAATTTTACTGCACTTCTGTCTTAGTCCGATTCATGGTTCCTGACACCCTCCCACACCCTGCCTCCTGCGCTGCTCTCATCAGTGAACAGCAGACAAAGCACAGCTCAGGACTGAGGGCTGGGGGAGCAGCCAGCCAAATTAACTTTTTAAGTTAAGCTGCTGGTGATTGGTTTCTAGGACACAGGGTGGTCCTAAGCAACCAATCACCAGCTTGCTAATATGAAAATGGACTCTGCCAGCTCCCACCCTCTGTCCAGAACTGTGCTGCTTCCCGGTCTCCACTGTGGAAAAAGGTAAGACACTGCGATGGGAGGGAAGGGGCAGAGGAGATTACTGCTATAGGGGAAAGGGGGCGCAGAAGACACCACTGTGTGTGTGGGGGGGGGCCCCATAGCAGTGTCCTCTACCACCCTTCACATCACCCCCCCAAAACCTGCATTCTGGGCCTAATGCACTCTTTAACCCTGAATCCTGAGCGCAACGCACTCCTGATCTCTGCATTCTGAGCTCAACGCACTCCTGATCCCTGCATTCTGAGTGCAACGCACTCCTTAACCCTGCATTCTGAGTGCAATGCACTCCTTAACCCTGCATTCTAAGCCCAACACACTCCTTAACCCCGCATTCTGAGCAAATTCCACTCCTTAACACTGCATTCTGAGCACAACGCACTCCTTAACCCTGCATTCTGAGCGCAACACAGTCCTTAACCCTGCATTCTTAGCACGACACACTCTTTAACCCTGCATTCTGAGCATATTGTACTCCTTAACCCTGCATTCTAAGCATAACACACTCCTTAACCCTGCATTCTGAGCGCAACACACTACTTAACCCTGCATTCTGAGTGCAACACACTCCTTAACCCTGCATTCTGAGCATTATTGCACACCTTAACCCTGCATTTTGAGCACAGTGCACTCCTTAACCCTGCATTCTGAGTGCAACACACTCCTTAAGCGTACATTCTGAGCGCAACGCACTCATAATCACTGCATTCTGTGCAGTGGTGAACCCTGCATTCTCTGCATACTGTACCCCTAAACCCTGCACTCTCTTGTAATACTTTATCAAAAAAAAAGGTCGGGCTTACTGTCTTTTTTTTGGGGGGGGTGGGTGCGGTGATCTTTGACTTTATTAGTGTTGTTAAAGTAGATCTCCATCTCTCAAAGGTTGCCTACCCCTGCTCTAGGGGATGTTAAAGTCATCAAGATATCATCAGCAAATAGTGATATCTTATTGGAGGAACTAGCAACCTCAATGCCTTTTATATCTAAATGAGAGCGAACCACCTCCGCCAGAGGTACCAGAGCCATGATAAATAAGAGCGGAGAGAGTGGGCAGCCTTGACAGGTACCCCTCCTGATAGGGAAAAGAGATGAATCAAACCTGTAATATTTCATTTTAGCCTGAGGGCAATCATATAACACCATTATCCATCTCAGGAATGAAACACCAAAAACATAATGGCGGAGTACGGTCATAAGGTAAGGACATGACAAAGTGTCAAATGCCTCATTCACATTGAGCGATAAAAGCATGGTCGCTAGAGACTGACTATGAGCTACAGTATCTCACGAAAGTGAGTACACCCCTCACATTTTTGTAAATATTTTATTATATCTTTCCATGTAACAACACTGAAGAAATGATACTTACCTACAATGTAAAGTAGTGAGTGTACAGCTTGTATAACAGTGTAAATTTACTGTCCCCTCAAAATAACTCAACACACAGCCATTAATGTCTAAACCGCTGGCAATAAAAGTGAGTACACCCCTAAGTGAAAATGTCCAAATTGGGCCCAATTAGCTATTTTCCCTCCCTGGTGTCATTTGACTCGTTAGTGTTACATAGGTCTCAGGTGTGAATGGGGAGCAGGTGTATTCAATTTGGTGTTATTGCTCTAACTCTCTCATACTGGTCACTGGAAGTTCAACATGGCACCTCATGGCAAAGAACTCTCTGAGGATCTGAAAAAAAGGATTGTTGCTCTACATAAAGATGGCCTAGGCTATAAGAAGATTGCCAAGGCCCTGAAACTGAGCTGCAGCATGGTGGCCAATACCATACAGCAGTTTAACAGGACAGTTTCCACTCAGAACAGGCCTCGCTATGGTCGACCAAAGAGGTTGAGTACACATGCTCAGCGTCCTATCCAGAGGTTGTCTTTGGGAAATAGATGTATGAGTGCTGCCAGCATTTCTGCAGAGGTTAAAGGGGTGGGGAGGTCAGCCTGTCAGTGCTCAGACCATACGCCGCAGACTGTATCAAATTGGTCTGCATGGCTGTCATCCCAGAAGGAAGCCTCTTCTATAGCCCGCAAACAGTTTGCTGAAGAGAAGCAGACTAAGGATATGGACTACTGGAACCATGTTCTGTGGTCTGATGAAACCAAGATAAACTTATTTGGTTCAGATTGTGTAAAGCGTGTGTGGCGGCAACCACGTGAGGAGTACAAAGACAAATGTGTCTTGCCTACAGTCAAGCATGGTGGTGGAGTGTCAAGGTCTGGGGCTGCATGAGTGCTGCCGGCACTGGGGAGCTACAGTTCATTGAGGGAACCATGAATGCCAACATGTACTGTGACATACTGAAGCAGAGCATGATTGCCTCCCTTCGGAGACTGGGCTGCAGGACAGTATTCCAACATGATAACGACCCCAAACACACCTCCAAGATGACCATTACCTTGCTAAAGAAGCTGTGGGTAAAGGTGATGGACTGGCCAAGCATATCTCCAGACCTAAACCCTATTGAGCATCTGTGGGGCATCCTCAAATGGAAGGTGGGGGAGCGCAAGGTCTCTAACATCCACCAGCTCTGTGATGTCGTCATGGAGGAGTGGAAGAGGGTTAAGGCAGTGCTAGAAAATAATGGTGGCCACACAAAATATTGACACTTTGGGCCCAATTTGGACATTTTCATTTAGGGGTTTACTCACTTTTGTTGCCAATGGTTTAGACATTAATGGCTGTGTTATTTTGAGAGCACAACAAATGTATACTGTTATACCAGCTGTACACTCACTACTTTACATTGTAGCAAAGTGTCATTTCTTCAGTGTTCTCACATGAAAAGATAGAATAAAATATTTACAAATATGTGAGGGGTGTACTCACTTTTGCAAGATACTGTATATGTTGCAGCTGTATAATTTGTCTGTAGGCGTCTCCTGTCGTTGTGGAACAAAACCAACTTGATCTTTTTTGATTAATCGAGGTAGAAAGGAATTTAAGTGATTAGCCAAGATTTTGGTCAGGATTTTCATATCTGTATTAATAAGACAAATGGGCCTAAAGTTGGCCCAGGATGAAAGATCATGGTTGGGTTTCGGGAGCATTACTATGTTAGCAGTCAAAAGGTTTGAAGCAAAGGCCTGCTCATTTTTGACGGAGTTCTACTTTGCTGTCAAATAAGGAGCTAAAACGTCTGTGAACTTCCTATAATAAAGTGCCGCAAAGCCATCCAGGCCCGGTCGTTTACTCACTTTTAAATCCTTAATAAATTGAAGAACTTTGGATACTTGTATATCTTGGTCCATAAGAGACATGTGAGCTACGGATAGTGTAGGTAGTGATAAACGATTAAAGAAAATATTAATATCCTGGCTATTTGTCTGCTTATGGGACGAGTATAAAGTAGTAAGATGGTGATGAAATTCATATAGAATCCGCACTGGATTACTAGTAAAAACATTATGGTGAGTACGTAAGGTGATGGGAGTGAATTTAAGAGTAAAAGTGCACAACCTGTTGGCCTGCATCGTATTTGGCTTATTCGCCTTGGCATACCACTTCTGGCGAGACCAGCGCAGAGTGCGTTCATGGCCATCTGTGAGACATAAGTCCAGCTCCGTACGGACCTGATCTAAAAGCTTGCGATTAGCAGTAGTAGGGAACTGTCTGAATGTTGTGGAAAGCGACTCTAGGCCGGCCTCTAAGTTACTTTATGTTAGTTGGGGCTCCTGTTTATGTTTTGCTGCAATCTGAATAATATGGCCCCCAAGAACCGCTTTATATGCCACCCATAGGGTCAAAGGAGAAGAGACAGATCCTTTGTTGAGACAGAAATATTCCGTGGAGGCTTTCATAATGTCTGCCTGGATCTCCTTAAGAGACAAAAGCGAATGACAAACCAGAACAGGATCATAATCTGACCATGGGGCAGCTAGGATAGATGTAGATACTACTAGGGAAAGATGTTTCCGCAACATAAAAATATGATCAATTCTAGATTGAGTACAATGAGGATGAGAATAATGCGTAAAATCTTTACATAGGGGATGGAGCTCTCTCCAGAGGTCAACCAGATCATGAGATTGTAGAGAATGAGAAAACTTTTTGACATCAAGTGATGGAGCAGTGCGTTCCCAGGGATATTTGTCCAAAGCAGGGTTCAATGCCACATTCGAGTCCCCCGCTAAAAAAAAGGCACCCCGTTGGTGAGATGTCAACAAAGAGCATACATGGGTCAGGAAGGGCCCTGGACTTATATTAGGAGCATAATAAGTCATGATGGTATCCTCTATATCCTGATTGGTGTATTGGAGCAGGAAATACCTGCCATTTGGATCTGCTACAGTATTTGTTTAGTGCAACTAAAGGGAACAGATTTGTGAAAGGCTATATGCACTCCTCTTTGTTTACTTGGGCCATTAGCCAAACAAACCTGAGCATACTGGGCATCAAAATTTTTGGGGCAGGAGGAGGATGAAAAATGTGTATCTTGAAGACAGGCTATGTGTATCTGCTGCTTCTTGAGATATTTGAAGACTTTCACTCTCTTTTGAGGGAAGTTCATACCCTGAAAATTCAGGGACAACCAACGTAGCATCGTGGTGGGGAGAAAATAGACAAGATATTGTCCCCAATCGGAAATCCCGTGGACTCAAATTAGAAGGAGGGATAAAGAAGAGAGGAGTCAAGTGGAGGAGAAAAGGAAAGAATAATGGAAGAGAACATGAAGAGGCCGAGCACATTCAAAGCATAGAAAACCAATAAAGCATACATGCATCAGATAGTGGGGCAAAAGACCCACAAGGGGGTCGGAGGTGGGCCAAGACTGTTGTCCTAGCCAAGTACCGGCACATAAGGGGAGCAGTGGTCCATCGTAACCACTTGGCATCATTATATAGTGGAAATAACAGTAGAAAGTTTAAGCACTGATCATAGTGTACTATAAAAGGCACAAGGAAAATCCTAGATAGAAAATTATATACCAACTTAGCAAGAATAGGTTTCATTCACCCAGGGCCGTCCCCCTCAAGTGAGGCAACCCAGGGTGAAAAACAAGCAAACTGTAGATCAACCTTATTTGGCAACTAGAATATTATAAAGCAAGTTTGACAAAATAAACAACATAACTGAACAAAAGCACAGAATGGTGTAACCCAGATCTGCCTAACCCTAGCTCAAGGGTGGTAAATCACTTCCGGAAGCCTTCAATAAATGAAGACTCATAGCAGTTTAAACATCCCTGTTGGGCAACAGGATGCCCTCATCACTCAGCAGCTTCCCACAGTGGAAATAACAGTAAACGACTAGAGGACTAGGCATAAACTGTTATGGAAGGAACAAGAAACATAACACATAGGAGATATTATGTCATTTATGTAAATTTAGGTCACAACCACCCAGTGCTGCCATCTCTCAAAAGGTACCAACATACAATAAAGCAACATTGAGAGAAAAAAAACACTGTATATAATTTATAGATCACATAGGACCCCAATTAAACTGCACCAATGGAGTAGACGGGACACATCAGAATGCCCTCGATGTTTGAGACCGTCTGCTGATTTACTTCTTATGTTACGGAAATTCCCCAAATTGTTTAGGTATTGGTAAAAAAAATAGTTGATACCATTAACCATGTTTATCATACACAGATAAAATTAGATCCTAAAATATACTTATTGGGTTATTTAGAAAAAGAAAAATATATGCCAGCAGTTAGGACATCTATTAATAAACTGTTCTTTATAGCACGAAAGCTGATTGCACAAAAATGGATATCTTCGGGGATTCCTATATATGAGTAGTGGCGGACGCAGGTTATTGACATCTTATTAAAAGAATGCAGGTGCCCCGGAATAGAGGTCTATTAAATAAATTCCACAAAATGTGGGAACCATGGTTCCTGATGCCATAGATGATACCCTTCACTATAGCAGTAGATGGAACTGTGGAGATGGATAAATCCTTTGCTAGTAATAGAACGGGTGGGGGAGGATAAGTTAGAAAGGGTAAGAGATATAATATTTGTAGAAATAGATGATAGCTAAATACTCTAAAGAAATAAAGTCGGGAGGAAGAAAAAGGGTAATGGGGAAAAAAAAGTGAAAGAAAGGAATAATAGCTTAACATTTTTACAAATATGTAATTAGTGACATATAAAAAATTGCAAATTAAATTGGAAAATAATAGGAAATACAATGGTGTGGGGTCACTTCCTGTTTTTGTGTGTGTATTTGTTAAATTTGTTAATTGTAACATGCTTGAGAATGTATCTTGTAATTCTATTTTTATGATGTGAAAAAATTAAAAATGTTAATAAAAAGATTAGATGAAAAAAAAAAAAAGACTCATAGTAGGTTGAAAGTTCCATTCAGGCAAAACTGGCTCTTTCATCCTGTAGGTACATCCTGAAAGCGTTGAGCTTGGAGGGAATGAAGCGATTGAAAGCAGTGTTGAGACAGCTAGGGGCGACTTGCGAGGAGGTTGAGAGGATGAAGACGGCGCCTCCCTTTGAGAGGGAGGGAGATCGAAATGCAGTTCTTGAAAATGTTGCCGCACGCCAGGTAGAGAAAAGGCCTGGAACTTATGACCATAATGAGAAAATGAGAGTTTAAAGGGGAACCCCCATCTGTACTCGATTCCTTGAGCCTGTAGAATTTGCAGGTAAGGTTTCAGGTTCCGCCGCTTGGCGATCGTAACCGGAGAAAGGTCTGCAAACAGTTGGAGGGGATTGCCTTGACAGTAAAGGATTGCTCTTTACCTTCCCATGCTGCTTGCAGGAGTCTTTCTTTGGTGCGGTAATAATGGAATTTAATGATAATATCCCTCGGTGGGCCTTCTGTTGGCTTGGGATGTGATCAAATTCCAGGCGTTCAAGGGAATCCCTGGTGCCAATTCCTGAAAGAAGGTGGTGGCGGTGCCTTGCAGGTAAGTAATGACCTCAGAGACTCCGCAGATGCAAAGATTATCTCTGCAGGCCCTATTCTCAGCATCTTCTAATTTTGTCCTTCAAGCTCTCAAGTTCAGCATTTAGTTTATCAACTTCCTATTCATGCCTCTCAAGCACGAGTAGTTGCTAAGTCCATGCGTTACTCCAATTGATTTGTGCGGTGCCCTAGGTCTTTAAGATCTTTCAACAGGTCAGAAGAGAGCTTGCGGGAGGATGTGGTAATTTCATCCCACACTATGGAGCGGCTGAGGAGGCTTGTGGCTGCGAGCAGTACTTCTCGTGGTACCTGGGTGTGCGGTGCACACCCACCTGAAACCTGAAGCTATCTGCAGCTGCGAGAGCTAATTTGTCTGTGCTGGGGTGTGAGATGTGCCCTGCTACCCGAAATGTACTGCTTCGACGGCGTGGAGCGAGAAGATAAAGCGTCCATCTTCCTTGATCCCCCTAAACCTCCTTTTTGGGCACCCATTTAAAGCGGAACTCCATGCTGCTTATCTCTGTGTTCTCATGTGACCCTTTGACAGGAAGTATTCCTGGCAGGATCACCAAGTAAAAAGAGAAAAAAAATTCTATAGCTAATAAAACCAATGCCCCACCACATCTATAGACTGGTAATTTCCAATACTGAATATTACATTTTTTTCATGGGTTTAGAGACTCTTTAAAATGTCTGAAACAAGTGCTCTGTACAGTGGGTATAGAAACGAACCACCCCCTTTATAATAATCACATGTTGTTGCTTTGCAGCCTGAAATGAAGACAGGCACAGTTGTTTTATTTTTTACTCAGTGCAATTTATAAAATCCAAGTAAAAGATATAATACCAACATGTCAGAATAAAAAAATCAAAAGCAGAAAAAGGATCACCCTCCTTACTGTATGTCAGTATTTTGTTGCACCACTTTTTGCTTTATTTACAGCCTATAGTCTGTTGGGATATGTCTCTAATAACTTTGCACATCTAGACTTTGCAATATTTGCCCACTCTTCTTTGCAGAACTGCTCAAGTTCAGTTAAATTTTGAAGTAATTTCACAGATTTTCAATGGGGTTTAAGTCTGGGCTCTGACTAGGCCAGGCAAGGACATTTACCTTTTTCTCCTTCAACCACTGTGTGGTCATTTTTGCTGTCTGCTTTGGGTCATTGTTATGTTGAAAGGTAAACCTTCTTCCCATTGATGACTTTCTAGCAGAGGGCAGCAGATTTTCCTCAAGAATTTGACAGTATTTTATCCCATCCATTTTTCCTTCTATCCTGGCAAGTGTTCCAGTCTATGCTGCACAGAAACACCCCCATAAGAGGATATTACTACCCCCATGCTTTACTGTAGGAATGGTGTTATTTATATGGTGAGTTGTATTGAATTTCCTCCAGAGATACCATTTGGTGTTGAAGCCAAATAAATCAATGTTAGTCTCATCTGACCATAACACCTTATTCCATGTGGCCTTATAATCTACAAGATGTGTTTTGGCAAAGCTCATGTAACTGCGTGTGGCCTTTCTTGAGGAGTGGCTTTTTTATTGCAACCCTCCCATACAAGCCACATTTGTGGAGAATTTGTGATATTGTTGTCACATGCACACCTTAACCACTCTTTGTCATAAATTCCTGCAACTGCTTCAGAGATGCTGTAGGTCTCTTGGTAGCCTTTCTGATCAGTTTCCTCCTGGCTCTTTCATCCAGTTTGGAGTGACATCCTGATCGAGGGAGGGTCTGTGTTGTACCAAATACCTTCCACTACTTAATAATAGACTTCACTGTGCTAGGCATTGAAAAAGCCTTTGACATTTTTTTGTATCCGTCTCCTGACTTGTGCCTGTACACAACTTTATCCAGGAGATCTTTTGACAGTGCCTTGCCACCCATAATTGATTGTTTGCTTCAGTTGCACTACCAGGGACTGAAATGCTCCAGGTAAGCTCTTTTCATGCTGAGCTAATCAAAATGACCACAGCTGATCATAGTTGGGTAGCATCCTTGTCTTAAACAGGGTTTCTAGCAAATGTAGTTGTGCTAGGTGGTAACTAGCCTGACTAATTTGTAGTCTTTGATCAACTGGTTTCTCTCCTAAACTGTAGTTTAATTGTGGTCTCTCTTCTGTTAGTAGGTGGCACTATTGCCTTTGGCATTAGGATGATAGATTACAGTGAATTCAGGTTATGAGTGAATATGTTGTCTCAGCCAATCAGCAGGAGTTTCTTTGGCCGCTGAGCATGCTGGGATAGTCTATTTATTCGGAAGTAGTCAGGTGATCAGGGTTCTTTCCACCCAGGCCGCAGCCTATGTGTGGGGTAGCAGCTGAGGTGGAGGCCTAACCCGAGGGGAGCCTGATCGTTGCCAGACGCAAAGAAGAAGCTGTTGCCAGAGGGAAAAATCACTCTTACTGCCGGAGGCAAGTGTAGAAGGGGTGGAGTTTTGAAGCAGTACCAGAGCAGATGCTTCATCAGCTAGGGACGGGGAAGTAAGTGGGAAAGCTTGAGGAGAACTCATCCAAAAGTACACTGGGTAGCTGTGAGTAAAGCTTAAACGAGTACAGCAGGTAACTGTGAGTAAAGCTTGAAGAGAAGTACAGCGAGAAGCTGTGAGTACAGAAGGTAGCTGTGAGTCAAGCCCAAGGGATCCAGCAGGTAGCTGTGAGTCCAGGAACCCAGTGGTTAGCTGTGGGTGAAGCTTGAAGAGTACAGCGGATAGCTGTGAGTTGAGCTCAAGGGATCCAGCAGGTAGCTGAGAGTCCAAGAAGTCCAGTGGGATACTGCGAGCTAAGCTTGAAGAATACAACGGATAGCTGTGAATGAAGCTTGAGAGGTTCAGCAGGTAGCTGGGAGCTAAGCTTGAAGATCTACACTGGGATACTGTGAGTGAAGTTATTGCTATAGGAGACAGCAGGTGCTACAAAATACAGATTGCTGCATTCAGCTTAAAGGCCCTCTTATGTTTGCCTGTCTGCCTAGTTCTACTTTTGTCTGCGGAGTCTGCCAAGTATGCTATTCCATCTGCCTAAGGGTGTCCTGTGGCCTAAACCTCTCTCCCCTGTTCCTGTTAAGAGAAATAAAAACTCTATTTGTTCATTTTTAAAAGTGACTGGTGCCCATCTTTCCATGTTACACTGCACCCAATATGCTTAGTAACCTGCACCCTGAGGAAGAATGTCAGCTCTCCCTGACTCTGGGGGTTACCACCAGGCATCTGGAGGTTGGGGAGATCGCTACAGTTGAAAGTCAAATGGCTTTGTGTGCCATTGAGAAGGTAATTAGCTACACCTGATTGAGTTTACATGTCATTTTTAGGAGAGGGGCGATCCTTTTTCCAACTCAGTGATTCTGTTTTTTGATTTTTTTTTCTGACATGTTGGTTTCACTTGGATGTTAAAGTTGCAAGTAAATAAAGCTGGAAAAGAAAAAAATGTGTCTGTCTTCATTTCAGGCTGCAAAGAAACAAAATGTGATTATTTTAAAGGGGGATGATTCTTTTCTATACCCACTGTATGTTGGCCATGGCAGCCAAACAGCGTTTTCCTGCCATTTGCATGTGCATAGGTGTATAAAGACCGCATAAATTCTGTATATATTGAGCTGTGCTAATCAGAGCATACCCCCATCTCCCAGCTTCTGCATATAAGGTTCACCGCAAGCCACCGCAAGCCATGTTCAGCAGTGCCACTGTGAGCATACCCTTGGCTCTTTCGCTGAGCTCAGTGCAAAGCATTTCAGAAGGATCTTGTGTTCTTGAGATCCTTTGGACAGTATTTAGAAAAAGCAGCCCACAAGAACACAGCAAAACTGCTGGTTTTAGCATTCAATGAACCCTACAGGCCAAGGTGGGGACCACTGCAGCTGCACTCGGTGCTGCTACATACAGTTGTGTTGGGTTACCCCCCTTAAATAGCCATCCAGAGAATGTCATAAAAACAGGAATGTGAGAAGCCGATTACAGTGGGTAAAAAGGCAGCTATTTTTTGTTTTTTACAATCATGAGTTTCAAGGTGTGGGTTTTATACATGCATATAACATGATAAACACACCTGTAATGCATAGAAGTTGAGGTTTACCTTGGAACTGTACAATTTTAAATGTTTTCATTGTGATAACTAGGTACTAGTGTATATTCCCTGTGATGGGCGCACATGTTGTGGCTGCAGTTTGTAGTGTCATGGCTTCACCTATGTTCATGTATTGCTTCAAGTAGCTGGTCCCTATGCACCAAGGGGACAAGACAACTTTCTATCCGGGTCACACAGCATTAAATGCATGCCTTGCCACCCCCTCTGTTTTGCATCACAAATGTGGGAGTGCTAATGTAATAAAACACATCATCTAGCTCAGGGTTGTCAAACTCAATTTCATTGTGGGCTACATCAGCATTATGGTGTCCCTAAAAGGGCTGGTTATATCTGTAAGACTAGATGTCCAGAGCACGCCACCTCCCTTAAATCAGATGTTAAAAGCCCCATACCATGTGACTGCTCAGAGAAGCGCAGAATCTGGTGGAGGAGTTCTCTCTTCTGCTCTGCTTCCGGCTGCTAAGACAAGGTGGGGGTGGAGATGGGGGGTGCTATAGCAGCTGCAGCAGAGGTGCAAGAGCCACATGGCCCCCTGGACCTTATGTTTGGCACATGTGATCTAGCTGCATGAGTGAGCTCTCTGTGTCTACGAATGCTCTGTCTGTTTGTGTCTGTGTCAGATCTAAATACTGATAGCTAGCTCTCACCTGCAGAAGCACTAGACTGAGAAACCCAGGTATTGTGGGATATGCAGTTTCTTCACAGTAAGTATTAGTTCTCACACTACAAATAGAGCATTAACCTGTGCAGTGCCATGCCGCATGCCTCATGTTTCAATACAAACAGAAACTGCTGACGCAGGAATGTGAAGATTGCCACCATAAACTGGAAATGGGCCGAACGAACCCATGTTCGGTTTGCAGCAGAACTTCCGAACAGGGGAAACGTTCTAACCTGAACAGCAAACCCCATTGAAGTCTATGGGAGCCAAACAGGAAAAAGAAAAAGTGCCCATTTTGAAGGCCTATATGCAAGTAATTGGCCATAAACAGGTACTGCCCTGGAGTGAAAACATTTTTTTTTTAAATTATCGGTTTTTCGGGAGCAGGGATTTTACTGATGCTTAAAGTGCAACAATAAAAATGAAAAATTTCTTTAAATATAGTGCCTGGGGGTCCCTTTAGTCTGTCTGTAAAGTGGCGCATCTGTAGCATATATATAACAGGCTGCAGAAAAAATGAAATTTCTAAAGAAAAAAAAAAGTCAAATCCCATTTACAATAACTCGCTAGCACCCCCCCTCCTGAAGCATACCAGGCCACATGCTCTCAACATGGGGGGGTGCTTTGGAGCAGGGGGACAAGGGTGGGGACATGGGGACAAGGGTCTCTTCCCAACAACCCTGGGATGTGGTTGTCTGGGTCTGCGGGCAGGGGGCTTATTGGAATCTGGAAGCCCCCTTTAACAAGAGGGCCCCCAGATCCTGCCCCCCCACGTGAATGCGTATGGGGTACATAGTGCCCCTACCTATTCACCATAAAAGTGTGCAAAAAAAATAAAAAGAGAGAGACACTTTTTGACAAATCCTTTTTTAAAAAAATAAAAAAAACCTCAAAGTAAATCCATCGTCAATCACGCCGCCACCGCACCGCCGTCCTGAAAAAAAAAACAAAAAACGCTCCGCCTCCTAGGACAGCCACCCACCGAATGCCTCCTCTGTGCTTTGACAGTTCTTATATAGACAAAGGCGGGCCATCTGGCAATGTCACCTGGTGGCCCCGTTCCCTTGTGATGTCACCGCCCCAGCATGCACCGGTCCGTGACGTTACAAGGGGGGCGGGGCCACCAAGTAACGTTGCCAGGTGGCCCCACCCTTGCCTATATAACAACTGTCCAAGTGCGGAGGAGTCATTCGGCAGACGGCCATCCTAGAAGGTGGAGCATTTTTGGAGTTTTTTTTGGATCGGCTGTGCGGCGAGCAGCGTGATTGAAGATAGATTTACATCAAGGGACATTGTTTTTCATTTTTTAATAAAGGATTTGTCAAAAACTGTCTGTCTCTATGTTTTTATTTATTTTTGTACACTCTTTTGGTGAATAGGTACCCATTCACATGGGGGGGTGGGCAGGGATCTGGGGGCCCCCTTGTTAAAGGCGGCTTCTAGATTCCGATAAGCCCCCTGCCCGCAGCCCCCGACAACCACCGCCCAGGGATGTCAGGAAGAGACCCTTGCCCCCATCAACATTGGGACAAGGTGCTTTGGGGTGGGGGCATGTTGATGGCATGTGGCCTAGCATGGTTCAGGGGGGGGGCGCTCGCTCACCCCCCCCCTTTGCTGACCTGCCAGGATGCATGCCCAGATAAAGGTCTGGAATGGAATGGGGGCGCCCACAAGGTTTTTTTTTTTAATTTTTATTTGGCTGTCAGCAGGGAAACCTATTGACAGCTGAGGACTCATCAGTTGTTAAGGTTGCCGTGGCCAGCTTCCCGGCCCCGTTATTTAACAACCAGCTTACACTGGGCCATCATTGGGCAAAGCTTTTCCCAATTAGGGCACAGAATGCACTGTGCAGCGTGCAGTGCATTGCAGGGTGTTTGTCGGGGCGAACACCCGGCATACACCATGCAAATTCGGGTGTTCAGAGAACGGTCGAACAGGTAAATGTTCGGGCCGAACCGTTCACTCAACACTACCATAAACCTGCATGAGCAATGCACATCTTATGCAGGTGCAAAACACAAGGTGGAGTATAGGAAGGTTTACCGAGTCTTTAATAACTATTTACACATATGTTTACATTGTAGAATATGATTTGGACAGATGACATCCTATTATTGCCTGCTAGTGACTACAGAAAAAGTATTTAAAATTTCCTATTAATAAAGGATAAGGGAAGTGTTTTATTGTTATTTTTCATTCAAACATAGCTCAGTTGTTTGAATTAGGATCAAGAGCCAGGACAACAATTGTGCCCTAGGTTTTTATAACCTAATTTGTAGTCCAGCAATAGGGGTTTTCATCTCAGGATATAACCAAGAAATCATGTGGGGTATACGCCTATATTTTCTGCCAATGGGGGAAGTGTGTAGTGAGGGGTCCTAATCTGCAGATGTGAACGTAAAGATGTATGTACTATCAGTGGCGTAACTAGAACCCTCAGGGCCCCGATGCAAGAAACCATGAAGGCCCCCCCCGACAGAACCCTTTCCTCGGAGCCCGGTGGCGGAACGCCAGGGCCCGGTCGCAAGTGTGTGGCTGCATATAAAAGGAACTGATCTCTCCATTTCCCCCCAAACTTCTCCTCCACTCCCTCCCACCTCCCACAGGCATTCAGAGGCTGCAGGAGGAAACTGGAGAGATTGGTTCCTCTATGCCAGAGTTCAGGGCCATCTTAATAACATCATGGGCCCCTGGACAAAGTAATGCACTAGGGCCCCTACCAGGGAGATGGTGACATGTGGTGCGTGTGGTGGCAAGGAGTGAGCGTGGCTACATAATGCTACATATTCTGCATGACATTTTAGTTTAATTATAAAACACACATACACAAAACCAGGGAATTATCACAAATTAAATTTGCCCCTATACACACACTATCCCCCCCCCCCATATGCACTGACTCTTTCTCCCTGTACACATTGCCCCCTGTCATAAATGCCTCTCCCGGCCATTTAGCAGCCTGTATTTATGTATGACTGTACACAATACGGGGGGGGGGCAGGAGGGCTTTATAGATCCCCCTCATCACAGATCCCCCCACTATCACAGACCTCCCTCATCACAGATCCCCCCACTATCACAGACCCCCTCATCACAGACAATACTCCCCCAGACACTATCACCCCCCCTAGACACTACTCCCCCAGACACTATCACCCCCCTAG
>BLSH010132803.1:100121-114992 GCA_018402905.1 Glandirana rugosa | reverse complement strand
TCGTTGCCCCCACTATCACAGACCTCCCTCATCACAGATCCCCCACTATCACAGACCTCCCTCATCACAGGTCCCCCCACTATCACAGACCTCCCTCATCACAGGTCCCCCCACTATCTCAGACCTCCCTCATCACAGGTCTCCCCTCTTCATGATTTCAGAGATCAGAGCAACAGGGACCTGGGGCAACAACCAAGGGCTCAGGGCATGCTACTGCATGTATCTATTATTATTAGGTTACCATTGGAAATATCATCATAATTGGTATGAAGACATGGAATACTGCAACTGCAGGTAGATCATGATGAAATTCGTGATTATCATTGTCATTGGGACATGAGGTTGCTATTATAGATGTAATGCTGTCATTATAAAGTGTAGGAAGAAATGGAAAGTTGCTAAAGTGATCATTTGCACTGTGGATGTACTTTTATATTTATTTTATAGGTAATATGAAGGTGAGGATATTTATTTGGGTTTGTTAATATAGTTTATACCAAACTATAATACTAAACCCAAATAAATATAAAAGTACATCCACAGTGCAAATGATCACTTTAGCAACTTTCCATTTCTTCCTACACTTTATAATGACAGCATTACATCTATAATAGCAACCTCATTTCCCAGTGACAATGATAATCATGAATTTCATCATGATCTACTTTTATCACTGCAACAAAGAATTGAAAAGTTATTTTAATATCAGATCTGTAGTGTGTAGAGATGTCTGTGATCCTTCTACACTGCAGTGTGCTCCACACAGCATCTCAGCTCTTCCCTCCATGCAGGCAGCTCATATCTCCTTCTCCCTGGCAGGGATGCCCCTCCCCCCAGCAGCTGTGTTGCCCGTGCAGAGCTCTCACTGCAAGAGGGGGGAGGAGTCGGGGGCTGTAATGAACATGCAGAAAGACTTCAGTTCCCGAGATGGAGTTCACAAGCATCTCACAAGTGGGACTGTTGCCAGCTATGCCCAGCAGCCTCCCATGCAGCACCCAGGGAACATGGTACTGCTCAATCCCTGCAATGTGCCGAAGCCCCCACCCTGTCAGTTTCCTGGACTGTCCCTCCACACCACCCTTGCTGCATGCTCACCACGTGATGAACTTGCTCGCAGGATCTTCTGCTTCCAAGTGGCTCCCGCCATCAATGGGGGCAAGGAGACATCAGCAGGTCCACACTTGGAGAGAGATGAGGGGAGGAGACAAAAGCAAGGAGGGGGCGGAGCCAGCTCACGGAGGAGCAGGGATATGAAGGACATGGGGCTTAGAGACAGCTGGATGAGATGTTCTGTATGAGAGAACGGCCCCTCAGCAGATGACCCGCCTCCTTCACTCAGCCAGACGCTCAGGACCCGCCTGTAACTCTTGATGGCAGCCCTGACTCCAAGTGCAGGGGCCCCCCTTCCAGTTGGGGCCCCTGGGCTGTGCCCAGGGGTGCCCTCTCATTAAGACGGCCCTGCCAGAGTTTCTCAGTCTCTTTACAGTCAGGGCTCCCTTGAAGGTTACCCCTAGGTGTATGAGGATGCACTGTAACCACTCCACAACTGTGTGCATTGCACACGCAGCATAGTGGTGATGCATTTAGAGGGTTAAAACAGGCGGTCAGGAGGCAACAGATTGCCTCTTTACCAGCTGTCAAATGCCTGAGCATGGACCGCTTTCAGAGGAACAGCATTTTTTTGCTGGTACTATGAACAAGCGGGGAAAAAAAATTGTGATTGTACACATAGGGGGTCAGGATTAAAAGCACATACATAGAATGTGCATACACACATGTACACATACATAATGCACACACACACATACATATATACTGTATATATGTACACATATATACACACACATTCATGCACACACATATAAATACACACTCACATATTTATATATATGTATATGCACTTATATA
This sequence comes from Glandirana rugosa, assembly GCA_018402905.1. Classification (NCBI taxonomy): domain Eukaryota; kingdom Metazoa; phylum Chordata; class Amphibia; order Anura; family Ranidae; genus Glandirana; species Glandirana rugosa. Next base: position 113,084 of record BLSH010132803.1, on the reverse strand, counting down.
CATGCACCCAGACATATACATACACCCACATACATGAACCCATATACATGCACCCACCCACATACATGTACCCAAAGACATACATACACCCACACACATGTACACACACGCACATTCAGCCACACACATACATGCACCCACACACATACATGAACCCATATACATGCACCCACACACATACATGCACCCACACACATGCAGTCACACACACACATGCAGCCACACACATACATGTGCCCACACACATACATGCAGCCACACACATGTACCCACATACATGCACCCACCCACATACATGAACCCATATACATGCACCCACACATACATGCACACACACACACATGTACCCACACACATGTACCCACACACATGTACCCACATACATGCACCCCCCCACACACACACATGTACCCACACACATGCAGCCACACCCACACCCACACATGCACCCACACGCAGCCACACACATGCAGCCACACCCACACACATACATACACCCACACACATACATGCACCCACACACATACATGCACCCACACACATGTACCCACACACATGCAGCCACACCCACGCACATACATGCACCCACACACATGTACCCACATACATGCACCCACACACATACCCACAGTCCTACACACATGTACCCACAGTCCCACACACATGTACCCACAGTCCCACACACATGTACCCACAGTCCCACACACATGTACCCACAGTCCCACACACATGCAGAATTGCAGAAAGTCTCTTAAAAAAACGACAGTACCTGCTCTCTTGTCTCTTCATGCCGAGTACTGCACTGTAGGGGGAGACAAAGAGCACAGCACACACTGCTTTCACTTTCAGTCAGTCATTGTAAACAGTGTGACGAGGCTCCCCGCATCGCCGTTTGGCTGAGGATTGGAGCGCTCCATCCCTCATCCCCTCTAATCTAGGCATACAGGGGGCCCTTATGGGCCCCCTTCAGCATGGGGCCCGGTCGCCATGGCGACCCCTGCGACCCCTATCCGCCCGCCCCTGTGTACTATTCTTTATATATCTGCCCAGTGATTTAAGGGTACATAGCAGTGTGTAAGCACAAAGGTACACACCGCTCTGAGCTGTCCTATAGCCGGTTCAATCAGGGGAAATCCCAGTCGGCATACCTTCAGCAGGTGCTCTGGCTCTGGACGTCCCTCCCACATCCTGGAAACAATGTTTAAAATGAAGAAAAGAGCCGGCACTCCGCATCTGCTGTTACGTGAAATGTATTGATAGTAGATCATGTGCAAAAATGCACAAACGCGTTTCGGCATGTAGCCTTGTTCACTGCACCATAGCAGAGTATACAGATTATTTGCAAAGGCTGACTGATACAAAGACATTTGAGAAAATGATTTTGACAGGAAATGTGCTTTGTAGATAAACTTAGGGTTTCCGATAAAAGGCATTAGAACTATTTTCCCAGCAGTAAGTAGAAAAGAATGAATAGCAAAATAGGTCACCTTGCAATAACCATGGTCCAGTTGTACATTACTGGCATTGTAATGCAAAATAGCCAATTGTAATAAGCATTCCCTGCTGGGTCAATAACATAGATTTCTTTCTTTGGCCTGGAGAGAAAAGAGAGAATTGGTACATCCATTAAACATCCAAATATCTTCTGTCTTAAGTGAGTAAACAGGAAAGTGGCACATATTTTGTTAAAACAAACAATTATATTAACCTTAAGGCCTCGTGCACACAGGACGCTTTTGGACGTTTTTACAGCTGCTGTTTTTAGCTTCAGACATTTTTCCTACAGTCAATAATCTCCCCATCATGTTAACCTATGTGTTCATGCACACATAGGCTGTTATTAACTGTTTTTGGCTGGGGCGTTTTTGAGCTGTAAAAAAAAACCCCAAAACTAGTGGGTTCTGAGAGACATTTTTCAGCTGTAAAAACACTCAAACGCTCAAAAACACCCAAAAACGCGGCTCAACGTTTTTGACCCATTGAAAAAAAAAAAACACTCAAAAATGCTACTGCTGAAAAATGCTCAAAAACGCTAGTGCAATAACGCTGCAAAAAGCTGAAAAACTCACTACAAAGCTACTGGCGTTTTTAGAACATTTTTTTAAATGTCCTGTGTGTATGAGGCCTAAAACTGGTGTGTAATCTGCTTATATTAAACTTTCTCTGGTTGCTCCTTCCCCCCTCCCCAACATGCTAAAATAAGTAATCAAAAATCATGTAGGATATCCCCGCTGCAACATATAAATTACAAATGAGCAGCCGCTTAAGAAATCTGGGACACTAGATGCAAGAATTGTGATAAATATATGAAGCAGCGCTAAAAAATTTAAGTATTGTGAAAGCAAAAAAATAAATCAATATAATGACATCAAACTTATTAGGTAAAAAACGTGTATAAGGAAATTACACCAAATATGTACGTAAATAAGTGTCCTTAAGAGCCCATTCACAAGGGCTAAAAAGGAAAAATAATACGTTTACATACCCTGGCAGAATGTATGATTTCTCCGCCATTTTTCAGAGAATATGAATGATAACACAAAAACATATATTTCACTCATGGTTAGTGTTTGGCTGAAGCCATTTATTATCAATCAAATTGGTTTACTCTTTTTAAATCATACTGACCCTGAACAAAAGTTTACATACCCTGGTGACTTTGGCCTGATAACATGCACACAAGTTGACAAAAAGGTGTTTGAATGGCTATTAAAGGTAACCATCCTCACCTATGATCTGTTTGTATGTAATTAGTGTGTGTGTGTGTGTATAAAAGGTCAATGAGTTTCTGTACTCCTGACAGACCCTTGCATCTTTAAACCAGTGCTGCACTGGTTTAAACTTTTGATCAGGGTCATTTGGATAGTTTCTGTTGTCAGTATGATTTAAAAAGAGTAAACACAGTTGACTAATAATAAATGGCTTCAGCCAAACACTAACCATGAGTGAAAGAAATGTTTTTGTGTTATCATTCATATTCTCAGAAAAATGCAATACATCATAAATTCTGCCAGGGTATGTAAACTTATGAGCACAACTGTATGTGTGAAATAAGAAAGTCCAAAGGAAACAAAGCATCCACGATTCACTTGCTCCACCAGTGTCCCCGCAATCACGCAATTCGTAGTGCTTCCACCACCAAGTATTAAAGCCTCTTACCGGACCCTGTGGACCATTATATAGTATGGTCAAATGGGCATGTTACATCTCCTTATGAAGGGAAGCTCCAAAGCACCAAGCGTGATCCAATCAGGGTTAGTTCATCAGCAGGATGAAAAATAAAAAGCATATACGCCCATAGTGTAACCCAATAAAAGCATTTATTCAAAAAATACAAGTAAAACTAGCAAAGGGAATCACACTAAACAAATCCCAGGGCAATAGGTTTAAACAACTTGCATATAGCAATAAAAGCAGATAAAAACAGATACAATTGCTCTCCCAAAGAGCAGTAGGCTGTGTGGCTGCACCGAACTCGCTGGTCAGCAATTGTGCATGATTATGAACTGTCGTAGCCATGCCCAACTAGTTTGGTCAAAGAGATGACGTCATCGGGGGACTGGCTTACATCTGCTAACCCCACCTTTCACCCTGGCTGATCCCACAACAGCTTTGAAGGAGACAGTTTCATAGATGCAGCTTGTCTCGGCTGTGAGCACATACCCAAGATAAGCAATCTCAATGCAGGGGAATGGGGGGAAAGTGTCAGCCCCCGCATTTCTTTTGTTGTTTCTTGTTTTGGGAAACTGCTCACAGCCAGGACAAGCTGCAGATATGAATCAGCCATCTCCTTCAAAGCTGTTGTCAGATCATCCATGGTATAAGGGGAGGGGGAGCACTATTGTTGGGAAGCATCATGGGACAAAGCACTACATGTGCTTTGTTCTGTAGGGGACAGAACGGTAACATTAAAAAAAAAGAAATCATAGATTGTCTTTAAAGCCCCTATTATGAATATGGGAAAGGAATGTATATTAGCATTTTCCAAATGACTAAGAACTTACTGGTCTTTTTTGTCTTTGTCTTTATCCTTATCTTTATCTTTGTCTTTATCAGTCTTTTCTTTCTCCTTCTCAGGTTCTTTTTTATCCTTTTCTTTTCCATTATCTTTATTTTCTTTTTCCTTTTTGTCTTTTGCACCTTTTTCTTTGTCTTTCTTCATTTCTTTGTCCTTTTTCTTTTCCTTTTTGGGCTCAGATTTACTGTTACGGGAATTAAAAGGAAAGAAAGTAGGATGCCAGCCTTTGTTTTTCCAATTGGTGTAATGCAGTTTTATACACAGGAGAATCAATATGGCTAATCTAAGTGTTCCTATGATGGTGTTGTTTTTTTAAATGTATAATACAGTCAGTGAAAGTGCATGTACAATCGTTTTGTGAGAATAAGGGCAAATGCTGTTCAAATGTTCAGAGATAGTTATTGCCAAGTGCAGTATTTCCTGGTTTAAAGTAAAGTAGAACTATAGGCAAAACTTTTTTTTTTCATTTTGGGTAGGGAGGGTTAGAACGACCCAGCGGGATGAGCGACAAAAAAAAAAACTGACACTGTACTAACAATCCACCATTAGTACAGTGATCTCCCCCACTGAGCTGTTGTGTTCTGACAGGGGGATGGCCCCTCCGCCAGAACACTCTGGTCAGCTGGTTTTCCAGCATGCTCGTCTGACAGAAGCCAGCCAAACGGCCGGCTTACATACACATTAGGCTCTTTCATAAATATGGAAAACGATAAAAACACATAGGCGCTATCATAGCTTTAATATGCCCATCCTGTTATGTAATAATACATATTTACCAGGTTTGATTGCTTTGGAAGGATCTTACCTGTAGAAAAAGGCAGGAGTTACCCACCTGCACCAGCTTTATACTATTGACATACTCAAATCTTTCCAACAATTCTGAATATCATAAGACATATGTTCATGTGATACCTACAGCTTCGTCACAGTTGCCAAGGAAAACATGTGGATCTAAACATGCATAAAGTGGAGTTGGTGTCACTGATAGCACAGACTTACAGCAGGAGAGGCTTTAATTCTCACATATATGCTATGCTACTTGCAACAAACACTGCGACTACCTACCGTCTATATTGGACACCTCAAAGGTTATCTCATAGAAAATCCCCACTGTTCCTGTTCTACCACCGGACAGGACAATTTATTACACATGCTCCTGAAGTGTCCAAAATGATTAGGACATTGGCAGAAAATGTCTCCAGACCCATTACTGGGCATTTTATGAAAACAAAATCTCTGTATCTGGCTGGAAAATTTGTTGAACTTCTTTGGTTGTCCCCCATCCCACTACACTGACTCACTGGGTGGACAAGGTGACATTAATAGTATATCTAAAAAGACTAATGTACCAGTAAGGAGGCAGAGCACACAAATTTCACATTTGCAAACATTTGGAATGAGTGGCTGAGAGATCCCATGCCAGCACCCCCATCACTGATATAAGAAGTATTGTTTGGAGGCAGCACTTTACAGAATTGCACAATGACTGTATCTTGACACTCACACTAGGTGTGTTTATTGAAAGATGTTTATTGCTTTTTGATTTATGTTTCTGTTAAAGTATTAACATCTAGAATATATACTTTGGCCTCATGCACATAGGCAGTTTGGCCCATTTGCTCTTCGGCAACAACTTACAGTATATTGCTACTAAGGAATGTAAAAAAAAAACAGTATATAGAGGATGTGTCCTGCTACTTCCCTCTTATTGCTTTCTTTATTTTATGATAGCAATTTCCTTTACTCCCAAAGTGTAAGCCAATGTATTCTTCTTTAATTAAACCACATGTATGTATATGTCTATGTCTTTGTTTATTTCTTCACTGTTAAAGAAACAAAAAATGTAAGGATTTGTTCTTTCAATGTAAACATTTCTATGATGTTTAATTACCTAATATCTTTCTTTATATTGTTTTCCTGTAATCTCTTGAATACAAGAATTGAGTGAGAAGTATGCATTGCTTGGCAATCAGGCTCTAATCTAATACATTAAGCAGTGTTTTCATAAGGCATGATTACAGGTGCATCTAAAACAATTAGAATATCATGAAAAATTTAATTTATTTCAGTAATTCAATTCAAAAAGTGAAACTCATATATTATATAGATTCATTACATACAGAGTGATATATTTCAAGCATTTCTTTCTTTAATTTTGATGATTATGGCTTACAGTTAGTGAAAACCCAACATTCAGTATCTCAGACAATTTTAATATTGTGAAAAAGTTCAATATTGTAGACTCATGGTGTCACACTCTAATCAGCTAATTTACTCAAAACACCTGTAAAGGTTTCCTGAGCCTTTAAATGGTCTCTCAGTCTGGTTCAGTAGGTTACACAGTCATGGGGAAGACTGATGAATTGACAGTTGTCCAGAAGACAGTCATTGACACCCTCCACAAGGAGGGTAAGTCACAAATGTCATTGCTAAAAAAGCTGGCTGTTCACAGAGTGCTGTTTCCAAGCATATTAATGGAAAGTTGAGTGGAAGGAAAAAGGTGTACAAGCAACAGGGATAACCGCAGCCTTGAGAGGATTGTAAAGCAAATGCCAGTCAAGAATTTGGGAGAGATTCACAAGTAGTGGACTACGGCTGGTGTCAGCGCTTCAAAAGCATAGGCGTGCGCAGCCTATTGCATTAGGGTGTGTACCCCATATATAAATATATATATATATCAGTATGGCTACAATGGACAGTGTCAGTAGAGCAGTGGACGGTGTCAGTAGGGCAGAGATTGGTGTTAGTAGTTTATTGTTATTTAATTGTTTTTATTATTGCTTTTTTACAATTTTTTAAAATGTTTACAATATTTTTTAATTTATGAATTTTTTACAATTTTTTAGGAGCCCCAGAGACCCCTGATGTCTCACATTTGGGGCAGAGAAAGGGACTGAGGACAGAGATTCCCCAGTCCCTTTCTCTGCAGCCAAACAGCAGGGGAAATCTGAGCAGCACAGGGTGATTAGGGTGTGCCTAGGCATACCTGGCACCCCCTGTGCGCACGCCTATGTTCAAGAGCCACCACACACCAACGTATCCAGGACATGGGCTACAACTGTCACATTCCTTGTGTAAAGTCACTCCTGAACCAGAGACAACGTCAGAAGCGTCTTACCTGGACTGGAAAGGACTGGAGTGTTGCTCAGTGGTTCAAAGTCCTATTTTAGGATGAAATTAAATTTTGCATTTCATTTGGAAATCAAGGTCACAGAGTCTGGCGGAAGAGTGGAGAGGCACAGAATCCAAGTTGCATGAGGTCCAGTGTGAAGTTTCCACAGTCAGTGTTGATTTGGGGAGCCATGTCATCTGCTGGTGTTTATTCATTGTGTTTTATTAAGTCCAAAGTCAGCAAAGCCTTCTAGCAAGAAATTTTAGAGCACTTCATGCTTCCCTCTGCTGACCAGCTTTATGGAGATGCTGATTTCATTTTCCACCTACCCACACTGCCAAAAGTACCAATGCCTGGTTTAATGATCATGGTTACACTGTGCTTGATTGGCCAGCGAACTTGCCTGACTTAAACCCCATAGAGAATCTGTGGGGTATTGTCAAGAGGAAGATGAGCGACACCAGACCCAACAATGCAGATGAGCTGAAGGCCGCTATCAAAGCAACCTGGGCTTCCATAACGCCTCAGCGGTGCCACAGGCTGATCTCATTGATGCAGTGATTCATGCAAAAGGAGCCCCAATCAAGTATTGAGCGCCTACTATACTGTACATGGACATACTTTTCAGTAAGCCAACATTTTTGGATTAAAAATCCTTTTTTTATTGGTCTTATGTAATATTCACATTTTTTGAGATACTGAATTTTGGGTTTTCACTAGCTGTAAGCCATAATCATCAAAATTAACAGAAAGAAATGCTTGAAATATATAACTCGGTGTGTGCTGAATCTATATAAATATTATTATTATTATTATTATTATTATACAGTATTTATATATAAATATATGCTTTTCACTTTTTGAATTGAATTACTGAAATAATTAACTTTTTGATGATATTCAAATTTTTTGAGATGTACCCATATATGAGTGGAGGTCACAGGAGGACTTCAGCATGGGGGCAATGGCAATAGTGATGGAAAAGGCTTGGGAAGGTAAGAAGACACAGGAGCACAGATCATCACTGTTACCCCCCAGCTATATAGCTAGTGGCAGTTATACAAAACATAAGACTGGCTGAACAGATGTGCAGAAAATGTATATGTAGGTAAAGCAATTCAAATGTCCACATTTTTACAGGTTCAAATTGTTTGGTTATGCACATGCTATAAAAAATGCACTTTAGTAAACATTCTGACTCTAAAATCACATGTATACAGATATACTTTTCTTATACATTTGTCTGCCAAAAGATGATAAACTATTCTTTCTGATGACAACTTTGAGACATCCAAATATTTTTATACATACCTCTTTTTTTCTTTCTTCTTTTTCTTTTTTTCCTCTCTGAAAAATATTAAGAGTAAGAATTCTTTGTCTTTGAAGTAACAGTGGAATCTCATACTAAACATGCTACAATATTTTAAACATTATTTGCACATAATTAAAAGCATGATTGCAATAATTACTCATTTTTGCAAGATTTCTAGAAATGTGTTTGTTAAGTGCTTTTATGCTCAATGTTCATAGTGATACATTCTAGAGAAAGTGAAGGAATTGGGAAGGGAAATTTCTCTTTTATTATTTATCAAAATATGCATGTACTACACATACAGAAGAAATGTTTTAATTAAAATATATGAGCTTTTCTAGTTGATGAGTGAGGAATCTGGTCAGAATTTCCTCTGCAGGTTGGCTTATTTGTAGGGGTAATCTAGCCCTCTTCTGCATAGAAATGTTGGAGAATGGGTTCCCCTCCCATCCATGCTCTGGATAAGCATACATTACCCACCAATCTTCAGTGGGATCCAGTCACCAATATGATTCCCTCATCAACACAGACAGTGCTGCCAGTGGAATTCCTCCTGCGGAGCAATTGTCTGATTAGACAGAAGACAGTGATTATCGCTAGCAGCTATAGCAGCAGCTAGCAAAAATCGTAAGAGAATGCGGCAGGCTGGTTGTACCCAAGTTAATCGCTCAATCAACTTGGTACTTTCAGCCTGTCCATTAAGGGTTTGAATATTCCCGCAGAACCGGCCGAGATTTGAACCATGTAAGGCCAGCCTAAGTAAGCACTTCTTTATGGATGTGCCATGTCATCATGACTTATGCCCCGTACACACGATCCAAAAATCGGACGACAGATCGGAAGAGTGTACTAAAGTCACGAAAATTCTTGTACGACAGAATAAAAAATCGGTAGTGATGTAATGTGTTGTATTGTATTTGTATTGTATTTTCGGACGACAACTGTACTGATTAAACAAAAATCGTACGATCTGGTGCCATGCGATCAAAATTTTCATGCATGTCTGATCGAATATTATCTGATGAACTGTCGTGATCGGCTCTCATAAGCTGTGTACTAAAGATCCGATTATCGTATGATCGCATCGTATGCGGTATTTTTAGTCCGATTTTCATATCGTGTGTGTGGCCAGATCGAATGTGATTCGCACCGCACTGCACTGCAGTGTAAATCACATGCGATCTCTATGCGATGCAATCTCAGGGTGAATTCACAGCGCAATCAGAGCAAACTCGCACAGGACCCTTTTTTCCGCAGCAGCAGAATCGGAACGCATGGGTGTTCACACCATGCGATCCCATTCCTGTGTGAGTTTGCAGTTCGCAGTGCGATATGCAAACTGATTTGGGGGTGTCATTAGCTTTCTATTGACACTCCCCACAGTTCGCATATAGCAGTGAACTACCGCCTGGAGACAAGCGATGCAGGAACCCGCAGTGGATTCACAGGGTTCCCGCATCGCAGCAGTGTGAACCAGCTCTTACAGTGTATGTAAACCCTAAAATTGAACATCTCCTATTTGTTCCCTTTTGGCCTGTTAAATATATCACAAAAAATATGTTGTTATAGACATGTGCACTGTCAAAAGATGTTGCTTCTTTTTATTTTTTTTCATTTTTCGGGTCATTCATTATGATCAAAATTCATACTTTAGAATAAATTTTTAACTTCGGAAAAATTTGAATTCGAAATCCAAAAATTCGTAAATTTGAAAATTCAGAAATTCGACAATCCTAAAATGTGTAAATTCGAAAATCTAAAAATTCAAAAATCCGAAAATTCGAAAGAACGAAATTTCAAAAATAAGTACGAAAATCCAAAAATCTGAAATAATAACTAACTAATAATAACAAACTATTAAATTATAGGTATTGGAATTTCCTTTCAAATTTGGCTGTTAGTAAACCTAATGAATATGAATTTATCCAAAGTTACGAATTATCCGAAATAACAAATGCTATATCTAAACAAATGGAACGTAACAAATTAATAATAATAAATAATAATAATAATAAAAAAGTTTTTATTATTATCATTATTTATTATTAATTCATTATGTTTCATTCATTTAGATGCAGCATTTGTTATTTTGGATAATTTGTAACTTCAGATAAATTCATATTCGTTACGTTCACTAACAGCCAAATTTGAAAGGAAATTCCAATATCTATTATATACTAGTTAGTAATAGTTTTATTAGTTAGTTCGTTATTATTTCAGATTTTCAAGTTTTCTGGTTTGCAAATTTTTGGTTTTCTTTAATTATTTTCGGATTTTCGTTCTTTTGAATTTTCAGATTTTCATTCTTATTTTCTGATTTTTGAATTTGCGAATTTTTGAATTTTCGAATTTTTGAATTTGCGAATTTTTGAATTTTCAGAAGAATTCATTAAACAGGTTTTTGTTAATTTGAATATTTCTAAATTAATGAATTTAGTCGAGAAAAAATTTGGAACGAAATTAAATGCACATGTCTATGTTGTTATGTCTGTTCAGTAAGAGCAGAGCTGTCTTGTGTCCTGTGTACACTTCCTGTGTTACCTCAAGGAGAGTAGTTAGCCCTCCTAGTTCTCATTCCAGGACTACAGAATGATTAATGTCCATCAGTGTTGCCAACCGCCCGTATATTTATATTTACGGGCAGTCCATAAAAACAGGGCACTTTTCTCCCTGCCCGTAGAAGGAGAAAATTGCCAGTGAAAAATTGCTATGACCAACCCGGTTTGGAACTGCGCATGCGCAGATTCCGGAGATGCCCGAGACGATCGGATTCTTTCCTGTATTCGACTCGGGCAGGTCTGGCTGCGGGCAGAGGCTGTGCGGTATGCCTACTCGCGACAAATGTCATGGTGCATTTCCCGCCACCAGCCTCTAAGGCACCAAGCCAAGTGGGCGGAATGGAGCCTCATGGTGGAGTGTGACTCTGGGGCTGTGCTGACGGACGGACCGGGCAGCATCCATTCACAAACATGGATTGAGTCACAGACACCAGGCACAGGTCGGCCAGAGTAGACAAAGTCTTTGCTGTTCAGCTGCATGTTTGTTAACATTGATAATGCAGCAAATATACCATACATTAACCCAGATCCAGCTACACAAGATAAATCTAATTTTACTAAAAAGAATGTTCGCTCTGGCAAAGACAAATGTCAGAGACATTTTGTTGTATTAGAAAGTAGCTTTTTATTAGCTGCTATGTAAAACCATTTTTTCAGCAAACATTAGAATTTTAAAATAAAGCCCTTCTCTGGGCAATCTTAAACCACCCTCCCAAATGCTCCTTTCCACTCCTGTACCAAAAAGAAAAAATAACTTTTTTTTACCTAAATCCATTGCCAGCAGCCATACATCCCTCACTGGTGCCTCTACCAGCAGTGAAGAGCAGGGACCTAGCACTGCTGTCTATGTACAGGTCAACTGGAACCACTTGCAGCACTTTTTTTCTTCAGCGAATAGGCGCAGGTACCCATTCCCTGGGTCACCCTTGTAATCCAGTAATGTATTCTTTCTGTGCCCAGGCCAACAGGACCCCTTGCAGTATTTTTTTCTTCAAGATAATAGGTGCAGGTACCACCCTCCCCCATCCCCTTCCTCAGGCCACATTAACAAGCAGGTGATTGGTTGCTAGGAAACTGGGTGGTCCTAGCAACCAATCACCAGTTTGTTCATGTGAAAAGTTAATTCTGGCAGTCTGGCAGCTCCCATTCTCCATCCAGTACTATGCAGTGTTGCCAACTGCAGTAAATAACAAGCACTTTTCTCCTACTAGTAAATGCCAGTGACAGGAAAAAAGTTGGCAGTAAAAAATAAGGCTGTGGTGTTCAGCTTGGAACTGGGCATGCACATTTCCGGCCTGTAGCCGGTTGAGATTATCTTAGTGCCTGCTACAGTGTGTTAGGGCAGGGGGTGGGTCTGGCGGAGGCAGTGCCTGAGTGTGTTGTGTGATGTCATGGTGCAAGGAAGGCGACCAGAGGGGCCGGAGCCTTTTGTGCGGGGCGGGAGCAAGGCAAGCCGGGAGCAGGACTTACAGTGCTGTTTGGACTGGAGTGGACAGAAGGGGCCACCTGGCGTGGAGAGAGACTGTCTCTGTGACTCAGGAGGTGACGTGTCGGTGAAGTATCCTGTCTACTGAGCTACTTATTTACTATATCCAAAATAAAATAGAAATATGTTTTTTTGCCTTAATATCTACCTTAACCACTCTCCGACCGCCCGCCGCAGTGGCCGCGATAACTAGTATTGTGAGCGCGCGCTGCCGGAGGCGTGCTCGCGCGCTCACTGTGTTTGGGGGGGACTGAGTGTGTTGTGTGATGTCATGGTGCAAGGAAGGCGACCAGAGGGGCCGGAGCCTTTTGTGCGGGGCGGGAGCAAGGCAAGCCGGGAGCAGGACTTACAGTGCTGTTTGAGGGCCGAACGGAACGAGGGCGGGGCGTGTTTTCCGAGGCCGGGGAGACCAGCGGAAGGAACGTGGTACTGTAGTGTGTTGTGTGAGTCAGGGGGGGTTTGTGTCACTCGCGCGCT
>BLSH010132803.1:62687-78197 GCA_018402905.1 Glandirana rugosa | reverse complement strand
TATTAACAACAAAGAAAAAGGGAATAGCAGGAAAAGGCATTTTCAATCTGAGTTCAAATGTTTTAACCAATCAGGAGAAAAGCATTCTGGATAAAGGGCTTAAGTTTGCTCCTCCCAGTAGGCTAGATAAATTCCAAACATTTATGAATGTACAGAAGTGCATTTATACTATTAATATCAGAAGATATATTGCATACAATCGTATCAAAGAGGGTGGATTGATCTCTACAAGAATTCAACTCTCCAACCTTAGAAATGCATCATTGTTTAATCCCCTGGGTAGTATTGCGCCATCTGTTAAAGTATTTAGGGACATGGTATTAAGAGACCTTGAACAAATCAAAACTAAAACCACCAAGATGCAGGCATCATTGTAAAAGGGGCTACAACAATTATGCAAACGCAAAGACCTTGTAATCAGACCTGCTGACAAGGTAGGTGGTTTCGCTATATTGGTCAAGGAAGCATATGTTGCAAAAATGTCCAATATTTTAAGTGATCGTGACTCCTATACCCCCTGAGAAGAGATCCAGGTCTAGCGTTTAAACGTGATCTTGTAAAAATAGTTAATAGAAGTTATCAGTCAGAAATTATTAGTCAAAAGAAAATGTATTTTTAGTGCCATCTTTCCCTAGGACCCCCATTATTTATCATTTGCCCAAGGTTCATAAAAACCCAGTCCGCCCCCTGGGTCATCCCATAGTGAGTGGGATTGGTTCGGTAACATCCCTGTGTTGGCAAATATATTGATACTTATTTGCAACCCTTGGTCAAAAGAATGCCATCATATATAAAAGATACCAAATCAGTTATTAACTTAATTAGTGAATGTCCTTTTCAGGGGGGCTAGTGGCTAGTAACAGTAGATGTTATGTCCTTATATACCATTATCTTGCATGAGTTAGGCATATCTGCTATATCATATTATCTGAATCAGTCAGATCTGTTGACCAGTCAAAGATATTTCAGAATTGATTTATTAAAGTTCACGGCAACACACAATTACTTTTGGTTTGGTGGAGATTATTATTTACAGAATAAAGGTTTGACAATGGGGGCAAAACATGTGCCCAGTGTAGCCAATCTTTTTATGGCTAAATGGGAAGAGAATGTCATCTATGCCCAACAGAGGCATCATTTGGTTGTTTGGGCAAAGTATATAGATGACATCCTCCTCCTATGGAAGGGGGACCCCAGGTCCTTGAAGGAATTTCTAGATTCTTTGAATTTGAATGATTGGGGAATTGTACTTAATTACGAGATGAGCCAGACCCAGATTATTTTCTTAGATCTGGATATTAAAGTGATGGGAGGAAAGCTCAATACTACCACTTACTTTAAAACCACTGACAGAAACGCCTATATTTCTAAGGACAGCTGCCATCATAAAGTTTGTTTGAATGGAAGACTGAAAGGACAACTGCTATGTATCGGGAGAAATTGCACTAAAATTGAGGATTATGATAACCAGGGTAACGTTTTAGTCTAAAGGTTTGTGGAGAAGGGTTATGACTTGTCTACTTTAGAGGTCATTAAAAACCAAGTCAGAAATACAGATAGAAATAGACTTTTGGAAGATACACAAGAGATGAGAGATACTGAGAACTTTTCTCAATTTATTACAACATATTCTACACAGCACTGTGCAATAAAACGCATAGTGCATAAACACTGGCATATTCTGCTCAATGACAATGTGCTGGCACCTTTACTCCTGTCCTGGCCATGCATAGTATTTAGAGGGGTACCTTCAATAAAAAATAAAATAGTGCATAATATTTTAGATCCCCCTTTGAGAGCCTCTTTTTTTCATAATTTAGTGGGTTTTCATAAGTGTGGACATTGTCAAGTCTGTGAACTAATTAGACATTACACCAGGAAATATTTAAATTTCTCTTCTCATGCCACTGGGAGATCATATGAGATGAAACCATTTATTACATGCAGTACAATGCGTGTGGTATACCTTTTACAGTGTCCATGTAGTCTACAGTATGTGGGCCAGACCACCCGGGCTCTTAATGTTAGATTGAAAGCGCATATTGCTAATATTAAAAATGGATTTAAGAATCATAATGTTTCAAGAGGAACCCTAGGGGTACTTTATTTGTTGGTATAGACCATCATGTATCCTGCTGGAGGGGTGACCTCAAAATTAGGGAGCTCTCCAGGATGGAGACCAGGTAGATCTATATCCTCAAAATTTACATCCCATACAGTTTAAACGTGGACTGGGATGTTAACTGCTTTATAAATAATGCATATACCTGCCTTTAGAATAACATTAAAAATCTTAATTTTTAAAAGAGTTTAAAAAAAGGGGGGAAAAAGAAAAGAAAAGGGGATTTTCTAAATGACTTTTGCAGATGAATTTATCATATTTAGTTGTTTATGTATAATCTACATTTATTTGGAGAAAATAATAGGGTATGAAATGTTTTCTGTATTTAGCTTGTTTTACTGTTTATCAATTTCTGGATAATGGATTGGCTCCCTTGTATGTTTGGGGACATCTCGATGTAGATATGTCATATCCGGTGGAGATGGGAACCTTGCACTCTCTTGCCATTATTATTAAAGTTTTTAAGAATTGGACCTCACTGGTAATGAGGCTTGAATTCCCATCGAGATGGACCGCAAACCAAGGGTGTGGAAACGAGGCTTGGCTAAGCTCAACCAACTATTTAATGCAGTGACAGGAAGTGTTACCTATGCCCTGGAAGAAGTCGAATCGTGACGAAACCGGTCGGGCAATGGAATGCCGTCACCGCAATCTTTATGTCAGCACCAGTACGTTTATGGATGTCTTATTTTAATTGCTGGAATGCCGATGCATGTAAGCAAAAACCATTTACTGAATAAATATTGTAAAGGATTTTACACTATTGGTGCTTCCTTCCTTTTATTCTGGTGTTCCTGGATGATTCCAATGGACTGAGTGTGATACTGGAGAAGCCATAGTGGGATACATACCATCTGGACACAGGATTGATTTTAGGTGAATACCTAAATGCTCTTCTGACCTTCCATAATAGAGGGTCCCCGCTTTCTGGTAAGCATACATTTTGCATATATATGTTAGTGGACCACACGGTGGAGGATTTCCGTTTGGATGTGTTGGCACAATCCATGAGATAATAGATGTCCTTTTGTGGAAGCACATTTTGCACAGAGACTATTTTTGATGTTTGCACAAATCATGTGATGATTGATGTTAATCTGGGGAAAAAAGGATTTGCACAGAGACTTTTTTTGATTTTGTTTTTTTTTTTCTTTTGTCTGATGAATCACATGTAATTTTATTTGGCGTAATTTTTTCTTTTAACTGATTTGTTTCAAAGTTACTTAGATTCTGTCATCACCAATGTGAGACACGAACACTGAGGTTTTAATCACAATAGATTGGAAACAAAGGCATCCAAGACAAGCACCTGATCAAAAACATTTTTTGGATCATTACAGGTGTAGCACCCCCATAGAGTAGGTGCGTTTTTCTAGCAGGGTTTTGCTAGGTGAGGTAAAATTTGGTCAGGCCTGAGTGTAAAAGCAGGCCTGAATGTTTTGATCTGGGCCGGGAGGAGTGGCCCAGGGAGGATTGAGAGGACTTAACAGATGGGAAGGTTTATGATCAGAGAGGCGGGGAGATAGGTGGAGCCATCTAGAGTGTTCTAGGGAGCCCTGACAAATCCCCAAGCAGGATTGGCAGGGGGCAGGCCTCCTTACATACTCTAAATCAACCCATACAGGGAGGAGTAGTGTCGGGTGGAAGTCTGGAGATGTAGCAGAGGCGCTGTGAAGCAGGCCCCTACCTGGGAGGTCGCCCCAGTTTGGGGAGGGTGACCTAGGGGCCTGGGGGTTCGGGTGCAGCCAGGAAGGAGAGTGATTCCTGGAGCCACACAGGAGGAACAGAAGAACAATGGAGGTGCTACAGGAGGAGAGAGACTTTAAAGTGATCCACTGGTGCGGTGAGTGACAGTCCCTGGGATAAATTACTTTCGCTACCGGCAACCATCAGCAAAGTCAGCAAGTCTGGACAAGTTCTGCAAGTGTCAGCGTACCTGCAAAGTTTCATCCTCCACATAAGGGGTTACAGCTACATGGCATGCTGCAAGCCTGCTTATCAGGACTTTTGGCGCCAGTTTGTCTGGTAACGTGGGGGCGGCGCCACGCCCTAGAAGAATCTCAGCGCTTGCAGCCTGCAGCAGACACCACGCGGGATAGGAAGATGGAGGAAGGTGGTCGTCCCTTGCTAGTGCTGCCCTGGTTGTCGGATAAGCTGGAGAGGACCTTGATTGACACGGGGGTCCGGTTGGAACCATGTGGGGGACTCACATTGAGAGTGATTGATGGAGAGGAGCGGCTGTGGCTGATCTGCCCGGACTGCCAGATTCCGACCACGGTCGTTGCTGCCTGGGCCCGGTGTGGCCATTAAAGGCCTTGAAGGGCCGAGTCCAGCCTAGTATCGCTACCCATAGGCAGGGAGGAGTTGCCGCCTAGTGACTCCCCCGCAAAATCAGAGAACAAGGGAAGAGAAGAGGAGGCTGTCATGGCTCAAGGCCTGGCCCGGGGACCTGGGGGACCTGCCAAGCAGGATTGCCAGGGGGCAGGCCTCCTTAAATACTCTGAGTCAGCCCAATCAGGGAGGAGTAGTGTCGGGTGGAAGTCTGGAGATGTAGCAGAGGCACTGTGGAGCCTACCCGGGAGGTCGCCCCATTCTGGTGAGGATGACCTTGGGGCCTGGGGGTTTGGGTGCAGTCAGGAAGGAGAGTGATTCTTGGAGCCGCACAGGAGGAACAGGAGAACAGCGGAGGTGCTACAGGAGGAGAGAGACTTTAAAGTGATCCACCGGTGCGGTGAGTGACGGTCCCTGGGACTGAAAGAGAAAGTGCTGGAGCAGGCTGGGAGAGGAATAGTGGACAGTTTGTGGGAGCCTTGGGAGCCAGTCAAGGGAAAGGAGAGTCACTACCAGAGAGCAGGTCGATGGGACCTGGAAGTGGATGGGCTGGGAGTTGAAGTCCATCAAAGGCCCAGCTAGCACTCAAGTACTTTGCTACACATTCAGGGACCTGTGTTCCCTGGCCTGTAATGGGTGTTCCTGAGGTCCTGCTGGTGCAGAGTAGGCCTCACCATGTGCTAGCCGTGGTGAAGAGAAAGGTATAGAGAAGCCTGATAAATTTCCTTTCAGGCTGGAAACTAAGTTCTGAGCTGGAGAGAAGCAAAGAAGTGTAAAGCTGCAAGTTCTGTGTAGAGAGAGAACTGTAAGAGAAACGGTCAGCAAGTGAAGTGCTGGAGAGATGTGAGGAGTAACAGTTTGCAGAGGCACAGTCTGCAGGGAAGTATATGGAGTTTGTGTATCATAATTCTTTGGGCATCCCACAGTCATCCCTTATCCCCATCCAAGTTATTTCCCTTAAATAAAACAACAAAAACAAGAGCCGGCCTGGTCAGTGTCTACGGATGTCTGAAATATGGTGTGATTGAGGGCAGCTATAAGGTGAACCACAACTACTAGCTACTCCCAAGGGAGCACATGGCTACACAGGGATTCTAGGTCTTATGAACCAGGTAAACATGAAAGAAGCTAAAAGAACACTTAGTAGACCTTCATGAGCGTTCCAATAGTAAGAAATCTTTAACATCGGAACAACAAAGTTGTTGGAGTCTATTTAAAAGATCTACAATCTTTGGACAAATTCAATCATCTCCTTGGGTTGCTAGTGAAAATTCAAGTAAAAACACCAACAGCCTCTTTCAAGAGACGCCAGTTCTATAGACAAACACGTCAAAAAAATGTGTTTTAATTTGTTTTTGCATAATAAAGTGATCATGGAAGGTCTGAATGCTCAAAGGCATCAGGCTTTTGCTCCACACTCTTTTTGGTAAAAAAAAGAAAGGGCACCTCAAGACCAGTCTAAGACCTCAACAAACTAAACAAGTCCATCCCAGCCAGTCAGAGGAAACTTTATATTCATTCATAGAAAACAAAACTTTCCATGTATGGCTGAACAGCACTCAGCCTTACTCTTTATTGTTGTGGGAGTGGAATGGGAAGTTTCCATCCCAATGTCAGAACACAGTGCTGTATACTCTATGTAGCCAAGGTACAGTTTTTACAGCATGTCCAGCAAGTGCATCTGTTAGTGCAGTAAATGGCTAATTTTGGTCAGCTTGACCCAAACAAACTATTTAAAAGGACATTAAACCTAGAGATAGGCTTTACCAATTGCAATTTTGTGTCAATTATTTTATTAAATGCAAATGAATCAGCCCCAAGGTGAAAAATAAGAGTAGGTTAAGATTCAGGCACAACTGTACCATGGCAGAAGGCCACTGGCCTAACCAGCTGCGGTTTTCTCTGGCCTTCACCTGCATGTGCCAAAGGGGTAGGATGCTGTTGACATTGTTGGCCTTATATGGCTACATGGCTAAGATGGCAGCTTACTTGGCTGTAAAGAAGGAGTGTTTGAATCCATGTTAAGTCTTTGATGTCCCTGGCATCTCCACTCCTTTCTTATGTTTGACTGAGGCAGGGAATTCTTCAGCTGCTGCTGATTGAACCAGCAACCTGCTATCATGTGACAGGGTTAGAGCTGAGTTGAGTTCGGCCTAAGCCTTATCTCATCCTTAGTGCCAAATACTTTCTTTAAAAGAGTTTAAAGACCTGATTCTCATGTTATAATTTTAATCAGGTTTTCTTTTACTTATTTGTCTTAAACAAAATCCCATGCATCTTTCTGAATTATCACGTGGATCTTAAAAGATACTTAAATTCAAGTCACCTTCTTAGTAAGCTGCAATATATTCAATTTTTGTCTTGGGATTCATATAAACTTTAATCAAAAATTGATAAGAGAAATAGCATTGGCTGGGTACCCTTTGGGGATCTCCCCCTTTTTATTCGCCCTAGCGATTGAGTCCCTAACCCTCTTATTCGCTCTAATCCCAACAGTCATGGCCTGGAAGTGTGGGGTCATTTTCATAAACGATGCCTCTTTGCAGATGACATCCTGGACAACTGGCCCAGCTTCCAAAATTCCATTACCAAAACCCCCTTGTGGGTAGCCATCAAATCAGTGGACTGTGATCCCCTCTCTACAGCTAATCTCCTTTGGCTGACCCCAGCCCAACGCCGACCTGTTACCAACCTGATTACACGGCACAGCCTCACCATCTGGGATAGACTAAAAAAATGCTTTAGACTCCAGTCTCCCCATAACCCCTTACGCTCCTTTATGCGCAATCTGTCCTTCCTCCCAGTTTGGTCCTCCCCATCATTGTTTTCCTACCTCTGAACTCTTTCGGTACCTGCAAATTAAAGCAATTAAAGAGTTCCACCAATTTTAAAGTCAGCAGCTACAAAAATTTTAGCTGCTGACTTTTAATAAACAAACACTGACCTTTCCAATGGTCCAGTGATGCAGCTGCCCGAAGCCTCGCTCCTCTGCCCCTCCTCTCCGAGGCATCAGCATTGCAAGTGTGGGCGCATGCGCGAGCCACGCTACGCGTTGTCAATGGCTGGGCAATCTTCTGGGACTTGTCCCAGAAGACTGCAGAGAGTGATGTGAACTTCCGCTCTGCGCCGCGGCACCAGGAGAGGGAGTGGGAGCTGGGTACCTCTGAAAACTAGGTACCCGCTCCCCCACCAAGAAAATTACATGCCAATTACATGACATGTCAGGTGGTCACCAGTACTTAAAGTGGAAGTTCCACTTTTGGGTGGAACTCCGCTTTAAGCATTTCCTTGCCCCATGTACCCCCTCTGAGTCTTCAGACCCAGGTTTTTCACCCTTTTGAGTGGGTATGTAAATCAGACCCCCATAGATGGGGCTAATTTTTGAACTTTACACCCATCTTCTAACCCCGAATACGGCAAAACCCCCGACATACATTGGGAAATAATGGAAATCCCATTTTTCACATATCTCAACTGTCCCTCATTTGGAAGGACTCCCTCTGTTTCTCTGACCTCGTTCACACATGCGGCTTATTTTTTGACATTTCTGATCTGTGGTAAATCCTTTTTCAGAGGCATTTACCAAGCAGTTGGAGGCGATATGTCACCTCCTGGACATGGGTCCACCTCCTATGGTCGAATTCACTTGAGGGGAGCATTTTAGGCAGTACTGCCTTCCAAAAGTGACATGTTGTATACAGTTTGCTGCAACATGACAACGGCAATGTGTTTAAAGATGTGTCTACCAGCATAACTTGCCAGTGGGCAATCGGGAGTTGTAAAAATGCAGAATGACTATTTTCATTGCCCCTCTGTAGCTTGTGTGAACAATACCTAAATTATTACATTTATTTTGAAAGACCAATATAAAAGAAAAAATTGTGGTGAAAAAAGCACGTGGGTTTAGGCAATAATATTTTGCATATTTATTTTTCTGGAGGTATGGCAGGAGTGTGCCTTTTACCTACATACTTTATATGAAAAGATGTCCCTCTTTCTCAGTTTAGAAAATGGGGAAGTATGATACTGGAGTTTTATACAGGTAAGTGTGTCATATTAGGCCAAGTGATCACATGTGCACCTGTCAGGGAAGCCATCAGTCATATTCTGACCAGATTTAAAGGTATGTCTGACAGTGATCTGGCTAGACGTTAACTGGATTAGCATTATGGAACCATTGAGATTGCTATACGCAGGTCAATTCACAGAAGCATAATGCACACATATTTCAAATGCTGTATACTACAAAATTGCTGTTTGTAAATTTAAAAAAAAAAAAAAAATATATATATATATATATATATATATATATATATATATATATACACACAGTATCTCACAAAAGTGAGCACACCCCTCACTCATGAAAATTATACATTTTTATGTGACAACACTGAAGAATTTACACTTTGCTACAATGTAAAGAAGTGAGTGTACAGCTTGTATAACAGTGTAAATTTGCTGTCCCCTCAAAATAACTCAACACACAGCCATTCATGTCTAAACCTCTGGCAACAAAAGTGAGTACACCCCTAAGTGAAAATGTCCAAATTGGGCCCAAAGTGTCAATATTTTGTGTGGCCACCATTATTTTCCAGCACTGCCTTAACCCTCTTGGGCACAGAGTTCCCCAGAGCTTCACAGGTTGCCACTGGAGTCCTCTTCCATTCCTCCATGACGACATCACAGAGCTGGTGGATGTTAGAGATCTTGCACACACCCACCTTCCATTTCAAGGTACCCCACAGATGCTCAATGGGGTTTGGGTCTGGAGACATGCTTGGCCAGTCCATCATCTTTACCCTCAGCTTCTTTAGCAAGGCAGTGGTCGTCTTGCAGGTGTGTTTGGGGTCATTATCATGTTGGAACACTGCCCTGCAGCCCAGTCTCTGAAGGGAGGGGATCATGCTCTGCTTCAGTATGTCACAGTACATGTTGGCATTCATGGTTCCCTCAATTAACTGTAGCTTCCCAGTGCCGGCAGCACTCATGACTCAAGCCCCAGACCATGACACTCCCACTACCATGCTTGACTGTAGGTAAGACACACTTGTCTTTGTACTCCTCACCTGGTTGCCTGCACATACGCTTGACACCATCTGAACCAAATATGTTTATCTTGGTCTCATAAGATCACAGGACATGGTTCCAGTAATCCATGTATTTAGTCTGCTTGTTTTCAGCAAACTGTTTGCGGGCTTTCTTGTGCATCATCTTTAGAAGAGGCTTCCTTCTGGGACGACAGCCATGCAGACCAATTTGATGCAGTGTGCGGCGTATGGTCTGAGCACTGACAGGCTGACCCCCCCACCCCTTCAACCTCTGTAACAATGTTGGCAACACTCATACATCTACTTCCCAAAGACAATCGCTGGGTATGACGCTGAGCATGTGCACTCAACTTCTTCAGTGGACCATGGCGAGGCCTGTTCTGTGTGGAGCCTGTCTTGCTAAACTGCTGTATAGTCTTGGCCACCGTGTTGCAGCTCGGTATCAGGGTCTTGGCAATTTTCTTATAGCCTAGGCCATCTTTATGTAGAGCAACAGTTCTTTTTTTCAGATCCTCAGAGAGTTCTTTACTATGAGGTGCCATGTTGAACTTGCAGTGAGAGAGTGAGAGCGATAACACCTAATTTAACACATCTGCTCCCCTTTCACACCCGAGACCTTGTAACACTAATGAGTCACATGACACCGGTGAGAAAGAAATGGCTAATTGGGCCCAATTTGGACATTTTCCCTTAGGAAAAGGAGTGTAATCACTTTTGTTGCCAGTGGTTTAGACATTAATGGCTGTGTTGAGTTATTTTGAGGGGACAGCAGATTTACACTGTTATACAAGCTGTACACTCACTACTTTACATTGTAGCAAAGTGTCATTTCTTCAGTGTTGTCACATGAAAAGATATAATAAAATATTTATAAAAATGTGAGGGGTGATTGGGTCCAATTAGCCATTTTCCCTCCCTGGTGTCATGTGACACATTAGTGTTATAAGGGAAGGGAGGGGATCATGCTCTGTGTCACAGTACATGTTGGCATTCATGGTTCCCTCAATTAACTGTAGCTCCCCTGTGCCGGCAGGACTCATGCAGCCCCAGGCCATGACACTCCCACCACCATGCTTGACTGTAGGCAAGACACACTTGTCTTTGTACTCCTCACCTGGTTGCCACCGCACACGCTTGACACCATCTGAGCCAAATAAGTTTATCTTGGTCTCATCAGCCCACAGGACATGGTTCCAGTAACCCATGTCCTTTGTCTGCTTGTCTTCAGCAAACAGTTTGTGGGCTTTCTTGTGCATCATCTTTAGAAGAGGCTTCCTTCTGGGATGACAGCCATGCAGACCAATTTGATGCAGTGTGCAGCATATGGTCTGAGCACTGACAGCTTGTCCCCCCGACCCCTTCAACCTCTGCAGCAATGCTGGCAGCACTCATACATCTATTTCCCAAAGAAAACCTCTGGATATGGCGCTGAGCACGTGCACTCAACATCTTTGGTCAACCATGGCGAGGCCTGTTCTGAGTGGTACCTGTCCTGTTAAACTGCTGGTCTTGGCCACCAAGCTCAGTTTCAGGGTCTTGGTAATCTTCTTATAGCCTAGGCCATTATTATGGAGAGTAACAATTTTTTTTTTTCAGATCCTGAGAAAATTCTTTGCCATGAGGTGCCATGTTGAACTTCCAGTGACCAGTATGAGAGAGTGAGAGTGATAATACCAGATTTAACACACCTGCTCCCCATTCACACCTGAGACCTTGTAACACTAATGAGTCACATGACACCGAAGAGGGAAAATGACTAATTGGGCCCAATTAGGACATTTTCACTTAGGTATGTAGTCACTTTTGTTGCCAGCGGTTTAGACATTAATTAACCTAGATTGCTCCTTACTTCCACATCTAGGTAATAGCGATCACAGGTCAATTAGTTTCAGTATAAAGTACACAAATAGGAAACATAAGGAGAATACAAAGACAATGAATTTTAAGAGAGCCAACTTCCATAAACGACGATCCTTGCTGGAAGATGTTAACTGGGATAAAATTCTAGGAACAATGAAGGCGGAGGAAAAATGGAAGTGCTTCAAGAACATACTAAACAAAGGTATTAGCCAGTGTATCCCAATGGGAAATAAATTTAAAAGAGCTAATAAAAGACCAGGGTGGCTTCACGCAGACATAAAAGCACATATAAAAGCAAAGGAGAAGGCCTTCAAAAAAATACAAGGCTGAGGGGTCCCGGTCAGCATTCCATCTTTATAAGGTATGCAATAAGGAATGTAAGGGTGCAATCAGGGCGGCTAAGATAGAGCATGAAAAACACATAGCAGAGGAGAGTAAAAAATAATCTCAAGACATTCTTTAAGTATATAAATAGTAAGAGAGGGAGGTCAGATCATATTGGCCCCATAAAGAATGAGGAAGGGAATCTGGTTACAAAGGATGGAGAGATGGCAAAGGTGTTAAACTTATTTTTCTCCTCAGTATTCACGAAGGAAACGGGGGGCTCAAGCATTCAAAAACTACAATGTTGGTCCTCATGACATGTCACAGGAAGCAGCCCATCCTCTTCCTCCAGGCCCTGCCAGTCACTTCATCTGCGACGGCTTTCACCACTACCACAGTAGCACGGTAGCACCAGAGTCCCCTCACTGACTTCTGCATACTTTCAGATTGTCTCTCGCCCCCAATCTGCTCCAGCATGCCTCTACAGCTTTCCAGGGTGTGTGCCACTCACCGACCACTGGTGGACTCCTTGCTGAGCTTCTCCAGTAGCACTGTCTGTTGCTCTCCTGCTCCCTTGGTCAGGATTCCTCTGGGGTTTGTATGAGGAACCCCTTCCACTCCTCGAGCTCCCCGGCCTCAAGATCACCCCCCAGACTAGGGGCTCCCTGTGGGGCCTCAGCAACCTCAGCTACATTCCAGCTCTTCCACTCAAACTCTCTCCTCTCAGACTGGGCTGACCCTGGGCATTTAAGGAGGCCTGCCCCCTGCCAATCCAGATTGGGGATTCGTCAGGGCTCCTTAGAATATCCCAGATGGCTACTCCTCCCTCCCAACTCTCTGTCCAGAACATTCTACCAGCTTCTGGAAAGAAGTGGGAGGTCCCGGTGACCTCATCTGTGAATCACCCAGTCCTACCTGAGCCACTGCCAGCCCAGAAACAAAAACAATCAGGCCTGACTAAAAACTTCACTAGCTCCTACCTAAGTAGGGGAGCGCAACATATGCATGAACACATTCTGCTATTCTTGGTGCCTATTTAAACTGGATAGCTGCATATAACCAGTGCTGACTTGTCTCCAGCAGTGCCAGTAACCGGTGTCCAGTATTTCCTGACTGTCTTCCTGACCTCAACTCTTGTCCTGACTTGTTCTTGCTTTTTGTCTATACTAATCCCAGTCTATTCCAGGACCACACTTCTGCCTGTTCCACTTGCTCTAGATCTTATGCTCTGATACCAACCCCAGATTTGAACCTGACCCCACATCTACTACCGATTTTGTACCTGATCTGCTCACCAGCTGCTGACCCCACCTGCCCGACCTTGACCCAGACCTGGGCTCCTGAATTTCTTCTGTTTAACTGCCTGCAGTTCCACTTGTATGCACCTGCCTGCACACCAGTCTGCTGATCCTGTATTTTTGCCAGTGCATCTGCAACTCCAGGGACCGTTCCCTGCCTGTCATCATCCAAGGGGACTTCACACACCAGGCACCCGGCATGTGGCTCTCATTCACCTGTACCAGCATCCAGCATACCAGTGAGGCATTTGTGCCACTCCTTGCACTTGAGCTACCTAACCTGAATGCATGCTGATTGATTTGTGTTATTTTACATGTGGGTTCAGCACCACCTCAAATTTCTTCCCAAGACCACACAAACAAAAATATCTCATGTTCTACACCTGCCAGTGACACCTGCCAGTGACACCTGTCCTGACACTGACTACTGAGGCATTTTGAGAGGAACAGCACAGAGCATTAATTGTCCTCCACCAACTTCTCACAACGCACTACATTTCTTTTTTTTTTTTCTTTCTTTTTTTTTTTAATAAATAACAAAGATTTAGTGACATCAGTTTTTGCAAAAAGAAAAAAGCAACACCAGTATAGGTTATAAAACAACAGGAATAATAATATCAAGGAATGAGAAAGTAATAAACATTCCACCAAGCCTCTTAGGTGAGATAGAGACA
Organism: Glandirana rugosa; assembly: GCA_018402905.1. Classification (NCBI taxonomy): domain Eukaryota; kingdom Metazoa; phylum Chordata; class Amphibia; order Anura; family Ranidae; genus Glandirana; species Glandirana rugosa. The sequence continues at coordinate 64,537 of BLSH010132803.1, read as the reverse complement.
TATAGAAAATGCTATGTGGTATCTGGAGAACAACATCTCGAGCAGCCTAACTGCAAAGGAATATCTAGTAGCATGCATAATTTAATATCAGACCAAAATAAAGTACGCATCAGCAAGCATAAAAATTACATCACCCCTCTATGAGTTACAAGTCAAGGATTGTAACTAGGGATGGGCAAAAAGTTCAGCCCGAGCATGGCTGTTCGCCCATTTGCCGAATGGCTGAATTATTAGGGCGTTTGACCATTTTTTGGCTCGCCGAACAACCACAATGCACTGCACTGCCGCACAGTGCATTAAAAGCCCTGATTGGCTGAAGCAGTGAAAGTTTCGCCCAATCAGGGCACAGAGCACTGTCAGAGCCACGAATGGACACTGTCATGATGACTATTCAATCATGGCTCATTGCCCCGCCCCACACTATAAAAATATTCTTTCAATAGCGGCCATTTTCAGTGTGATATTGGCGTGGAGAGAGATAGAACAGGGCTCTGTTCTGTGCTACTAGACAGTTAGTGTGCTATAGTGTGCTGTGATTCTATTGTCAGTGTAGAATATTAGTTTAGTGTGCACCTAGGGACAGTTCAGTTAGTGTCAGAGTAGTCTAGTGAACCACCATTCATCTTTACATTAGTGTGTATCTAGGGACAGTTCAGATAGTGTGATTGTAGTGTAGTGACCACCATTCATCTTTACATTAGTGTGCATCTAGAGACAGTTCAGATAGTGTCAGTGTAGTGACTGTTTAACACCGTATATGTCAGCAGCCAGCCACCAGCTGTAGACTATAGCTGGCACATTTCTCTGCCCCATCTGCTGTAGTGAAAAAAAAATACAGTCCTTGCAACCCACACACCCAGTGTCTAAATGCAAGCTTGTCAAAGCTGCTGGCTCTCCAACTTCTGCCTTTCCGCCTGGTGGATTCTGCCCCTTCCATGAATTTGCAGAATATGCTGTACCACAATGGCAGATTCCCAGTTGCTATTTCTTTTCAGGTAAGGCCATTCCATCTCTCTATAATCACGTGGAAGGCAATGTTGTTGCATTGTTGGGCAAGGCAGTCAGCCGCAAAGGCAACGTTACTGCTGACACATGGTCCAGCAAGCATGGGCTGGAACAATGTATTTAATTCACAGCACAATGGGTAACTCTGCTTGCAACTTGGAAGGATGCAGGACAGGGCTCAGTGCTGCAGCTTGTCGTGTCCCCATGTGTCAGGAAAGGACCGATCTCTGCCTTTCCGCGGCGGTGCGCGCGCCTGTGCGCGTTCACGCGTGCGCGCTCACGTGCGCGCACACGCGCCGGAAACGGTGCCTAGCGGCTCTATTTCAGTCAGCAGAGCCCTGCAGCTGGTGTTGTCCGCTCTACAACGTTCCCTGAACCTGTGAACCCCGGTGACTACTTTCGTGTGATTTCCTGTTCCTGTGACCCCAGCTTTTCCCTTGGACCTGTTGATATCTGCCCGCACCTGACTCCGGCTTGTTTACGACCATCCGCTTGCCTGCTCCTACTGTACTTCTGTTGCTAGCACGTTGCCGATCCGTTTGCCTGATCCCGTTGTACCGCACCGCCTGCCAGTTGCCAACCCGGACTGAACCACTACTCTCCTGTCTTGCACGAGCATCCTTGGACTTCTCCCAACCACCTGAAGTTTGTCCAGCCCTCGTGCCCCCCTGTGCTCCAGAGCTCCCTGTCCACACTACCAGGGGTTCTCGAACCAGGGCCGCAAGAGAGGTTGCCCCCCGCATAAGCCAGACTCTACCACCAGGTACGTGACACCATGTCTCCATACAGCTGGTGATGATGCAAGATTTGTCAGCTCTACCCCCTCCTCCTACTTTATCTCGGCG
>BLSH010132803.1:43004-62677 GCA_018402905.1 Glandirana rugosa | reverse complement strand
TCCGCGGCGGTGCGCGCGCCTGTGCGCGTTCACGCGTGCGCGCTCACGTGCGCGCACACGCGCCGGAAACGGTGCCTAGCGGCTCTATTTCAGTCAGCAGAGCCCTGCAGCTGGTGTTGTCCGCTCTACAACGTTCCCTGAACCTGTGAACCCCCGGTGACTACTTTCGTGTGATTTCCTGTTCCTGTGACCCCAGCTTTTCCCTTGGACCTGTTGATATCTGCCCGCACCTGACTCCGGCTTGTTTACGACCATCCGCTTGCCTGCTCCTACTGTACTTCTGTTGCTAGCACGTTGCCGATCCGTTTGCCTGATCCCGTTGTACCGCACCGCCTGCCAGTTGCCAACCCGGACTGAACCACTACTCTCCTGTCTTGCACGAGCATCCTTGGACTTCTCCCAACCACCTGAAGTTTGTCCAGCCCTCGTGCCCCCCTGTGCTCCAGAGCTCCCTGTCCACACTACCAGGGGTTCTCGAACCAGGGCCGCAAGAGAGGTTGCCCCCCGCATAAGCCAGACTCTACCACCAGGTACGTGACACCATGTCTCCATACAGCTGGTGATGATGCAAGATTTGTCAGCTCTACCCCCTCCTCCTCCTCCTGCTCCATTCCCTCCTATGCTGAATTGTCCTATGAACCTCAAGTACCCCTTAAGCGTTCAAAGGGCTGTTCAATGAGTCAGACTAAAAGATGCCATGCAATGCTTCAGTTGGTGTGTCTAGGGGACAGGAACCACACCGGAGCAGAGATTCTTGCAGCTCTGCAGGGACGGGTCCAGAGGTGGTTCACGCCAGCTGGAGCAAGGAATGGTAGTGTGCGATAATGGCACAAACTTCCTGTTCGCCCTTAGACAGGGAAAGTTGACACATGTGCCATGCCTGGCAAATGTTCTCAATTTGGTGGTGCAGCATTTCCTAAATAGGTATCCAGGTTTAGAAGATCTTCTAAAGCAGGCCAGAAGAGTCTGTAGCCATTTCAGACAGTCATACACAGCCAGTGCTCAGTTGGCTGAAATTCAGCAGGAATTTTTTTGCTGCTCATAAAGTATGCATGCACTGTACTGTCACCATTTGAGGAGGCCACAAGGCTGGTGAGCCATGATAATGCATGCATCAGTGACACAATCCCAAAAAAGCATGTGAGTTGTTTCCTGTGACACCCGTAACCTGTTATCTGTTCCTGTGACCCCGCCTGTCCCGACTTTGTCTGATCTCCACCTTGCCTACGACCACTCTCCTGCCTCATCCCAGTGTACCTCTGCTGTCTGCCTGTTAACGATCCTGCCTGGACCCGACTATGCACCAGCCTGCTCCTTCTGTACCGCACCGCCAGCCCGTTCACGACCCGGCCTGTACGACCACGCTTCAGTTGCACGAGTGCTCCAATGGACTTCCTACCATCACCAGTGACCCAGTCCGACCCTCGTGCCATCCTGCACTCCCGAGCCACCTGTCTGCTCTACCAGGGGTTCCCGAGTCAGGGTAGTAAGGAAGGTTGCCCACTGCATAAGTCAGACTCGTCCACCAGGTACGTGACACAAAGACCAATTTTTCCACACCTGTTTGACAGGTGCATATCATTGCAATTTTTCACAGCAACGTCAATTCTTGCTTTCATCAAGAGTACCTCTTATAAGGTTACGGTGTGAAGGCGCCACCAACACCCAAAAAAACAATTTTTCAGCACCTGTTTGACAGCTGCATCAAACTGATTTTTTTTACAGTAAGGCCAAATTCTTGCTTTCATCAAGAGTACCTCTTATAGGGTTACAGTGTGAAGGCACCACCAACACCCAAAGAACAATTTTTCTGCACCTGTTTGACAGGTGAATATCATTGTAATTTTTCACAGCAAGGCCAATTCTTGCTTTCAACAAGAGTACCTCTAATAGGGTACGATGTGAAGGTGCCACCGACATCCAAAGACCAATTTTTCAGCTGTTTGACAGCTGCATCAAATTTTATTTTTTTTACAGCAAGGCCAATTCTTGCTTTCATCAAGAGTACCTCTATAGCACAGGTGTCAAACATAAGGCCCGGGGGCCAAATCCGGCCCTCCGGGTCATTTCATGTGGCCCTCACTCATTTTCTGCAGCTGCAGCACTCCCCTCATCACCACCCCCTGTCTCAACAGTCGGCCACAGAGTTGGGGACAGAACTCCTTCAGATCCTGCTCCACTCTGTGCAGCTGCAGCACCCCCTCATCTTCACCTCCCCTGGTCTCAGCATTCAGAAGACTCCAGCTCTCCTCTGGTCCTCCTCTAGACCCTGCTCTTTCTGCTTCCCAACTCTGCCCCCATTGTGATGCAAGGAAGGGTGGGGAACCCTTAACTTCTGATGGTGGGAGGCGGGGGCTCTTGGCATCTGATGTAAGGGAGGGGTGGTGCTCTGGACATCTAGTCTTACATCTACAACCGGCCCTTTCAGGGTGACCATAATGCTGATACGGCCCACGATGATCAAGTTTGACACCCCTGCTCTATAGGGTTACGGTGTGAAGGCACCACCGACACCCAAAGACCAATTTTTCCGCACCTGTTTGACAGGTGCATATCATTGCCATTCTTGACAGCAAGTCCAATTCTTTCTTTCATCAAGAGTACCTCTTATTTTTCCGCACTCGTTAATTCTATTTAAAAGACTGTGGAAGAGACACCAGAATGTATCAGAAAAATCTCAAATCTTGTTCCAAGTGCACAACATTTTGGCCTCCTCTTACAGACTGGCTCTCCAAGTTGCTTACAAAATAAAGCAAGCTTGCAGGGAAATTGTCATTTTCTTGGCTTTATAAATGCAATTAGTGCTGCAGCAGATTCTATACACGGTACAGATGTGCCACTTTACAGGTAGACTAAGGGGACCCCCCAAGCACTATATTGGAAGGAATTTTAAATTTTTATGCTTTCACTTTAAGCATCAATAAATGAATGCTCATTTAAAAACTATGTTTTTTACAAACTTTTTTTCCATTGATACATGTCCCCCCAGTGCAGTTCCCGGAGCCCCATCCATTGTATGCCCAATTACTTGCATATAAGCCTTCAAAATGTGTACTTTTGATTTTTCACGTTCGGGTCACATAGACTTCAATGGGGTTCGTTATTCGGTTCCAAACTTTCCCGATGTTCGAAAGTTCTGGTGCGAACCAAACAGGGGGTCATTCAGCTCATCCCTAATTGTAACCATCTGTCCCAGATTTTGTTATATTTACTTGAGCAGCCCCTATTGACATAAATGTCCTTTTATACGATAAGGTGTAATTTATGTCACAAGGCCAAGAGGTAACAGCTTCTAGCTTCTGAGGGTTGGTAGCCACCCCTTCAGCAGACACAATGTGGCCAAGGTAGTTGACTGAGGGTTGGTAAAATTGGAATTTTCCAGTGACAGCTTCAACCCCATGTCATGGAGTCTCTTCAGAACCTTCTCCAAGCTTTCTTCGTGCTCCTTCAAGGTCTTGCCAAAGACAATGATGTCATCTAGATACACCAACACCTCAATGAGATTCATGTCACCCACAGTCTTCTCCATTAGCCTTTGGAAGGTAGTTGGGGTGCCAGACAAGCCCTGAGGCATGCGGTCAAATTCGAAGAACCCCACCGGGTTAATAAAAGCAGTCTTCTCCCTATCTTCAGGATGCATTGGGATTTGGTAGTACCCACTCTCCAGGTCCAGCACGCTGAACCACTTTGCCCCTGACAGACTCTGCAAGGCATCCTCTATCCTTGGGGTGGTGTACTGGTCTGGAATGGTCCTGCAGTTCAGTGTTCTGTTGTAGTATGCACAACCTCAGCGACCCATTCTTCTTCCGTACCACCACTATCGGAGATGCATATGGACTTCGAGACTCTCTGATGATTCCTGTCCTCTTCAACTCTGCCAGTTGCTCCCGTAGCTCTTCCAAGTCCCCCAGAGGTATCCGTCTGACCCTTTCTCTAAATGGCTTATCTTCCTGGAGACAAATTCGATGTTGGGCACTTTTTGCACACCCCACATCAAACTCATTCTTAGAGAAGGCGACCTGCCATCTAAGGAGCTGGGTCTTGACCTTATCCTTCCACTCAGGGGGAAGAGGGGTATTCTTCGGATAAAACTTCTCAACAGAGACTTTATCCCTCGCTTCTCCTACCAGATCAGATGGGGAAACTGGGGTGGCTGAATTCAATTGCCCCAAAAGCATTCGAGCTGGCATCTTCACTGGAGAGGCCGTGAAGTTTCGGACACTTTCGGGGCCTTCTTCTCCTGTACTAGGCGCCAGTAGACTTGTCTCAGCATAGGGTGCACATTAGCAGTTGGGGTGTTAGGCTCTAGGACAAGAGGTGTCAACAGCCTCCTGGCGAGATCAGTATTAGTCCCGATGATTAGAGAACTCTTACTGGCCTCTGGTGGGTGGGGACAGACCACCGCCAAAGTATCAAAGGTCTCGGCCTTGCCAGCTACAGAGGGATCAAAGGTCAATTTAACTGTCAGGTAGCCATCGTAGGGGAAGTTCTGAGTCCCAATGCCCCATATCTCCAGCTCTTCTAACTTCTGCAATGGCAGGTGGTTGAGATGCCGGTCATAATCGTTCACCATCCGTCCAGCGGATCGGATCAGATGGGATCGGATGAAAACGGACCTCCTATCCGTTTTCATCCGATCTTCCCATAGGAAACAGCGGGGTTCTGACAGAGTGCAGAGACGGATCTGTCATTCAACGGCTCAGCGGAGATCAATGGAGCGATCTACCACTGAGCTGGGGGACTCAGCTGAGTGGGTTCCGCCCCTTGTGAAAGGGGGCCTAAACCTTTTGTTGCATCCTTTTTTAATTGTTTGTTTCTTGCTAAATTGCTAAAAATGAGAGAAGGAATACTGGAACACAGTAATCTCCTAGAATTCCATGCTTTTGGTACTACAGTGAATTTCTGTGAGATTGATTTAGACTGCATATGAAAAATGTAAAGATACTGTGTGTTAAGTTTTTCTCGCTCAAGCTTTAACCCTAGGTAGTCTTGTGATACAAACAAACATTTCTGGTTGTTGAGATTTTAAGGACGCATCTTTAAAAGAGAGCCCCTTTTGGAGAAATATATGCCAATGCTCACCTACTTTCCAAAATGTTATTTCCCATGCTGTCTTTTGGGATGTAAACTTTGTGAGTTACTGACCAGAAATCAGTTTATTAGTCCAATTATTTATTTTCAACATATGTGTAGCACCCTCTAGTGTGTGCTACTAGAAGTGAGAGTGGGTAAAAACATTTTCTGGCCAGGGATAAACCTAAATCACTGAATCTGGGTCAGGGTTAATAGAGGCCAGGGCTGGATGACTCTCTGGTGCCTCCCCCTGGTATCTGGAACTTTGGAGAATGTTCTGGAACTATTGGGCGGAGGCGAAGAGGTTGGGGGCCTGGTAGGGGGCTAAAAAGCCTTTAAATAGGGTGGTTGTGTGTTCAGTATTCTATTAATATGTTTGAATGTATTTACCATTTACTTCATTGGTGGCTAGGACAAAGGCCGCTGAGGTCCTTGATTCCTTGTATGCTGCTATTGACCTCTCTATAATATGATGGTCAATAGGTTCCCATAAGCAGGCTTGCCCCCCTCCCCCCACAGAGGTGATGAGTGTGCATGCACATCCTTTTGGACAGAAGTCGATGTGGGAATTTTCTCGCTATCATTTTATATGTGGACTTTCAATTTTGTGGACTTTGTAATTTTTTTTGAATATTGAGTTAGCGCTGCACCCTCTCTGTATTACGTATGATGTATATGGTGTGTAATCAGCCTATTGGTGCTGGCTGCTAACATCATTTTTTTATCTGTGCTCAATACAAAAAGCGCTACCCCATATGTCTTATAATACAAATACCAACAACTGTGTATATATCAAACGTATAAATTCTGAAACATATCAAATAAAGTGCAAAGTGTCAAATAAAGTGTCAAATAAAGTGCCAATACATTAGGAGTCCAAATAAAGTTCAATAGTTCATAAGCTCCTATTGTTCCATAATCTTCTTGGTAACTGTGCATAAGTGCCAAGTGCTGAGTAACTGGGTGTTGAAGTCGCACAGACTATAACAATAGACTGATCAATACAGCATAATTTTTTATCGCAGATATTGTTTGGGTTTATATCTTCATTATAAATAAGGCTGGGGAAAGAGGACACCCCTGTCTAATACCTCTGAAGATGGAAAAAAAATCACCAACTGTATCTAGGATATGGGCTACTCTATTTGCTAAGATTTTTGTAAGGATTTTGGGTGTTGAGTTGCAGAAATGCGTTATTGTTGTGTGGCCCTCTGGAAGTGTCAGGGGGTGCACATGAGGCCCTATAACATTTTCAAGTTGACCACAACTGTTTTAGAGGCTCTGTGTGACAAACTTTCTTTTGACATTGTGTTTTGACTTTCTCTGAAGACTGTCTGAAGACTGTTAAATACAGAAGCTAACTGAGCTGGCTGCACACATTTTGCAATATGGTATATGAAAATGATGTGCCAACATAAAACAGAATGACATTATTATGGCAATCTATTATTAAAATACTGTCTAATACATCTAAGGTCAATTAAATAAAGGAATTTTCAAGAAAAAGTATCACCACATAATAAAAATCCGTATTAGATTCCCCAGGTGAACAAGTGCATAGAGTACCTAATCTCCTGCTCTTTGACTCGACTGCTGAACTAGCATGGGTGAGTGCCTTTCTCCCATTTCCTACCAATGCACATCAAGGGAAGGGTCAGCTCTATTCACAATCACTAGTGCTGGTGCTGTGTATGTTTACAAGCAAGCGGCCGATAGATCACAGAGGCCCATCAGCTCTGAATTATCTTTTACTTTTAAGTGTGACCATAAAAATATTTGCCATTGGCAATAGTGAGCTAGACACAGGTTTAACAAAGATAGCAGCTGTTCCAGAGCTCATTTTTCTGAAGGCCCAGTTCAGACCCTGGTTCAAAAATGTTTCTATTCCGCATCATCAGGGAGTGTTTCTTTGCTATAAAAAAGACGAGCCATTTTCATGACCCCAGTCTGTTAAAGGATGTGCAGCAGGGGCGGCCCGTCCATTGAGGGCGCCGCCCCCCTATCCATGCGCCTGGCCCCTTTCAGGATGCCGGGAGCATGAATTCCTATGGCGGGGGTGGGTGGGAGTGTGTCTTTTTGAAGCACTGATTAGAGCCAGAGGCTCTAATAGGCTTCAAAATAGGGTGGGCATGGAACGCAGAGCAACACATCCAGGTGTGTTACAACAGCAAATGAAAATTCGCTGTTGCAACACTGATGCTCCTCTCGGCCAATCGGGAAACGGGTCTGAGAGCCGACACCTGACTGGCTGAAAATACAGGCAATCCTTTTGGACGCCTAGGTAGGAGGAGAGAAAAGGCTTTATATTACCCACTAGGACTACCTGTGACCTAGCTGTATACTGCTTAGGATGATTGCCATTACCACCCATAGGGGGCGCCCGGGCGCCGCCCCCCCCCCCAAAAAAAAAGAAAAATGTCCCCTTTAAAAAAAAAAAAGTTTGTTTAAATTAACATGCACTGTGTTCGGGCGCTGGACACAGTGCACTATGGGAAGCGTGACGTCGTTGCAATCAAATGATTGCAGGCGTCACTCTGCAATGCGAGGGTTTAATCCTGCCTTGAATCGCTTTGCTCTGCACCTCAAGCCGCCTATTGGCTCCTGGTGCTGTTAATCAATCACCGCCGTCCAATAGACGGCGGTGATTGATCTCGGAGGAGCCTCAGCATCACTTCCTGCCATGGAGACTGGAGAGAGAAGGCTCCAGGCTCAAGCACGCTCACCTGCAAGCGCTGTCTCTGCATACAAACAGCCACTGGCCGCATGCCGAACTCTGCAACACTCCTTATATAGGAGGGTTATTATATCTTGTAGTGGAGTGTGATGGATAAAAATAAAACAATGCTCATACGTAAAGTGTTAAAGGTCCCATAAAATCCGGTAAGTGAGGGCACAACTGGGGGAGCACAAGTGGATGTCACCTCCTTTTTTCAGTGGATTATATGAGCACACAAGTCACCTTATTGGGCACACACCGTTTGGACTGTTTATAGAAGGAATAATATTTTGAAGGATTCATAAACTGTTGCAACTTTTTGACCACTATTTTTTGGATATATTTATTTATTTTTTATATCACTGTTCACATCAATCACTCTTTGGAATTTTCTTTCACATTTTTATTATCATTAATTTTTATAATCACTATTTATATTTTTTACGGACATTTACAGACTTTTTAACCCTGAGATGTTTTATGGGACCTTTAACACTTTAGGTATGAGCATTGTTTTATTTTTATCCATCACACTCCACTACATGATATAATAACCCTCTATATAATAATTTACACATCTTATATAATTTTTAAACTTTTTATCTGATCACATTAGAGACAGCGCCATTCCTGTACGTTTCTTGTTCATTACCCATCCCTCCTAGGAGGGAGTCCCCGGAAGGCAGCAGTCTCAAGGTGTACATATATATATATATTTGTCCTAGCTAGGGTACACTTATCACTTTTTCTGCAACACTCCTGTCTGCCTATTAGATGGGGTATGTGCAGGACTCCCGACTTCAGAGGGGGGGCGCCGGGGGGGGGTCGGGTCGCCGCAAACCCCTATCTCTTGACTGAATTACACTATCTGGGACCCTGTATGTGCAATATTTTGCATGGAGTTTCCTATGATATACTATGGGCAATATTCTGCATGGAGCTTCCTATGAATTACTATGTGCAATATTCTGCATGGAGCTTCCTATGAATTACTATGTGCAATATTCTGCATGGAGCTTCCTATGATATACTATGTGCAATCCTCTGCATGGAGCTTCCTATGAATTACTATGTGCAATATTCTGCATGAGGCTTCCTGTGATATACTTTGTGCAATTTTCTGCATGGAGTTTCCTATGATATACTATGTGCACTACTCTGCATGGAGCTTCCTATGATATACTATGTGCAATACTCTGCATGGAGTTTCCTATGATGTACTATGTGCAATATTCTGCATGGAGTTTCCTATGATATACTATGTGCAATACTCTGCATGGAGTTTCCTATGAATTACTATGTGCAATACTCTGCATGGAGCTGCCTATGATATACTATGTGCAATATTCTGCATGGAGTTTCCTATGATATACTATGTGCAATATTCTGCTAGGAGTTTCCTATGATATACTATGTGCACTACTCTGCATGGAGCGTCCTATGATATACTATGTGCAATACTCTGCATGGAGTTTCCTATGATGTACTATGTGCAATACTCTGCATGGAGTTTCCTATGATATACTATGTACAATACTCTGCATGGAGTTTCCTATGAATTACTATGTGCAATACTCTGCATGGAGCTGCCTATGATATACTATGTGCAATATTCTGCATGGAGTTTCCTATGATATACTATGTGCAATATTCTGCTTGGAGTTTCCTATGATATACTATGTGCAATACTCTGCAAGGAGCTGCCTATGATATACTATGTGCAATATTCTGCATGGAATTTCCTATGATATACTATGTGCAATACTCTGGGACTCTGTATACCCTATCTGGGACTCTGTATACTGCTATCTGGGGCTCTGTATACTGCTATCTGGGGCTCTGTATACTGCTATATGGTGACTCTGTATACTGCTATATGGTGATTCTGTATACTGCTATATGGTGACTGTGTACTGCTATCTGGTGACTCTGTATACTCCTAACTGGTCATGCTGTATACCACTATCTGGTGATGCTGGGCTGTATACTCCTGACATAAGGGCTGGAAACTATAAGGGGTGGGGCTTATGAGAAGTCGGAGGTGTCAAAAAGGAAGGGCGTGTCTGGCGCCCCCCCACCCTAAAATTTCACCAGCCGCCACTGCCTGTGACATCTATTTATTGCCTAGAATCCTTTAAAGATACCATGTAGAACAAACCCTAAATATGCAAACACATTCACATACCAATAAACACATAATAAACAATATGCTCAAGCACAATGCTACCTAGCATCAATCTGAAGCCACTGTAACTTTCTAAAACTGTCAAAAAATCAGGCTACATTGGAAGGGACACTGATGTGAATGGTCCAGTTTTCTTCATTAAGACCTGCATAATCTGTCTGAACTGCATAAATAAATTCATTTTACAAATACCTTCCAGCTGACATATCTGAATTAGATTAAGCCAAGAACATTATTTACAACAGTAATGGTCAACTTACTTGAAAAGGGGGGCCTCAAGTGCAGCCCCTGATATCAGCGAGGGCTGCATGTAATAATCAGTAATTTTAATAATTCAGAAACTGTCAAAGACTACAAGCATGCGACAAGAGTTCATCAGAGATTGCAGACATGCTACAGAAGATGGTCAGAAACTGTGAACATACCATTGGAACTGGTGGAGACTGTAGACATGCTTTAAAGCAGAATTTCGAGAAAAATGGTTTTATATAAATATACAGGTGCTTCCATACCTTTCAATACATTGTTAATGTTATTGTGTATAGTCCTGTTGCCCATGAGAATTCCAGCATTCTTTAATGCAGGAAAGGCCCTCTATCCTCCTCATAACCTGTTCACAAGCCAGTCTTATACATTCTCCTCTGTAGACCATAGTAAAGCAAGCGGTGATGTAAGTCAGTGGGTGGACCCTGGACCAGCTGCAATACTGTGTTTGTTGGGCTGGGAGACTCCTGGTCTGTACTGCCTCCGATGACCTCACTGACAGACTGTGTGTGCCTGCAGGTTATGAAAAAAGTCTTCACATATATACCCGATACTGTGGGGATAATGTATAATCACACCCACAAAATGTTAAAGAAGGGGAAGAGTGTGCAGAGGTGTGTGTGGGCATGTCAGAGCTCTATGAGTCTGCCCCACACACACCCCTATAATCCTGCCCACTTGAGACTTTAAATCCCAAGACATGATGAGATTTGTAATCTCAGTGAGCAGTGACAAACGCTAAACAGGAAGTGATGTCACCGCTTCTCAAATCCCTGATTTGCTAAAACTAGAGAGTGCAAAATATGGTGCACCTGCGCATAGTAGCCAATCAGCTTCTAAATTTAGCTAATTCAATTATGCGTTGGCAAAAACACACCTAGATGCTGGTTGGTCCCATGCAGAACTGCACCAGATTTTGCATGCTTCAGTTTTAGTAAATCAAACCCTATGGGTGTCTGTCAGTGTTCCCTCTCTGTGACTCAGGTTTTGGCTTTCTCCAATGGGGCATTGTACAACAGCTTGCCCTGAGTACCATTAAAGGCAGGTTTCTGCCCTTGGGTCTCTTTTTTCAGTGTTGCTTAGCCACAGATTTTTGATTCACACTTTCATCCAAGTGCTTCATCATGTGGCACCTCCTGTGTGCTCCCCGTTGCCACCATGGGACCTGAACTTGGTTCTCTCAGTCCTCCAGAAGCCTCCCCTTGGGGATATTTGGGGTATTTCCCTGCTTACTTTTTCTTTTTTTCTTGTGGTAATGTTAAAGTGTGGTAAACTTTAGGATTAGTAAATGTAGTTTACTAGTAAATGTAGTTTCATTCAGTAAAGAATATCCAATCACGTGCAAGGAAAAAATCATATTTACTAAGCTCTGGGGAAAATTAGTGAAATTGCACTTGCATAGTGCACAGTCAGGTTGCCTTTAGTAAATCCCCCCTCCAGGTGCAATGAGAGGTAGACTTGCGTGCCTTCAATATTGCAGAGATCACTGAACCTTACAACCCCCTGTTCCTCAAAATCTGGCTTTAATAGCCATGTAGTCCATACCAGGGATGCTAAAGTAGGGTGGTAGAATGGACATTGGGACAGGAGGTCCTCCTAAAGAGTCAATCGCCAGGGAGAATTCATGACCAGCCACACCACTTCAGCATACCATGGACAACTAGGCCAGTTTGAAGCTACCAGATGGACCTCAATACCTTTGGCCTCAAGAGGAGGAAAGGTGTAAATGAGATGATACTGCTTCCACTGTACCACTGTTGCATCCGCCAAGGGGTCCTGTGCTATCATCACAAAGCTCGGTACCTTACTATTGAGGTGGTATGCCAGAAGATCCCCGTCTGGGTCCCCCAGCGAATGCAGATCTGATAAAACACGTCCAGATGTAGGGAACACGTCCCCTGGTCCATTGTCTGGGGACTGAGGTAAGCTGCCTGCCAATTCTCAACACCTGGAATGTGCATGGCGGAGAGAACCAGAATGTGCTGTTCCGCCCAACACAAAATGTATACCTCCAGCACCTCTGCTGCACAGCTTGTTTCATCTTGGTGGTTGACATAGATGATGGCTGTGGCATTGTCTAATTGGCTCTTGACAGAGAGCACCTGGAGAGGATCTGTGCAAGATCGCTTTCCCAGGACAACAACTGGTAGCAGAGCCTCCTCTGGAGTCCAACAATCTAGTGTCGTTCTCGAACCCTGGATACATCCCCAGCAGGACAGGCTGGCATCCATCATGACTACCATTCAGTGGGAGGGGGCTTCCCGATCTGTAGTGGAGGAGACTGGAGCCACTAACAGAGGGAGGCCTTTGTCCACTGGCACAGATGAATCTGGTTGTCCAGGGCAGCGGGAGACTTGTATGACGTTAACAAAAATTTCCCCCTGTAGAACTCTTGTATGAAACTATGCATATGGGAAAGCTTTGAAGACAGACACCATAAGACTCTGAGTCTGCAAGTAAGGAGGGAGGACTGATTGTGGGGCAAGAGTAGTTGAACTGCAGTGTAAAGCTTTTAGAGCTCATCTGCCAGGAGATATACTGTGGCCTGCTTTGAGTCGAGACTCATGCCCATATACTCCATCCTCCTGATCAGGGTCAAGGTAGACTTCTTGAGGTTCATCTGAAGTCCTGCAGGGAGTGCATCATGATCTCCACATTGTTAGAGCGGCCTGGGAGTCTGCTTGCAGGAGCAGGCCAGCCGGATAAACTGTAATGGCAATCCCCTGTTGTCTCAGCAATGCCAGGACTGGGGTCAGTACCTTGGAGAATGCGGAGAGGCCAAGGCCAGCTCAAAAAGGAGTGTCACAAAATGATTATTTACATCCCCCACGACAAAGCAAAGTAATCACCGATGTCTCTCGTAAATGGGAAAGTACTGTACAGATATGCATTCTTGATGTCTATGGATGCCAAAAAATCCCCCTGTTGAAGAGAGGCCACCACTGAACAGATGGATTCGATCTTAAACTTCTGCACCTGCACAAAGCAATTCAAGGCCATAGAGGTCCAACATCAGGCAAACCCCATCCTTTTTTGGAACCATAAAGAAGTTGGAGTAAAAACCCCTGGAACCATTCTGACTCGGGCACACAAACTATCACTCCCTGGTGCAGCAGATTCAGCACCTTCATGCAGAGAGCTTGAAGGCGCAATGGTGGAAGCCAAAGATTGGAGGAAAATAATTTATCTGGTGGATGATAAAGAAGCTCTATCATGTAGCCAGATACAACCAGTTCATGGACCCATTTACATCAAGGTTCATGGGCCCGAGAAGAAGCAAAGATGACCTCCCCATCCTGGAAACGGTGAGGGTAAACCTTCAGACTGAAAAAGACTTGTCCACCGGCTTGGTGGACTTGTGCGTTCAGGAGTGCTTGGCACTACCCCCAGGAGCCTTGAAGGGCTTGGAGCCCTTGTCAGAGGAGCCAGAGGAATGAAAAAGCTTCTTCTGGGTAAAAGAACAGACATTGTTCAATCCCCTTCTTGGCCTGTGAGAGGAAGGTACTCTTGACTCCCGTGAAGCTCTTGATGATGTCAACCATGTTAGCACTGAAGATACATTGTCCCTGGAAATCCACCAAGGCCTTTTTAGAAGTCTGTTCAGCAGACTAGCATGTGAGCCAAAGTACCACTGCTAAGACAGAAAGCTTGGAAGGAACGAAGCAGCATCTAAGAATACTTCAGACCCTTAACCAACTAGTCCACCATATCCATGAACACCTGATCCACTTGTCCACTGGACAAACATAACCGCAAAACCCTGGCCAATTCAGTAAGTGTTTGAGACACTAGGGCTGTGGCCAATACAGGCTACAACGGTGACCCCGCAGTGAGTAGGCGACTGACTCAGCAGTTTGCATAATCCTGCACCAGTATCATGGCTTTTTTCTTCATTTTTTCAGAAGGGCCTTCTCAAAGGGGTAATGCACCGTGAAGCACTTCGGAACCCCAAAGGGATGCTTTGACCATTCCCAATCTTCGTAAATAAACTTATTAAAGTGTGCTAGGTAAGGAAAATCCTTAACGGACCTAGCCAGCTTGTTGGGACACCCGGGGGAAGGGGGGAACAAAAATGCCCCTCCCAGGCCAATTACAGTAGAGAGGGAGGTATGCCAGGGAGGACTCACCACCACTTGATTGTCAAGGGAGCATTGTGGTTGCTAACATGAATGCTGCCTGTGGCTGTGGTCGGTGATTCGGTTGTGGATGCTGCTGTGCCAACCATGCCTCTGAAAGTGCTCCCTCCTGGCCCAAGGACCGCCTCTGTATTCAGCTTAAGAGGGGGATCACCTTTAAGATGGCCGCCGCCACATGGCTACAAGAAAATGACAACCATGCACTTCCCCAGCCAGCTCCCACACAAGTCAGTGGAAAAGTCCACCACAAAATGGCCACCCTTCCTGTCCCCCCAATATGGCCACTGGATCACTGGCCACAGTAAAGCACGTGGCAGCCACAATGCAGCTTCCCAGAACCCTAGAGGGGACCCCCACCATGCAAAACCTGCAGGGACAACTCAGAAGGCCCTCCCTCTCATCCAGGAATGTCACGAAAAGTCAGCCCAAGGACCAGGAAATGAGAGGTAGGAGTAGGGGTAAGGGCCTAGCCAGGGGGGCCAGAGGATATTCTAGAGGCCAGGGGGAGGAGGGGACCCACAGAAGACTGACCACTCCAGGAAACACCCCACACCGTGTCTGGGGAAAGAAGAGAGGGGGCACCTACTTACCGATCCAGCTGAGCATGCGGGTAAGGCTCCCATGACAGATTCTCCTCTCTGCCGAAGTGGAGGGACTGTCAGCCAGGGTAATACTGTGACACCGACTCTGGCTCCTGGTTATATGTGTCCCTGCATGACGTTTAACTTGCTATCCACCCTGGTACAGGATGGGGCTGTTGCAGACAACTTAGCCTGTAGCTAAAGGTATAGTTGCGCTGGTTGGCCAAACTGGGGTAACCACTGGATTTAGATTATCCGGCCCGTCATTTGGCCTGGCAACTCCGCAGGAAAAATCCCAGGGAAAGAGAAAAAAGCTATGGAACCACACCTTACTGCAGGGAATTAGGCCCTTACTCCTGAAACACTAGGCAGAAATAACTGACTTTTCTATAGCAGAGAGCTGAGAGAGGGACTGTCCATAGACATTGCTGTATTCTTTTTTCTGCCTAGTGTCCTCCTCCTGTAGGTGGCACTATAAACCCTATGGTCAAGAATCAGACGAGCTGTGTCCATCAGTGAAAGTAAGAGAAAGTAATATTTTATCAATGGCTTGAGTAAACCCCAAAATACAGAGTACTGTCTGCAGAGGCCCAGACGATTGCATAGAAATTGCCAAAGAGCCGCATTCCAGTCCAATCACCTCACACATTCTATCCAGACACAAAAAGATAATTAAAATAGACATCTGAAATAGTCTGAGTTACAGAGATGAAACATGGGAATGATAATGTTTTGCTGAATATATACAGCTGGGGAGATTTCCCCGTCACATCTTGTCTTGGAGACAACAGGAAGTGGGAGACAAATCTATATAAAGAGAATGAAGTTCCCATCTTACAGCTTTGTCATAGGGACCGTTGTCGTTGTCCCAATTGAAGGTTTTTATCTCACTTCATGCTCTGTTGAGAACAGCAAAAAAGTCTTTACAAACACTTTAATAACGGCATGCAAATTGACTAGTGTGTTCTACTCATTATATGAATAAAGAAATATAGGGAGTGGGCATTCAGGGATTCAATGCCTCTTCAACAATTAGGTTTCTTTGGATGTCCAAGTTTTTTTACAAACCAAAAGGTTATATTTCATTAAGTCTATTTCCACTAATTTGGATACTGTGGGTAAATACAGTTTGAAATTTAAAAAATCCAGCTAGAAGAACACTTATATGAGGGCTGTGGTGAATAACAATGTTAGTATATTTTTAAGTACTACAGTACACTTAATACTGTATGTGTCCTGTGGCATCATGTATTAGGACATCTATTATACAGCATAGTGTCCAAATTAGCAAATACAGTTCAAAACATTTAAAGTCTGTCTTGTCTAAGGAAAGTGAGCCCTGCACAATTGCAAACACAAAAATGTATATTTTTCTCTCATAATGGAAGTCCCTACTTTACCATCTGGGACTTCCCCTTCCCAAACTCTCTTTTCTCTTTTTCGGTTCCATACATTTAACTTTATGGACTAATTGTAGCTAAGAATAAAAAGTGGAGCTAGGAGTTCATAGTGTCTACAACAAAATGGTACCCCTCTTTCTAGCCACAAGGCACAGGGAAATGGATGCAGCCCATACTGAACTAAATCAGTTTATGTAACACTGTATACACACATGGTATGAGCAAAAGACAACACAACTGTGTTATTGATACCTAGATCTGGTTATCCTAAAAAATTGGTGGGCGGAGATTAAGAGGAGGGGTGTAAAGCTCACACTGGGTTCTCCTCTCCCCAGGGATCTTGTTTATGAGTTTTTCAATTTCATGGGTAGAGAGTTAGATATAGAGAATATTTTCTGGCACGTTTAAGTAAAATTAAATTGTATGTACCCCAGAATACGCATCCACATTGGACGATTCCCCACCCCCCCCTCCCATACCACACACACGCACACACCTCTTGTTTTAATAACAAATCTAAAATTGAGTCTCTGTACAATGATCATCAATACAATTAGATGAGTGAGTAGGAAAGTAGGAAAAAAAGCATCAATAACTTGATAGAGGATCTAACCTTTCACTATGCTATCCAAAGCTAAAAACACTACAGCACATGTAAACTCTTTTAGTGTTTTTTGTTTTATGCATATCAGGTAAGCAATAAATAACGGCAAGCTACCTTTTATATTACAATTATGAAATTACTTGCAAGAGAAATATATTTGGTATGAAATTAGCAAGATATTTTATTAGATATATGCACATTCTTTCATGGAGCAATACTAACTTACATCATACCATCTAAACTATTAAATATATTAGCTGCTTTTATATTTTGCTTTTAGGTTTTGTTTTAGGTTTTACTTTTTTAGGCCATTTTCATTACTCTCTAATGTAATATTTGCATTTTATATTGCAAAAGGCATATTGCCCTGTAACAAAAATTACATATATGAACTCATATAACATATGTACTCATGTGGTCTTCAATATTATATTAATTAAATGTTAGACAAAAGGTACACGCAGTAAACAAGGTACTCACCTCAGTGTAGTGTAATTCCTTTTTAGAGAAACCTGTGACCCTCATCGGACGGCAAATCCAATGCAATCGAACTCTGCCTCAAATGAAATCTTACCATAGCCACAAAAATTCATAAAAAGGACCAGGCCCATTAAAAACCCGTACAATTCCCAGAACAGGAAAATTGCCCCTATCTGGCAGTGGAGCAAAAATTTCCCTGACACAGCAGTGAGTTTAATTTAGGATTTGGGGATTGATGCAGCTCACACTGTCAGAGAAACCATTATCCTTTCACCTGAGAAGAGGCTTACCACACATATGAATATTCATGAGAGGGCTGAATACTAACATGTCTATGAGTTGATTGTATACCTGGGACCTTTAAATATCACTGTAAATGCTACCCGAGTGGCATATACATTATTAGCTACATTTATCATAATTTTTCTTGTTCCGTTAAAATCAAATTCTATTATTATTTATTTATGTATTTATTATAAAAATTATATTTTTGCCATGAAACTTTAAACATTAGAATTCAAAAGTTTGTTGCAAGGATAAACTTTTTTTTAGTATATTTGAAAACTTTCCTTAATTGTTTTAATTGCAAATTCTAGTATTGTTTCTACCTCATTTAGTGATTTGTGTGGAGTCTGACATTATCTGGAGATAACTTTTATTTGTATTTCAAGAAAAGTATTTAGTATATTATTCTACAATACATATCTCATCTTTCAGGATACACCAAAGTAATAAAAAGTAGTAACTAAATTTCAAATCTCATCTTTCAGTGTGCTCCATAATAAAATCCCCCAAAAAGGAGTAACATTTTTGTAGATTTAATAAACGTAATAGGCAAAAATATTTTTTTATTGTTGAATACTTCTGTTCGCATATAACCTTGGCAGACAGGAATTGCACTAACTTTGGATTATGCTTACATCAGTTCAGTAATCTGTTCCTTTATTTTGCTTGCTCAGCTTCCTGTAATGCTGCAGAATCCTATTAAGTCTCTCCATTGCTATACTGTATATTCTCATCATCATGACATTAACTGTATGCATATGAATAGAAGTCTGAGCATAGACACTATTAAAAATAACAACTAAACACAAATAGACACGTTCCTTCTTAAATTGTTCATAGAATTGGATAAAGCACATAGTTCAATCCAGTGAATACTTGAGCAATAACATGCTTTATAATATGAAAAGGATTAAAAAATGATTAAAACCTGAAATACACAAATTAATGTTTAAATATTGTCATATTAATCTGCTGATTGAAATGTCTTTACAAAGATTACAGAGCAATTTTTATATAGAATTTGCTGTGGAAACCCTTTAAATAAAAATTTGAAACAAAGATTACAAAGTAACTCATCACTTAGAATAGTAGGTACACAAAAAACATACACATATATCCTTAACCTTCTATTGGTTGAACTGGATGAACTTGTGTCTTTTTTCAACCAGACTATATATATATATATATATATGTATATATATATATATATATGCACACACATACAGCATCTCACAAAAGTGAGTACACCCCTCATATTTTTTGTAAATATTTTATTATATCTTTTCATGCCACAACACTGAAGAAATGACACTTTGCTTCAATGTAAAGTAGTGAGTGTGCAGCTTGTATAACAGTGTAAATTTGCTGTCCCCTCAAAATAACTCAACACACAGCCATTAACCACTTCAATACTGGGCACTTAAACCCCCTTCCTTCCCGGACCAATTTTCAGCTTTCAGCGCTGTTGCAGTTTGAATGACAATTGTGCGGTCATGCGACATTGTACCCATATGAAATTTTTATAATTTTTTTCACACAAATAGAGCTTTCTTTTGGTGGTATTTAATCACCCCTGGGTTTTTATTTTTTGCGCTATAAATTAAAAAAAGACAAAAAATTTTCAAAAACAATGCATTTTTCTGCGTTTCTGTTATAAAATTTTGCAAATAAGTAATTTCTCTTGATAAATTTTGACCAAAAATGATACTGCTACATTTCTTTGGTAAAAATAACCCAAATTGGAGCTTATTTGGTGTTGGCGGACAGACAGATGTGACGGGGACATACAGATGTTTTGTGTATGGTGACAGATGTTTGAGGACTGTGACAGATGTTTGGGGACTGTGACAGATGTTGTGTATGGTGACAGATGTGATTGGGGACATACAGATGTTTTGTTAGTGTAGACAGTGGTATGTGTTGTAGACAGTGTCAGGGGTTTGTAGACA
>BLSH010132803.1:27675-41764 GCA_018402905.1 Glandirana rugosa | reverse complement strand
CCTAATCTCTCGCGTCTGTCACCGTCGTACGGTCGACAAGCGGTATCCAAGCGGTAGTACGAACAGCTGGCATGCTGCCACTGTCTGCGCTCTCTAATCCCCCCCCCCCCGCACGGTGAAGCTGTGGGAGTGACAAGTGAAGCGCAGTGGCGCTGTGACAAGGGGAGAAGTGAGCGCAGGCAGTCAGTGTATTTCCCCCGCTTGCCCCTCTTCTTCTGTCAAGCATCACTGGACAGGGACAGAGCGGCGCTTGCAGAGATCACCACCAATTCTGATTCCTCCTTCCTCCCATTGGCTGCAGCCAGGGACCAATGAAGAGCCAGGATAAGTGCACCATGGGACATGTAGTCCTAGAAGACTATTGGTCAATTTTAATGTGCAGCCCAGCATCACCACCCGGAGAGAGAGAGAGGGAGAGAAAGGAGTCATTGCTGCAAGCGAGAGAGACTGGAGCAGCACGCTGTAAGCCAGGGGACAGAGCGGCTGCGAGGGTACCACCCCTGCAGTGTCAGGTGTCGCTACGGGCAACTGAGAGTGAGAGGACATTTGTTCGGAGGAAGCATTGTTGCTGTGTCACTGGGATTGGTTAGAGGCCCTTGTGGCCATTATCTGTGGTTGTTACTAATTGCAGTGGTGGCACTTTGAAAAAAAATAAGTTGGTTTTGTGTCGCAGTTTGGGCACTTGGGCTCAAAAAGTTTGGCCATCACTGCTATATACAGCGCCTGGCCTCACAAATGCGCTTCTGGAAGAATGGTCAAATATTCCCATAGACACTCCTAAACCTCGTGGACCGCCTTCCCAGAAGAGTTGAAGCTGTTATAGCTGCAAAGGGTGGGCCAACTCAATACTGAACCCTACGGGCTAAGACTGGGGTGCCATTAAAGTTCATGTGTGTGCAAAGGCAGATGTCCCAATACTTTTATCAATATACTGTGTGTATATATATATATGTCATATATACAGTCTCCCATAAAAGCGAGTACACTCCTCACAATTTTGTAAATATTTTATTCTATCTTTTCATGTGACAACACTGAAGAAATGACACTTTGCTACAATGTAAAGCAGTGAGTGTACAGCTTGTATAACAGTGTAAATCTGCTGTCCCCTCAAGATAGCGACATATGCTGGATTTGGGAAGGTGATGCAGAGGCACCAGAAATTGTGCTTAAGTAGTAGCGCCAGATGATAATTTAATTGGGTGTTCTGAACTTTTTATTGTTATGGTTTTTGCTTTTTAAAATTATTTTTGGTAATATTAATTGCCTCTACTTTGCCTCTGAAGGAATATATGGAGAATGCACTCCAGAGAAGGAAAACAGAAAGTTCAGCTAACAACAATGCCCTGAATGTCACTGTGAAGAAGTCTCCTCAATGGAGACACAGACAGCAATAAAAAAAAAGTAAAAAAGGTTCTAACCCTTCTTTACTGTGTCCAAAACTAGAAGAAAAGATGTTGGCTCTTCGCATATATTGTGTTGTTTAGCTTACACTGATTGAACAGCAGGGGGCTCTATTATCCCATTTTGTAATTAGTAACACCACTATCTATATTATTACCTTCCAAAAGATGCAAAATTGTTATTAACATTAGAGAATGTAAAATCATAATTAATTACACTGACAAATACTGCATATCTCTATATGTACTGGTCTGTTAAGATTTACTTGGACAATTGTACATGGGTATTTTTCAGCGTTACAAGATGCCTCTAATAGTGTAATGATTTTAACCTTGTTTTATTACATATTATAATAACCTTATTACAATTATATATTTGTAGCCATGTGATCCCTTGAGAGTGGCTGGTAGTAGTGGTTCACCTTATAGCTGCCCTCAATCACACCATATTTCACACATCCATAGACACTGACCAGGCCGGCTCTTGTTTTTGTTGCTTTATTTAGGGGAAATAACTTGGATGGGGATAAGGGATGACTGTGGGATGCCCAAATAATTATATTACATGAAGTCCATATACACTCCTGTATATGCGCACTTCCCTGCAGACCGTCCCTCTGCAGACTGTTGCTCCTCACAACTCTCCAGCACTCAACTTGCTGACCGTTTCTCCTACTGTTATCTCTCCAGCACTGAACTTAGTAAATCATCACTCTATTACTTCTCTCCAGCACTGCACTTAGTTTGCAGCTTGAAAGGAAATTTATAAAACTTCTCTGTTCCTTTCTCTTCACCACGGCTAGCACATGGCGAGGCCTACACTCAGCAGAACCTCCGGAACACCCATTACAGGCCAAGGATCCCGGGCCCCTGAATGTGTAGCAAAAAATACTTGAGTGCTAGCCGGGACTTTGATGGACTAGAAGTCCCAGCCCATCCCTCTTCCAGGTCCCACCGACCTGCTTTTCCTGAGTGACTCTCCTTTCCCTGAACTAACTCCCAAGGCTCTCAGAGACTATCCACTATTCCTCTCCCAGCCTGCTCCAGCACTTTCTCTTGCAGTACCCAGGGGCTTTCATTCACCAAACCGGTGGATCACTTTAAAGTCTCTCACTGTGCAGCACCTCCGCTGTTCTCCTGTTCCCTGTGCAACTCCAGGAATCACCACCTTTCTGGCTGCACCCAAACCTCCAGGCCCCAAGGTCACCCTCCCCAAACTGGGGTGACCTCCTGGGTAGGGGCCTCCACAGCACCTCTGCTACATCTCCAGACTTCCACCCGACACTTTTCCTCCCAGATTGGGGTAAACCTGAGTATTTAAGGAGGCCTGCCCCCTGCCAATCCTGCTTGGGGATTGGTCAAGGCTCCCTAGAATACTCCAGATGGCTCCACCTATCTCCCAGCTCTCTGACCAGAAACCTTCCCCAGGCTTCTAGAAAGAAATGGGAGGTACTGGTGACCTTATCTGTCAAGTCCACTCAATCATTCCTGAGCCTCTCCCCCCGACCCAGATCAAAACATTCAGGCCTGCACCTACAGTCAGGCCAGACTAAATTTTACCTTACCTAGCAAAAACCTGCTAGAAAAACGCACATACACTATTATACACTACTACATATTTTTTAAACGGTAAGACCCCTTTCACACTGAGGCACTTTACAGGCGCTATTTAGCTAAAAATAGTGGCTGTAAAGCACCTCAAAAATCCCCCCAATCCACCCAAATGTGAAAGTACTGAGCGCTTTCACACTCGGGCGGTGCGCTTGCAGGACGTTACAAAAAGTCCTGCAAGCAGCATCTTTGGAGCGGTGCAGTGAGCGTTGGCACACCGCTCCTCCACCGCCCCTGCCCATTGAAAACAATGGGGCAGCGCTTCTGAAGTGGCTGCACACCGCCTCGGAAACCCGGTGCGCCGGCACTTTTAACCCCTTTTTAACCCCTTGTGGGGTGTTAAAAGCACCGCGCTCCTGCCGCCATAGCGCCGCTATAACAGCGGTAAGTCCACGCTGAAACTAGCGGGGATTTACCGCTACCGCCCCACCGTGAAAGTGGCCTAAATGTTTGGTTAATGTCACAATCACGGCTTTATAAATATATCCCATAGGGTTACTTTGAACTAAACTATGCATAGGGGTTGATATACTATAGCTGGAGAGTGCAAAATCTGGTGCAACTCTGCATAGAAATCAGCTTGCAGGTTTTTTGGTCAAAGCTTATTTGAACAAGCTGAAGTTAGAAGCTGATTGACTACCATCAGTGGCGGCCCGTCCATAGAGGGCGCATGGGCACTGCCCCCCCCCCATCTATGCGTCTGTCCCCCTGATCTACATATCAGGGCACCAGACTATGGATTCCAATGGAGGGGGGAGTGAATTTTTGAAACGTGATTAGAGCCGGAGGCTCTAATAGGCTTCAAAAAAGGGTGGGCAGAGAGCACTGTATCCGGATCCCACCCAATTATGTAACAATAGCAAATTCATTTTGGCTATTTTCACACTAAAGTTCCTCCCCGCCAATCAGGAGGCAGGTTGTGATACCTGTTTCTCGATTGGCCAAAAGTGTCAGGTGAACCTATTGGATGCCTGGTGTTTAGGAGAGGACACATACAGAAAGGACGCACACGGTGGAGGAAGCCACAGACACTGGATCCACTTCTCGCCAGCCGCGGGAGGAGAGGAGGAGAGGAGAGCACAGCCAGCCATGGGAGGAGAGCACAACCCGCCAGCCACGCACGCAGAGGACAGCACAGCCTGCCAGCCATGGTGGCAGGAGAAGAGCACACAGAGGCTGACCTATATACCCTGATCTGTGAGGCTGGCCTGTATACTCTGATCTGTGAGGCTGAGCTATATACCTTGATCTGTGAGGCTGACCTATATACCCTGATCTGTGAGGCTGAGCTATATACCCTGAGTCTGTGAGGCTGATCTATATACTCTGATCTGTGAGGCTGACCTATATACTCTGATCTGTGAGGCTGAGCTATATACCCTGATCTGTGAGGCTGACCTATATGCCTTGATCTGTGAGGCTGAGTTATATACCCTGATATGTGAGGCTGAGCTATATACCCTGATCTGTGAGGCTAAGCTATATACCCTGATCTGTGAGGCTAAGCTACAGTCAGTCCTGATTGTTTTGATTCTGGGCAGAGGAGTGACCCAGGCAGGACTGGAGACTGCAGGAAGCAACACCCCTTTGTTACCCCTCCTCTCTTCTTCATAAAGTTCTGGATAAGGGGATGGGAAGAGGAGGTGAGGCTTTCTGAAGTATGTTAAGGAGCCCTGACCAATCCCCAATCTGGATTGGCAGGGGGCAGGCCTCCTTAAATACTGTGGTCTTCCCAGTGGGGGGAGGAGAAGGTCAGGTGGAAGAGACGGAGATGAAGTAGTGTGGAGGCTGTCAGGACCTGAGGGAGCCCCTAGTCTGGGGTGACCTCGGCCTGGGAGAGCTCGGATGCAGCCAGGAGGAGAGAGAGAGAGATCAGGGAGGAGAGGCACAAGGGCGAGCGGAAGAGGAAAGCAGGAGTGACACAGCCCAAGGGAGTGAGATGCGCAAAACAGATTGGGAAGAAGACAGTCTGGAGAAGGTGCAGGAGGAGATTGGGGCCTGGTGTCATGGACAGTGTGTAGATGGACTGGGAGTTGTAGTCCATTGTGGCTAGCTAGCACCAACTAACTGACTTTGCTACACATGGGGAACCTCAACTACATACCCAGAAAGAGTGGTCCGGAGGCCTGATAAATACCCCAATCTCTATCTAACATCAAACCCGGCTCTTTATAGCAGATGCAGGTGCATCCGGCTATTGATCCCACATCCTGATCTGTGAGGCTGAGCTATATATAGAGTCCACAATGTTCCCCCTTACATCAGAGTACTCTCCGTACATCAGAGTTCTGTGTTCCCCCTTAAATCAGAGTTCCCAGAGCATCTCTTATGTCAGGGTCCCCGGAGTTCTCCCTTACATCAGAGACCACGGAGTTCCCCTTTTCCATCTGAATCTACAGAGTTCCCCTTTTACATCTGAATCCACAGAGTTACGCTTTTACATCTGAACTTGCAGAGTTCCCTTACACTGTAAAGGCGGGACTCTGCAGACTCTGATATAGGGAAGAACTCCGGGGACCCTGACAAAAGGGATGCTCTGGGAAACCTGTTTTAAGGGGGAACACTGAGAGCTCTGATGTATGGAGAGGACTTCTATGTAAGGGGGAACACTGTGTCCTCTGGTGTAAAAGGGAACTTTGATGTAAGGGGTGCTCTGAGAACCCTGGTTTTCCTTAGTGTACTCACTCAGAGGCAGGAGAGAGAAGGGGGGAGAGGGGAGACTTCAGTCACAGACAGGGATGGATGGTGAGCTCACTTGAGCTTGGTTGAATCCCGGACAGGTGGCAACCCTAGTTGGGATGCCATACAGAATTAATACATCTGCAATGCACTGACGTGTGTCATGCCTAAAGTGAGAATGGGACCTTAGTGGCTAATTTACTAATCTCTATTTTAAAAATACAAGGACTGCATAATGAAAGCACAAGCACATAAATGGATAAAACACCTCAATAGAATCTCAAAATATATGCTTGAAGAAAATGCACGTTACTTTCCCTTTAAGAGCCAGTCCCCTTTATAACTAATCTGTATCTGAAGTGGATGCTGGAGGGCTTTATCAACAACTAATGTCTTATGGTGCTTTTGTTCCTGGCTCTACCTACAGTATGTATATCAGACATTAGAAAGAAGCATCCCTATTGATTGGTATTTACTATTCATTAGCAACAATGCTATGGAAAGAACAGGGGAACAAGTAAGCCCACTGGCACCCTCCCAAATTTTAAATTGTTTGGGCTTATTCTTTAACATCAGAAGATACTATAAGACCTGAAGGGGTTGTGTATAATAGTTTCACATATGCAACTGTTGCATAGAGCATAGGAGATTGATCTTTCTTTTGAATTTATCAGAAATCTGTTTTTCTATTGGCATCCGTATGACAATCACTAGAAATCTGGAACTTTCAATTTTTAATCAATCTTATATTTACAAGATAAGAGATTCCAAATATTCTGGTGCAATAACTCCAGGATATAAGGTTGTACAAGTCACTAAGTCATCACCATAATGGACATTGAATTATAGTTCATTAGTTCGCATTATAATTAGTCTAATAATAGTACACCTTACGCTATAAAATTAATATATTTTCCCCGGTATTGCTCAAAGTTATCATTTATGCAGTTATTAAACTGTATTGATCCACAATGAGCAGTTTGTAACCTAAGTGTCTGATAAGAAGCAGTGTTGTAACATCGGCACAACAGAGACATCAAAGAGATTTCAAGGTTTCAATGGTGAATTAGGAAGCCTTTCATTGGCGTGCGCAGCCTATTGCATTAGGGTGTGCACCAGAAAACGCAAACAAACATGAGTGACTGTGCATATATGTCAGAAGGGCAGGAGACGGTGTTAGTAGGGCAGAGATAGGTGTCAGTAGCTTATTTTTATTTTATTTTATTTGTTTTTTACAATTTTGGTTTTTTTTACTATTTTTTTTACAATTATTATACGTTTATATATTTTTTTTACATTATATGTTATTATTTTTTTACAATTTATTTTAGGAGCCCTGCTGGGGGGCTTTGATGAAATATCAGGCGTCTAAACAAACCCCTGATGTCTCACTTTTGAGACAGAAAAAGAGACTGAGGACAGAGATTCCCCCGTCCCTTTCTCTGCAGCCAGGCAGCAAGGAGAATCTGTACAGTACAAGGTGATTAGGGTGTGCCCAGGCACACCTTCCACCCTATGTGCGCACGCCTATGAAGCCTTTTGATTCCCCCCTTCCACTTTACTACTATATGCCAATAGCCCATAGAAAGCAGATACGTTTCTTTCAGGTCACAGTGGGTCACTCACACTCCAACTTCTCCATTCACTAAAGTTTTGTATTTTTTTCTATGGCAAATGAAAGGTGCTCTGTGATTGGAGAAGGAGAGAATGAATGTCACAATCTCCTCTCCCCTTACCAATCACAGAGTACCTTGCAGAGTGCAGTGGCCCTGGATGCCTGTGGCCTGACATGCAGAGTAGCAGTTTAATTTTCTAGTGTGTTGCAGATACAAGCAGCTTAAACACTTCACCCTTGGAAGGATTTCCCACTGTAGGACCAGAGCACTTTTTGCGATTCGGCACAGCGTCGCTTTAACTGACATTTGCGCGGTTGTGCGATATACCCAAACAAAATTTGCGTACTTTTTTTCCCACAAATAGAGCTTTCTTTTGGTGGTATTTAGTCACCTTTGCATCATTTCTGGTCGCTGCTATAATCAAAAAAAGAGCGACAATTTTGCAAAAAAAACAATATTTCTTACTTTTTGCTAAAATACAAATCCAAAAAAAAAAAAATGTATTCATTGGTTTTGGCCGATTCATATTCTTCCTCATATTTTTGGTAAAAAAAAAATCGCAATCAGAGATTATTGATTGGTTTCCGCAAAAGTTACCGCATTTATAAACCATGAGAATTTATTTCTGGTGTTTTAAATATTTTTTTTTTTTACTAGTAATGGCGGCGATCTGCGATTTTTATCGGGACTTTGATATTGGGGTAGACATGTCGGACATTTTTTACACTTTTTTGGGACCAATGACATTTATACAGCGATCAGAAATGTAAATATCCACCGACTACTGTATAAATGTCATTGGCAGTGAAGGGGTTAACTGTGTTCCCTAGGAGTGTTCTAACTGTGAGGGGACTGGGCTGTCAGGGGCATACGAGATCTAACTGATCCCAGTGACAGGGATCAGTAGATCTCTTACATGCCGCCTGACAGAACGGGGAACCGCCAGGTTACCCCGTTCTTTCCCTCTGGCAGATCATTGCGGCTCGCCGGCTGACATGGGGTCCGCCCGAGCCACGGGCACACTCCTCCAAAGTGCGGCGGGCACGAGAGAGCGCCCTGGCGGTGCGCTCTCGTCCCCTAGCTGCGCATGCGTCACATTGCCGCAGTAAATGTGCATTAGCCGGTCGGGAACCGGTTAAAGGATAAATTCACCTTTTCATGCAGAATTTCACTTTTCCAATGCCATTTCCGGCCCAGCCACCCCATTGTGCTTTTCTCTCACTTACCTCATCCACAGAAGATTTAAAATGTTGTCAGTTTATTTGTATTTTTGAAAAGAGTTTCAGATTCCATAACCTACTCGGCTTTCACTTCCTGTAGATCGTTCCTCAGCATTCACTTCCTGTAGGCCATCTCCCAGAAGCCTTCACTTCGCTTGTTGCATCACAGAAGAGGGTGTGATTGGGTGTTCACCACTCTGAACCACACCTCCTTCATTACAATATCACCTTCCACCCTTTTCCTATCAGTGGCGGCTAATGCTCAATATTTTGGGGGGGCAACAAACAAACCTGCCCCCCTCACTCGCACATACCGCCACCACCCCAACCCCTCTCCTCCATGCACAGGCTGCCCTGGGTACTCACACTGCTCCCTGCTCTCTGCACCGGCTCCCGCTCATCCTCCCACCTGCAATCAGGGCAATCCGTCCACTCCATCTGCATCCATCCGCTCCGTCTCTTCCCTCCCGGGCAGCTCTCGTTACAGGCGTTGCTTCTCCTCCCAGCCGAACAGGAAGTGGGTCCTGAGACCCAATTTGCCGAGAGTCCTAAGACTCCCTGGCCAATCGGGTCTCAGGACCGGCTTCCTGATTGGCCGGCAGGAAAAGCAGGAAGACATTGGTGAATATTAATTTGCTATTCTCACACAACTGGGTGGGCTGAGGGCACAGTGTTCTGTGTTCCGAGCCCTCCCTTTTTTGAAGCCAATTAGAGCTTCAGGCTCTAATCATGTGCTTAAAAAAAACCCA
The DNA here is from genome assembly GCA_018402905.1 of Glandirana rugosa. Lineage (NCBI taxonomy): Eukaryota > Metazoa > Chordata > Amphibia > Anura > Ranidae > Glandirana > Glandirana rugosa. Next base: position 32,486 of record BLSH010132803.1, on the reverse strand, counting down.
TTGAAATCCATGCATCCGGCACCCTGCATGTTGATTTGGGGCCGGGAGCATGGATTAGGGGGGCGGTACCCCTGCGCCCCTAATGGAGCGGCTGCCACTGCTTCCTATACAATCTGATTGTACAATCTCATTTAGATCCCTCATTAGCTATGTAGTACAAAGACCTGTCTGATTGGATACAAATTGAATTGATTGGTCAGGTGTGTCCTCATTTTCAACAGTTCTGGTAAATCTAGGAAATTGTAAGGAGATTGTACAATCAGATTGCATAAGTGTATGGCTGTCTTTATACAGTACATAGGAGTCAGTGGACGAAGAGTTGTCAGTCATGTTTTTTTTGGGTGTTTTGGAGCATTTTCAATCGTCACCCATAGGGCAGCCCATTCACTTTAATGGACTGCCCTACACGCACCAATTGCCCCAGAGAAGCTCCAGAACTATTTTTGGAACGGCGCATGGTGTGTTACTGCAGTTTTTGGTGCATTTGCCGCACTTGTGTAGCCTTTAACATGTAATGACAATACAAGCACGATGCACATTTGCATGAAACTTAATTTCTGAAACGCATGGCAAGGTGAACATTTTCTGTGTGGTTTGTCATGCATTTGGAAACACACAGAAGGGAATGGAGCCTCATTGTCCGTGTGTAAATGCACCAATTTCACTTTCAGGTACCATTCACACCTAAAATAGTGGGAGCACATGTTTTTTGGCTCCTTTTTCCAGTGACACACATAAGGTAGCCCATTGACTTCAATGGGCTACACTTGGCAAAGTAGCTCATGGGACATTTTGGCCTGGTGATTACTGCACTTGCCACCTGTTTTGTCATGTGGCAAAATATGTGTATACTTCTCTGTTTGGTGTGCCATTAACAATTAATGACACTGAAAGCACAGCTAGGTAGTTTTAGGTGTATACATGTGGCCATACACTATACAATCTGATTGTACAATCTCTGTACAGTCTCCTTTAGATTTACCAAGACTATATAATAGGAGGACACACCATCAATCCAATCACTCTGTATCCAATCAAGCAGGCAGAGAGTTTAGTATGCAGCATGAGCCCATCTGAAGGAACTGTGGGCAAGCCAGGCAAATGCACACGTGGAGAAACACAGGAGTGCTGTGGAAACGTAGTTGATGGGTGAAGGTTCGCTAATGAGGTCAGCTGGTAAACTCCTCCCTGTGTCTTACTGGTTTCTCTGTCACTGTCTGCATTCCAGGGAGTCTCTGAAACTTTCTAGGAAATATAGCAAGGGCTAAGGTAAAGCCTTGTTCTCAAAATAAAAGAAAGCTCGCCCAATTGCTCTCCTAAACTCAGACTACAAAATATTCACGAAAATCCTCGCCAATAGATTGTCTTCTATGCTACCATATCTGATACACAAGCACCAAGTGGGATTCGTCCCAACAACACACGCAGGTGACAATACAAGAAGGACGATTGACCTTATTGACCTCCTGTCCAAGACCAAAAATTCAGCCATTGTCTTGAGTTTAGATGCCCAAAAGGCTTTTGATCGCCTAAGTTGGCCATTCATGTTCGCAGTTTTACAGCAGTATGGCTTTTCAGGTTCCTTTATTAGGACATTACAGGCATTATATTCAACACCCACCTCTCAAGTACAACTATCTTCCCACCTGTCGCAGTCGTTCCCTCTAGGGAATGGTACCAGACAGGGCTGTCCCCTGTCACCCTTACTTTTTATTCTCAGTATGGAACCTTTGGCTGTAGCTATAAGATCCCAAACAGACATTCGGGGGTGAGGCTGCGACAACGAGAATACAAGTTATCACTTTTCGCTGACGACATTTTGTTGACTTTAACACATCCCCATACTTCCCTCCCCTCTTTGCATAAACTTTTGACATCCTTTAGCTCTATCTCTGGATTTAAGATCAACCCTTCCAAGACAGAAGCCCTACCCATTAATATACCACAGGCCCAACTGGACCCCTTACAGACAAAATTCAAATACCACTGGTGCACTCATTCACTCAAATACTTAGGTATACATCTTACCCCCTCTTACTCTACACTATATCTAGCAAACTTTCCGCCCCTCTTTGCTGACATCAACCGCCTATTAACTCAATGGTCGGCTCTCCCACTTTCTTTACTTGGGAGAGTTAATGTTCTAAAAATGTCAATCCTTCCCAAATTACTCTATCTATACGAAACACTTCCTGTATCAGTCCCACTGTCTCAACTTAAAGCACTTCAAAGGAAATGTATGTGCTTCATATGGAATAACGCCTCCCATCGTATCGCAGCTTCCGTAGTTATGGCCCTTAAACATAGAGGAGGATTGGGAGCCCCAGATCTAATTAAATATTATTATGCATCACATTTAAGGGCACTTACATCATGGACATCCAGAAAAGCCCCAAGCAGATGGGCTGAAATCGAAATGAGTATTACCACCCCTGTGCACCCATGTTATATGCTCTGGCCTTCATCAGATAAACACTTACCTTAATTAAAAACATTATGCCTAGGGCCCATGCTCTTTACCCTATCAATTTGGAACCAATGCTCAAAACGTTTTACTCTTTCTTCCCCTTGTCCACCCCTCACAAATGTCCTCTTCAACCCAGATATCCCAGGCAGCCTATCCTATGACCGAATGCTACCATGGACTAAAGCAGGGATTTTTCAATTGCGTCATCTAGTCAATCCAATATCGCTTGGGCTGCTGTCTTTTTCGGAACTACAAACTAAATATAAAATCCCTAATACACATATTTTCTCTTATTTACAAATCAAGCACTTTTTCTCCTATAAATCCCCATCTTTAACCCTAATTAAACCCACTGACTTTGAACAATTATGTGCCAAGGGCCCATGTGAACCCCAACAGATTTCATCCATCTATAAAATACTTCATGAAAACATCCCAATAACTAATACAACTCATAACTATATGAAGAAATTGGAATTTTTTTTTGGGAAGGCCCATATCTCTGGTAGACTGGGGTAAAATCTGGGATTCGACTTCCAAAGTTTCTAGATGTGTGGTTCACAAGGAAACAGCAGTTAAGATACTTTATTTCTGGTATAGAACCCCGCATATACTTCATGCACGTCACCCGGAGACGTCAAATCTCTGTTGGAGATGCGACAAAGACATAGGTACTCATTTTCACATATTTTGGGAATGTCCTCCCATACAACCATTCTAGATTCAGATCCAAGAGGTGCTGCACACACTATTCCACACCACTGTCCCTCTAAACCCTCTACATTACCTATTAGGTCTCCCAATAACAGATTTCAATAAGACCGCAAGGAAGCTCACATCTTACATCTTATTAGCAGCAAAAAGGGTTATACCTAGATGCTGGCTTTCTACTTCTCCCCCATCTTTTACTCAGTTTCTTTCCACTCTGGCGGAAATACGCAGGATGGAACATCTGACTGCAATGGTCGACGATTCTATGGCACGTTTCTCTAAGATTTTGGAGGTGTGGGATACATCTCAATATTCTTCGGAGTCATATCGCCCACTAATATAGGAGTACAATAAGCATACCTTAAAACTCTATGATGTTCTGGTTGTAGCTCTTCACAGACCTTGGTGCTTCTTCCTAAGACTTATTTCTGAGCAATACGAGCTATATTGTCTCTGTTATTTTTGTTTCTAAATATATAGTTTGGTACGTTATGTTCTCTTCATTTGTTCTGCTGGTATATTATATCTGAGCAACTGAATTCTAGATTTGACTCTGCTATTGAAATTTACCAGTCCGTTGGCGTGTTTTCTATTTCCATTATTTTTTCCACATAGGATTGTTATCTTCATATTGATATATGGGAAAAATGTATGCACGTCTGTATTGTTTTATTCTTGAAAATACTATAAATAAACAATTTAAAAAAAATAAATAAAAGAAAGCTTGTATTTTTCTTCAACTAAGGTACAGAAGTGAACTTAGCCTTTAATATAGTTTGAAAGAAATTTTAACACATAAAAAACTGCATGACTGCAAAACAAAAATGATAGAAATGGTTTCAAATTATTCTTTATACAACCACATGGAAAGCACAGCAATTGTGCACAAATACATGTATGTGCAAATAAAAAAGTCCCTTTTTCTGTCCTTTTTCACACACGTTTCACACACATACTGATGAACTTTAAGTAACTGCTATAATCCTTGTCTTATCACATAAAAACAGACTGACTGAAATGAGAGGTCTGATAACATTGCTGATAATAGGTTGAACATGGCATTCCTGTATTTAATGGCTGACTTTTATGAGACTTTTGCTAAAGCTGAACTCCATGGAAATGTGAACATTACTATTGCAGTGGGTCTCCCCCTGTACTTTTATAAAATTATACAAATTCTTATTGTGGGTTACTGCACCATGAAATGGTAGAATCTTCCCCCACCTACTCTATTTTGACTGGGATTGTAACAATTAGTGCTTTATATGTGCAGGAACAAATCCTTTCAAGAGCCTGGGACCTTTGCAATTATTTGAGCTGTGAGCACTTTCCCCAGAAAAGCGTCAGCAAAACGAATGCGGTGGGGAGTGGAAGGAGTGACAGCCTCTGCATTCCCCTAGCTATTGCTTGCCTAGGGAAATTGCTCACAGCCGAGACAACCTGCAGTTATGAATCAACCGTCTCCTTCATATCTGTTGTTGGATCAGCCGTGGTAGGAGGGGAGATCAGACCTCATAATTGGGTTAGTAAACACTTAGAAACAGAGGACAAAGTACTACATATACTTTGTCCTATACAGAATCTTAAAAAAAAATGATAACGCTAGATCTTTAGACTTTAATCAATCAGTGTT
>BLSH010132785.1:265604-282829 GCA_018402905.1 Glandirana rugosa | reverse complement strand
GAGGAAGTTAAAATAACACTTTGTGAGCAAATCAGATCAGACAAGTGTGAGAGCAATTTTAAAACATGGTGGCACTGGCACATAAAAAAAAAGCATTATATGTATTTAATTAAAGCATTTTGTGTAGATATATATATAATGCTTAAAATGAAATACATATAATGCTTTCTATTTATGTGCCAGTGCCACCGTGTCCCTTGCCTGCTCATCCTGAAATACCCGTGTGTTCTTAACTAGAACCTTACCTCTCTCTCCACTGGCGCCGCTGAATGAAAGTGGGGAGAGGAGAGAGAGGGCGGAGTGCAGCTGCATATCACTCCGCCGGCGCGGGAGCCGGCACTATAGACTGAGCAGCGGCTAATGCGGCTCTATACCTCCGCAGCGGAGGTATAGAGAGGAGCGCACCCGGCGTATAAGACGACCCCCCCACTTGGAGGCATGTTTTTCAGGGGGAAAAAGTCGTCTTATACGCCGGCAAATACGGTATACCATATCGGGAGCACTTTCCCCCCTTCCCTCCTGATCACATTACTTCATTAACATGAACTAATTATCTAATCCTTTAACCAGCCTAGGTGATCTTCAAGGCCAGACATGTGGTCTATTAGGTCAGAAGGCCAGAGCTGAGTCAATTAGCACAACAATGGATGAAAAGACTTAAAAGTCACAGTAGACTTACAATACACAAATTATAGCAGACAGGTGGCTTGCAAATTACATCAATGTCTGCTATGAGTCCAATTGTGAAATAGTCACTATTAGTAGTGAGGCCTTTAACATGGATCCCAGAGTCTGTATGTCTTGGGGAGACATGGCCTGGAATCCAAACGTTACTTCAAGGGTCCCAAGGCATGCACCTCACAAGGAGTAGTGTTCCCTTAAAAGTCAGGTCCATAATCAATGGGTAAGAAGCTAGCGTTCAGTCCCCTCCAAAAACCTCTGTCCTGGGTGAGTCTGTCACACCGGCAATCAACCTGAGAGGGCCAATCAATGTTCTGTATCACTCAAACCTAATTGTAAAGGGATTTTCAACTGTAGATGCAGCTTACATTTACCTCTATGTTGGCACCTTTCATATGCAGCCCCAAGGTGTAAAAAATTTCAAATAATTATAAAGTATGAAAGGTCTTTTTAGCTCTCTAAACCACCAATTCAATGGCGGTTGTAGATAATGCAAAAGCCTATATATTTAGTAAGCTCAGCACCATCTAGTGGCCATAAAATATAAATCACTCAAATTCACATCATTGCAGGAAGCCCACCAAAACAATGGCTACTGTGTTACATTAATCACACTTATAATGGGTGATCCCGGCTCCTTACAGCCACCTAGTGTTTAAAGATTGAATTGAAGATTACTAAAATGGAATAATTAAGCTAATGTAGATTTGTACATTGATAAAGATTAAAAATATAGAGTACTTAATAAAAAATTTAAAAAGAATTTAAAAAAAAATCTATAACTGGAGAGTGGGGCAGCCCCGAATCAAAAATGATCACCGTTCCATATTGACTACCAGTTTACACTGACCTATATCCTGAAATCAACTGCTGTTTATAAAACAATTAATATCCCATCCAATGTTTAATCCTAATGGGGAGTAGGTTCTTAAAAGATATATCCAACTTGTTTTGGCTTGTGAACAAGTTCTTGGCATTCGCTCCCCTCCAATGGGTGAAAAACTTCTCCAGAGCAAAGGACTGTGTACCTGATGGGTCCCTGTTATGTTTTTGGTCATAGTCTTTAGATACACTATGACCAGGGAAACCTTTTTTGATGTTAGAGATATATTCCCCCCAGTCTAACCGCCAAGGGTCGTGTGGTCCTGCCCACATAATCCAGCCCACAAGGCCATTTTATGAGGTAGACCACATGCCGAGTGGTACAGGTGATGCATGATTGAATCTCATACAATCTACCTGTCCGGGAGTAGGTGAAAAACTCCACTTTTCTACCTCTCAATGCATATTGATCTCACAAGCTCTACAATTTTTGCAGAAGTAATACCCCTTCGTCTCAGCAAAGAACTGTGGTTTTGAGGGGGGGTCTGGCACATTCAGTGCTATTTTATTCCTAAGGTTACCTGCACTCCTAAAAATCACTCCTGGTTGTTCTGGGAGCAGTGGGCCCAAGACCCGGTCTCCCTTGAGAACCGGCCAGTGTTTCGTTAATATCCTTTTTACAGCTGAGTGTTGGTTGGAAAAGGTGGTGAAAAATGATAAATTCATGTCCTTGTCAGGGCCCCCCATGGCAGTCCTATCCGCAATTAAGCTATGCCCCCACCTCTTTAATGATGTCATCTATGGCCGTTTCATTGTAGCCTTTCTCAATAAACTATGTTTTCAATATTTTTGCCTCATTGAGGAAGTCAGTCATATGAGTGCAGTTCCTCCTAATGCGTAAGAACTGCCCCTTAGGGACTGCTGCCAAACATGAAGGGCGGTGGCAAGAGTCTACAGGTATATAGCTATTCCTGTCAGTACTCTTGAAAAAATACTTGTAACAAGGCAGTTATCAACAACTTTAATGCGTAAGTCCAAAAAGTGGATGGACGTAGTGCTGATTTCATAACTCAACGCTATGCCCCTGTTAATAGCATTGAGATCATTGAGAAAGGCGATGACTGAATCCTCATTCCCCTCCCAGATGTAGAGGATGTCATCAATAAAATGCCGCCACACAACTAGTTCCTGCATTTTGTTGTTCCATACTACATCCTCCTCCCATTTTGCCATGAACACATTTGCCATGCTAGGAGCGAATTTGGCCTCCATGGCTACTCCCTTTTTTTGAAGGTAGGAGGTTTGGCACCAGAAATAGTTGTGTGACATGGCATACTGTAATAGATCCAAAATAAATTGTTTCTGTATACAGGGTAAGTCTGATTTTTGAGTCAGGAAATACTCCACGGCCTCTGGTCCCAAGTCATGGGAAATAGCCGTATATAATGAGGCCACATCAGCCGTAACTAAGGGATACCCAGGTTCCCATTTGATGTTATTTAACATGTTAATAACATGCTTGGTATCCCGTAAGTATGAAGGTGTGCCCATCACCAGTGGTTGTAGAAAATAATCAATGTATTTTCCAGCCTTTGAGGTGACCGACTCTATCCCACTGATGATGGACCGACCTGGGGGTGCTATCAAGCTTTTGTGAATCTTTGGCACACAGTACATGATGGGTAATCTGGGAGCCAAAAGAACCAAGAACTCACTCTCCTTCTTATTTAGGACATGTAGACTAATTCCCTCTTGCACCAGTGATTTTAGCACACGCTTATATTTGTGTCCTGGGTCAAATGACAGTGGGGCATAAGTATCTATATCAGACAGGATTTTGTTCAATTCATGATAATGATAATATGAGGATTGTATGGGTGGTTAGGTCTCTCCTGATTTTCATCATCTCGTAAGTTTCTTAAGGGGGCATATCTATTAACCCCCCCCCATTGTGATTGCCCTTATATTGTTCATGGTTCTGCGCTCCCCCTTTAGGGTGAGGTTGGTTATGATTTTCATATGCATAATCCACACGCTGCCTAGTGTGGTAAGCATTTTCATTATGTGACGTGGGACTGTGTTGAACCAAAGGTTGTTGTACTGATCCTACACATTCCCTAGGGCCTCTCTTTCTATTGTTAGGCTGAGTGGAGTTAGGGATAACCCCCCCCCCCCATTTTTCCTCGTCTTAGGGAAGCTTGATATATCCCTTTGGCCACATCCCATCCCCTCACTGGTTGAGTCAGTATGGGGTAAGGATTAGTATCAGGATTGGTGGTCAGAAGGGCAGATGCCGTGGTCGGGGCAACCACATCAGTCTGCCATCTGAACACCATTTTCTCCTTGTAGTCCCTATTATATTTTTTTTGCTTTTTATTTTTTTGCTCAAGTTCTTCCTTATCCAATGCTGTTTTTAAAGCTTCTGATTTTGTCTGGTATTCTGGGTCATTCTTACAAGGGACCAATTCGGCTTTGATCTCATTAATTTCTTTATCCAAAGTGCAAAGTTTTTATTGCTTCCTATCTACCATGCATTTAATAAGACCTATACCTGCATTGTTGAAGAATTTAAACCACTCTTCAAGTTCATCATCACCATTGTGGGGGGCAACCTCCCACCTTAAGCTACGGGGTACCATATCGTCCTTGACATACTACTCCAAGAACACTATGTCCCACCGCCTGTGGGTTTCTGTTATCATGAGGTTTTTTAATCTCAAAAACTGACCATTACGGTCATCATTAACTACACATGTTTCATTAAACACACCACCTGTACCCAATCTATATTGGGCCCTAAATTCAAATGTCCATATTTAGAAAAACAGATGGATGGTGCTCGCCCCAGTGGGCTTTGATGCAGCAGATAGGTTGTGTATTATACAAATAGTGTCTCTTATTGCTATTTAACCACTTCAGCCCGGTAGCATTTCCCCCTTTATGACCAGAGCGCGTTTTGCGATTCGGCACCGCGTCGCTTTAACTGACAATTGTCGTGCGACGTTGTACCCAAACTAAATTGACGTCCTTTTTTTCCCCACAAATAGAGATTTCTTTTGGTGGTATTTTATCACCTCTGTGTAACTTCTGATCACCGCTATAAACAAATAAAGAGTGACAATTTTGAAAAAACACAATATTTATTGCTTTTTGCTAAAATACATATCCTAAAAAAATATTTAAAAAAAAACACATTTATTCATCAGTTTTGGCTGATATATATATACTTCCTCATATTTTTGGTAAAAAAAAATTGCAATCACCATTTATTGATTGGTTTGCGCAAAAGGTGCCACGTTTACATACGATGAGAATTAATTTATGGGATCATTGGCATTTATACAGCGATCAGTGCTATGAAAATGCACTGATTACTGTGTAAATGTCACTGGCAGGGAAGGGGTTAACACTGGGGGGCGATCAAAGGGTTAACTGTGTTTGCTGGGATGATTTACTAACTGTATTGGGGATAGGCTGAGTGGGGGAGTAGAGTGAATGGTAATCCCATATACAGGGAGCCTGTGATCACACTCCTTCCCCCTTGTCAGAACGGAGATCCGTGTGTTTACGGGGGAGCGATCGCAGGTAGCCGGCAGACATCGAGTCCACCCTACCCGCTCCCAGGCTCCCCTTCTACACATTGAGCCGCTCCCCCTCTACACATTTGACGGCGGTTTGCGATATCGAGCCAAGTTACCGCCGTCAATCCATGGCGGGCGTTTGGCAACTGGTTAAGGGGACACGTCTCTGGTACCTATACTGCTTTATCTCTCATTAGGATTAAAGGTATTATAGGCCAGCCTGGGTTCTCCCTTTTAGCAGTAGTATTATTGACGGTAACTAATGACCCTTTCAGGAATTCATTTGCATATTGTCTGTTACCTTGTATAATTGGTATAATTTATCTGTAATTGCTAATTGTCATTTAACTGCTCTAAGAGCGCATACTAGCCTATTATGTGACACTTACCAGCATTGGAAGCCTGCACTGTCCCCACAGTAGGAAGCGCCATCTTCGCCCCTCTTCCTTCTGTGATTTGCTGGAGCCGTGTGACATCACTCCCGCGCATGCGCACGGGAGCCGCCAATCTGAAGTCCATGGAATCCACATTTAAGCAATGCTTTAATTAATCAGGGCATGGAGACGGAATGGCAACAGTCTACAAGGCTCATACAATGTTTAATCATTATGATACAGTCAGAGCCATAGATCATTTTTTGTCCTGGGAAGGGGGGGGGGTCAGCAGCAGGTACCAAGTGGTGAAGTGGGGGGATCCAAGCAGCGCTGTGTGGGTCTATGGGGCGTGGCTCCATCGACCCACACAGCACAGGAGTGAGCATGCACTGTGTGCCCCGTAGCAAGCAGGGTTGTCATTAAGATTTCACTGACACCCACTGTAGATTACAAGGGCAGTGTAATTTGAATGTGGTGCAAGATCAGGGCCACCTTTCATAATGATTGGACCCTGGGCAAACATTTTCTTCGCCCCCCCCCCCCCATTCACATCATGACTGCTCACTGATTGATTGCTGATTGGTTGCTGGAGGTTAAAGCTCATCATTACCACTCACTGATTGGTTGCTGGAGGTTACAGCACATCATCTCACTGCCTGCACACCATGGACTGGGGAGGTGGGGAACTCACCAATAGACTGAAAAGTCTCCTAGAACGTGTTATTAGCAATGAGCAGAGCACAAACACCTATGAAAGTAGGGACTGCAGTGTGTGAGAAAGAGGCCTTCATGGTGAAAGATCTACTTTAAACCAGTGCAGCTTGTTCTGACTCTCATACACTCCATTTGTTGTGTGGATGTATAGCTTGGTTTGAGACTGCATCCCAGTGATGGCCAACCGATGAGGTTTTCAGTGCCTCAACTGCAGCCCCTGACACACCAAAGGGTTGTGCATATAATTTACTGCCAGACATACTACGTGAGATGGTCAGAGACTGCAGGCGTACAATAGATGGTCAGAAACTGCAGGCGTACTACAGGAGATGGTCAGAGACTGCAGACGTACTACAGGAGATGGTAAGAGATTGCAGACATAGTACAGGAGATGGTCAGAGACTGCAGACATAGTACAGGAGATGGTCAGAGACAGCAGACATAGTACAGGAGATGGTCAGAGACTGCAGACATAGTACAGGAGATGGTCAGAGACCTCAGACATAGTACAGGAGAGGGTCAGAGACTGTAGGTGTACTACAGGAGATGGTCAGAGACTGCAAACTACTACAGGAGATGGTCAGAGACTGCAGGCTACAAGAGAGGGTCAGAGACTGCAGGCGTACTACAACAGATGGTCAGAGACTGCAGACATACTACAGGAGATGGTCAGAGACTGCAGGCATACAAGAGATTGTCAGAGACTGCAGGCGTACTACAGGAGATGGTCAGAGACTGCAGACATACTGGAGGAGATGATCAGAGACTGCAGTTGTAGTACAGGAGATGGTCAGAGAACATCCATGTACTGTCTTATCTCCTATCCCTGTACATTGTCTGCCGAACACTCACAATGGTTCTTCCTGATCACCATAACAGATGCTGTCGGTGTCCCCCCACACCACATATGTCATTTACTTACTGTGTGACAGGTTCCAGACTTTCAGCATGGGCTGTACCTCTCCTCCCCACTGATCACAGGTCTGGTTGTTAGAGGGTGGAGTGATTGGCTGTTAGGGGGATGTGGAGGTCACATGATGGCAGGTCAGGCAGTGGTTGGTTGGGGATTGGAAGAAATGACGGAGCACCAAGCCAGGAACCAAGCCGCACAGCTGTAGTCCAACTCTACCCCAGTAGTATTTGGCCGCCATCTTATTTACGGGCAGCGCAGGTGCAAGGGGCAGCTGCTTTGTGCCCCTCAACAATGACTGGGGCTGGGCCCAGGGCAGCTGCTTCTTTTGCCCCACTTTAAAGACAGCCTTGTGAGGGAGATGCGTTGCAGGTTTTCTGTAACACATCCTAGTATGAACCAGGGCTTATTATTGCCTTTTCAACACAATTAAAAAGGGCCAGGGCACTAAGGGCAGCAAACAGTCCAGCCTGGCTCTTGCAGCAATGTTGTTGTTAGAAAACAAGAGAAAAAGGAAGGCGCACGCACCTAGTGCATTACCAAAAACATATTTATTAAAATTGATAGCAAGAGAGGGTACTCACAAAATGGTGGGTGCACAACCTGTGCAGACTATGACAGAGTAAAAGCTGACGCATTTCGGGGGCGCACCCCCTTCTTCAGAGCTTTGCTACCCTGGACTGTCAGACCCAAGGATCAGCTTTTACTCTGTCATAGTCTGCACAGGTTGTGCACCCACCATTTTGTGAGTATCCTCTCTTGCTATCAATTTTAATAAAATTGTTTTTGGTAATGCACTAGGTGCGTGCGCCTTCCTTTTTCTCTTGTTTTCTAGTCGCTTTCGGATCTCCCCGTCCGAGGAGGGCTGCACACATCAATTCATTCACCTTCGCCCAGTCGGTAGTCTGCCACACAAGAGGACTTACCAGCGTGGGATATTCTCACTTTCTTTTTGTATGTGTTAGCAATGTTGTTGTGCCTGGCAAACCTTCAGCCCTTTGGCTCTGCAGTCAGCACTACAACATAGCTGACAGAGCCAGGCTGGACTGTCAGTACCAACCAAGCAGTGGAAAATGGTAACCCACGACTTGGGTGATTAGTGAATAATTTTGCCAGTTGCCACAGACTCATTTACCTCAATGGCAGCATAGCAGTGGTGGTAAGTGGTCTGTGATGACCGTCTCTCAGGCAGCAAGCTAGCCGAAAAGGAAAGATGGAGGCTCAGCTACTTAGCAGCAGTACTGCCTCCTTGTATATTCTCTGCTCCATTTTCCTCCAAAGTCCAAGGCGGGAAGTACAGAGTGTAGAGCCGCCCACTCCACTGTGTCTATGGTCTGTCCGCTAGGAACCCAGCACAGCCTGGTCATAACAGCGTGACGTAAGTGCCTGTGACAGTGTGCCTTACACCCGACCTGCTGCATCCACTTCGTCCGCAATACTGACTGCTGTTCTCCGCTGTTTGTTGTTGCGGTGCTGGCGCCATGAGAGGCAACAGGGCAGAGACACTTTTTATTTTTGGCAGGATGCTCTGGGGGGGGGGGGTTGAACACCCCAAACCCCCCCTTATCTACAGCCCTGGATACAGTGGAATTAATGTATCATGGATTTCTTAAGGGATATTGTTGATAAATATTACTGTCCAATCTGCAGTAATCCAACTTATGTTCTCGGAGTCCATTAAATAGCTGTCCAATTTCTTGGTCACCCTGTGCCCCTAAAAGACACAGGGTGACTTAGACATAAGAGGGGCCTGGTGAGCTGAGACAAGGGTTTCCCAACCTCTCCAAGGGATTCTGGGTTCCACAGGCCCCCTACCCAAAGTGAGTCTTGCCACAATCTATTGCAATTTGATTTTTTTAATCAGCCCTGTTGGGGGGCTTTGGTAAGATAGCAGGGGTCTAAACCGACCCCTGACATCTCCCCTTTGAGACAGAGAAAGAGACTGAGGACACAGATTCCCCAGTCCCTTTCTCTGCAGCCTCAGCATTGAAAATGAATGAACAGGAGACAACAGCTCCTATCCATACATAAGCTGAAGCAGAGTTTACTCAGTTTGCTCTGTTATCAGAGGGCACAGGAGCAATCGGTAGCGATGCTCACTGTGTCCAACTGAGAAAAGGAAAGGGCCAGTAAATGACATATTTACCGGCCCCTTCCATCACTCTCCATCCTGACATATCCCCTGCAGCCAGTGAGAGAAGAGAGAAGGGAAATCGGCTGCAGGGCACGAGGAGGGGGCAGAGGAAAAGGACAAGGGACTGGAGGAGCAGACTGAGCGCATGGGGCAAAGGAGGAAGACAGAGGACCAGAGGAGCGGACGGAGCACACAGGGCGGAGGAGGAGGACATAGGGAACAGCTGAGGATGATCGGTGCGGTGGGAGGGACAGCTGTGATCATTGATCTCCCTGCATGGCTTTTCAGTTGACAGAGGGAGAGGAGGAGAAGCGGCTGTCAGCTGAGCGATACAGGGAGATCGGTGATCACAGCTGTCCCTCCTGCCACGCTGATCACCCCCAGCTATGAACCAGTGGACCATCAATGTGTGCAGTGTGGGTCAAGGTGCCCCCCCCCCTCCTAGGGGCCCCTTTGTGCAGTGAACATTCTCCACACATGGATGATACGCCACTGACCTGAGGTGAGAGTATCGGCTGCCCAATCCCACTGCAATCCAGGGACAAATCCGGGGACAGACTGGCTCCGGGGACAGTGTCCTCAATCTGGGGACTGTCCCCGGAAACCGGGGATGTCTGGTCACCCTACAATACAACTGTTATATGCACACAAACTCATGTATTGCTTTAATCATATTATCAGAATTTCCACCCCAGTCTTGGATCCTTGTCCCTTTTTCAGATCACCTACAGATACATTTATATGGTTGAGACTTTATGCATTGATAATCAACGCTAATTTGATTCTTTACTGAAATCCACATAAGTAGCGCCCCCATAGTGTGTTTTTCTAGCAGGGTTTGCTAGGTGAGGTAAAATTTAGTCAGGCCTGAGTGTAAGAGCAGGCTTGAATGTTATGATCTGGGCCAGGAGTGGCAGCTCAGGGAGGATTGAGTGGACGTAATAGATGAGGTCACCAGAACCTCCCACCTCTTTCCAGAAACCTGGAGGAGGGTTTCTGGTCAGAGAGCTGGGAGATAGGTGGAGCCATCTGGAGTATTCTAGGGGGCCCTGACCAATCCCCCAGCAGGATTGGCAGGGGGCAGGCCTCCTTAAATACTCTAAGTCAGCCCAATCTGGGGAAGAAGTGTCCGGTGGAAGTCTGGAGATATAGTAGAGGCGCTGTGGAGGCTCCCTATCCGGGAGGTCACCCCAGTCTGGGGAGGGTGACCTTGGAGCCTGGAGGTTTGGCTGCAACCAGGAGTGGTGGTGATTCCTGGAGTACAGGCGAACAGGAGAACAGCTGAGGTGCTACACAGTGAGAGACTTTAAAGTGATCCACTGGTTTGGTGAGTGACGGTCCCTGGGAACAGCAAGAGAGAGTGCTGGAGCAGACTGGGAGAGGAATAGTGGACAGTCTGTGAAAACCTTAGGAGCCAGTTCAGAGAAAGGAGAGTCAATGAGGAAAAGCAGGTTGGTGGAACCTGGAAGAGGAATGGGCTAGGAGTTGTAGTCCATCAAAGTACTTTTTGCTACACATTCAGGGGCCCGTGATCCCTGGCCTGTAATGGGTGTTCCAGAGGTTTTGCTGAGAGTAGGCCTCGACATGTGCTAGCCGCGGTGAAGAGAAAGGAACAGAGAAGCTTGATAAATTTCCTTTCAATCTGGAAACCAAGTGCAGTGCTGGAGAGAAGTAATGGAGTGATGATTTAATAAGTTCAGTGCTGGAGAGAGGATTGTAGGAGAAACGGTCAGCAAGTTGAGTGCTGGAGAGTTGTGAGGAGTAACAGTCTGCAGAGGGAAAGTCTGCAGTGAAAGTGCGCATATGGAGTTTGTGTACAATAATTCTTTGGGCATCCCACAGTCATCCCTTATCCCTATCCAAGTTATTTCCCCTAAATAAAACAACAAAAACAAGAGTCGGCCTGGTCAGTGTCTCCGGATGTGTGAAATATGGTGTGATTGAGGGCAGCTTTAAGGTGAACCACTACTACCAGCCACTCTCAAGGGAGCACATGGCTACATTTGGGGGCTCATCCAGGATTATCTGCAAGGCTGCCAGTCGTCGCCCATAGCAATCGCAAGAGAACTGAGCCAGGGGAATGTGTGAGCTGTTTTATTGTCGATGTGGAATTAACTGGAATAAGGACTGTGTGCTCTGCTCATGAACTGTGCTAAATAAGTATGCCGTTGTCCATAGTAACCAGCGGGAGCTGCCAACAGTATTGCTGCCTGCTTGCCCAGCTGCTCCAAAACAGCACGGGGGATGGACACTTTTAAAATACAAATATGTCTAGCGTTCTGCTAAAGCTGGGCATTACAAGTATTTTACAAATGACTGCTGCAATTCCTGCAAACAGTAAAGCATGCCTGAGACTGTTCCTGTTGCTAAGGGGCAGGGGCGTACCTAGAGCATATGACACCCTGGGCGGATCCTATATCTGGCACCCCCCCCCCCCTCCGAGAAGAGAAAAGCAAGGTGGTGCAGATTTTTGGAGATTAAATCGGGTGGCGAGGAGGCAAAATAATGCTTCTCTGTCGTCTGTCAAACATCCTCTGAAAAGGGATCCACTGTGGTTCACTCTTCAGAGGGCAACACTAGTGAACCCTAATCGCCAGCAATGCCCCTCACAGGGCCGATCCTAGGGTCACAGATGCCTGAGTGCAGAAATATTTCTGACGCCCCCACATGGATGTGGTCATCTTACTAACTCCCTCCTTTACAAATGTTTCTATGGCAATGACTGCAGCCTCACCAGTGCCCATCAATGCAGCCTGATCAAGGCCCATCAGCGCGGCCTCACCAGTGCCCATCAGCGTAGCCTCACCAGTACCCATCAATGCAGCCTGATCAGTGCTCATCAGCGCAGCCTCACCAGTGCCCATCAGCGTAGCCTCACCAGTGCCCAACAATACAGCCTCACCAGTGTCCATCAGTGTAGCCTCAACAGCAGTGCCCATCAATGCAGCCTAACCAATGTCCACCAGCGCAGCCTCCCCAGTGCCCATCAATGCAGCCTAATCAGTCCCCATCAGCGCAGCCTGATCAGTGCCCATCAGCGCAGCTTACCAGTGCCCATCAGTGCAGCCTGATCAGTGCCCATCAATGCAGCCTCACCACTGCCCATCAATGCAGCCTCAGCCTCACCAGTGCCCATCAGCCCAGCCTGATCAGTGCCCATCAGCGCAGCCTCACCCATGCCCGTCAATGGGGGGGGCAGCAGGGGGGCCCTCAAATGTGTCATTCCAAATGAGGCATTGTTAGTTGCCCCCCCCAGCTTCTTCTACCTGGGTCCTGGGTGCACTGCTTGTCTTGTCCTGCAGGTGGGTCCCAGTCCTTCCTCACCAGTGGCCATCAATGCAGCCTGATCAATGCCCATCAGCGCGGCCTCACCAGTGCCCATCAGCATAGCCTCACCAGTGCCCATCAATGCAGCCTGATCAGTGCTCATCAGTGCTGCCTCACCAGTGCTCATCAGCGTAGCCTCACCAGTGCCCAACAATACAGCCTCACCAGTGTCCATCAGTGTAGCCTCAACAGCAGTGCCCATCAATGCAGCCTAACCAATGTCCATCAGCGCAGCCTCCCCAGTGCCCATCAATGCAGCCTACTCAGTCCCCATCAGAGCAGCCTGATCAGTGCCCATCAATGCAGCCTCACCAGTGCCCATCAATGCAGCCTCAGCCTCACCAGTGCCCATCAGCCCAGCCTGATCAGTGCCCATCAGCGCAGCCTCACCCATGCCCGTCAATGGGGGGGGGCAGCAGGGGGGCCCTCAAATGTGTCATTCCAAATGAGGCATTGTTAGTTGCCCCCCCCAGCTTCTTCTACCTGGGTCCTGGGTGCACTGCTTGTCTTGTCCTGCAGGTGGGTCCCAGTCCTTCCTTACCAGTGGCCATCAATGCAGCCTGATCAATGCCCATCAGCGCGGCCTCACCAGTGCCCATCAGCATAGCCTCACCAGTGCCCATCAATGCAGCCTGATCAGTGCTCATCAGTGCTGCCTCACCAGTGCTCATCAGCGTAGCCTCACCAGTGCCCAACAATACAGCCTCACCAGTGTCCATCAGTGTAGCCTCAACAGCAGTGCCCATCAATGCAGCCTAACCAATGTCCATCAGCGCAGCCTCCCCAGTGCCCATCAATGCAGCCTACTCAGTCCCCATCAGAGCAGCCTGACCAGTGCCCATCAATGCAGCCTCACCAGTGCCCATCAATGCAGCCTCAGCCTCACCAGTGCCCATCAGCCCAGCCTGATCAGTGCCCATCAGCGCAGCCTCACCCATGCCCGTCAATGGGGGAGGCAGCAGGGGGGGCCCTCAAATGTGTCATTCCAAATGCAGCATTGTTAGTTGCCCCCCCCAGTTTCTTCTACCTGGGTCCCGGGTGCACTGCTTGTCTTGTCCTGCAGGTGGGTCCCGGTCCTTCCTCACCAGCTGGGAGTATGGGACCGCTGGTACATCCCTTCCTCCTGGGTACCTCAGCTGGGCAACTGGCCTGGGCTAGAGGAAACTGGGGGGGAGTGAGGTAGAGCGGGTGGGGACTCCCAATTCATGTCCACAAATATAGCAATCTCCTGCTGTACAGTTGTGTAGATAAACCTCTTCTCCAAGTCCCCTGTGTTCGGCGGGGACCAGGAGACAGGCAGCGGACTATTTCTTCATTTTCAGGCCGCGGATTAATACGACCAGCGTGCTCCGCTCTCTATATGAGTACACTGGAGCTGCCGGGAGCGCCACAGCTGATTAATCCGCGGCCCGAAAATGAAGAAATAGTCCGCTGCCTGTCTCCTGGTCCCCGCAGAACACAGGGGACTTGGAGAAGAGGTTTATCTACACAAATGTACAGCAGGAGATTGCTATATTTGTGGACATGAATTGGGAGTCCCCACCCCCATGCTGAGATAAAACCCAGCCCTGCTGATACCCCTCCAATGTGTGGCACCCGGGGCGGACCACCCCCCCCCCTGCCCCCGTGTTAGTACGCCACTGCTAAGGGGAGAGACTGTGTTTGAGGTATGCTTTCCAGCAGAACAGTGAATACTACAATGTATTCCAAGTCTGGACAAGTCCTGCTAACGTTAGAGTGTCTGTAAAGTTTCGCCCCTCACATAATGGGTTACAGCATCGTTAAACGCTGCAAGCCTGCTTATCAACTTGTCTGGTAACGTGGGGGCGTCGCCACGCCCTGGAAGAAGCTATGCACCTGCATCTAGCCTCAGTCACAACGAGGAGAAAGATGGCGGAAGGTGGGAGACTGCTTCCAGCACTGACCTGGCTGTCGAACCTGCCGGAACGGACCCTGGTGGACACGAGGGTCTGGTTGGAGCCATGCAGGGGAATCGACCTGGGAGTCATCAATGGGATTGAGCGGCTGTGCCCAGACTGCCAGATGCTCACCATGAATGTCGCTACCTGGGCCCGGTGTGGCCATTGTGACGCTCCGCTCACCCAGCGGGTATCTATAGAGCAGGAACCACAATATTACTCGGTGGACCTGCAATCAGGGCTTTATCGTCTGCAGCCGTGGAAGTCCCGGAAGGCCGGATCGGGCCTGATGACATCACCCCAAGGCGGAGCAGAGTTGCGGCCTAGCGACTCCCCCCGCAAAAATCAAGGCCGAAGGGGAAGAAGAGACTGTCGTGGCCTGCAGCATGGTCGGGGACATGGGAACCGTGAGTATTGCTAAGCGGGAACCCAGGGTCCCTGAAATGCCAGTTGCATCTCCACCTGCTAGCATCCCTGTCAGACTGGAGCCAGTAGTTGAGGGGAAGGCGTCCCCTGTTGAGTCAGACGAAGGTGTAAGCTGGAGAGCCATAGACTGGGGGTCACCTAGACTGTTCCATTGAGCACCTAGTAGAGTGGTCGCTTCAAAGTAAGGGAGCAAAGGAAGAACCAGAGACAGGAGGATCACCGGCCCCCTCTTTCTCCAAGAAGGATGAGCAGAAGCCCCTTCAGGACACTAGATCCGCAGCAGGAACCCCCAGCCTCTACTATCAGACTTTTCTAAACAGGCCTTTCACTACCCAGGCCAGAGCGCCCACATGCCGGCAGAGAGTGGTAAGGTCCCCGACTACGCAAGTTAAGCCTAGGAAAGGGAACCATGTGACTCTGCCCAGGTTCTCGTGGAACCCGGTTGCTCTGAAGTGGGGATTAGAATACTCTTATGTCCCACCCCATGTCATGGACATTGTTGAGAGCTCAAGAAAGGAGTGGCAAGATGAAATGACCTGGGATTATCTACAATTGCCAAAGCCTTTGCGGGGCCCTGGAAGTTGGGAGAGATTCATGAAAGTGAAAAAGGAATGGAGCATTGGGCGGTCCATAAGGAAGGACTGTGTGATGATTGTGAAGCCCAACCAGCCCACAAGGAGCTACTCTATTTCAGTTCGGGGAGGGGGGACCAGCAGGTGAGATTGCCTGATCCTCATTATTATGTGTAGAACTGTTATGTAGTACAGACTATGCTGCATGCTTCATGGACTGTTAGGAGAACAGCGGAGTATGCACTTTCCCCTGAACTGCAGGTCAAACAAGCCTGCCAACCTGTGCCCCTGTGGAAGGGACTTGCCCACTGTAAGGACACTTGGGTGAAGTTTACCCTGTTTGTATTTTTCTTTGAAGCCTGCCACCTGGGAGGGGCTCCTCCCACCAGGAACTTTAAAGAATTCTTCAATAATGCTTTTCTTTTCTGCTCAGCTGTGAGTCTCTAACCCCTCACTGGCAGAGCAGGCAGGTCAAGGACTGTGAGGAAAGTTGTTATGTTTCTATTAGGAGGCTCGTAACCCCCTCCTGATAGGCTGTTTGTTTAGTTAGTTACCGTATTTGCCGGCGTATAAGACGACTTTTTAACCCATGAAACTCTTCTCAAAAGTTGGGGGTCATCTTATACGCCGGGGATTAGGGCCGGTTCACAACCACTTCCCGACCAGCGCCGTAAATAGGCGGCGGTCGGGTTTGAGTGGCTCTCCCGGGACATAGCCTGCATCTGCAGGCTATATCCCGGTGTCATTTTTTAGAGCTGGCGGTCGGCTATCCAGGGGTAACGACCGATCCGGCTCGGGAGCCGCTCGGTCGTTACCCCAGGGGGCGGGAGGGGACATCCCCCCCCTCCCGCCGCCTTCCGCCGCTCTTCTCCGGACTCCCGTCCCACCGGGAGACCGGAGCGACAATCCGGCGCGTCCGCCGGCTGGAAGGAGACCTGACAAAAGCCGTAATCGGGTCTCCTTCGGCAAATTTCGGAAGCAACGTCACAACGTCACTTCCGGTTTACTCGGCGGCTAACGGCGCCAATTTTAAAAAAGTGACAGTATTCAGAATCGCCGTTTTTGGCGATCTGAATACTGTGAAGTGCAATGGAGGGATGGGGGGTCTTTTAGACCCCCCCGCCCTCCAAAAAGAGTACCGGTCACCATATATTACTATCACAAGGGATGTTTACATTAGTGATGCACCGAATGGAAATTTTGGTGCCGAAACCGATACCGAAAATTTAGGATGCACTAGGCCGAAAACCGAAACCGATACCGAAAATGAAAGTTTTTTTAAAAAAGATTACCGGTTGTTTAAGTATAATTAAATTTGACTACTATAATTAATTTTCACCTTATATTATGTTGATATATATTTTTTATATTAAGAAAAAATTTTTTTGAAAGTAAAAGCCATAGCCAAAGCCAAAAGCCGGATCACGTAGGATTTAAAAGCCATAGCCAAAGCCGTGGTTTTAAAGGTAAGCCACGTAGTGATTACATTTGTAGGGAACACTATCATTATATACCACTGGCCATGAGAAAAACCTCCCGCCCCCCCAGATTTTCTGGGGGGTAGGGAGGTAACGTGAAGTGTCATAAGTCTAGCGGTTTTTGCCGCTAAGACTTATGACAGTGAAAAAATTTTAACCGCGGCAATCGGCGGCTCATTTGGCCTTCACTGCAACACTGCAACGAAGGCTTTAAACGGCTTCCTCTGGGCTAATGCCGAAAACAGTCCAGAGGAAGGTCGGCCGCCTGCGCGGCCTAACAGCGAGGC